>SJXQ01005164.1:13177-48383 GCA_006408695.1 Aepyceros melampus | reverse complement strand
TCCCTGGGATTCTCCAGGCAAGAACACTGGAGTGGGTTGCCATTTCCTTCTCCAATGCATGAAAGTGAAAAGTGAAAGGGAAGTCGCTCAGTTGTGCCCGACTCTTAGCAACCCCATGGACTGGAGCCTACCAGGCTCCTCTGCCCATGGGATTTTCCAGGCAAGAGTACTGGAGTGGATTGTCACTGCCTTCATCATGAGAAACGCTGGGCTGGAAGAAGCACAAGCTGGAATCAAGACTGCCAGGAGAAGTATCAGTAACTTCAGATGTTCAGATGACACCATCTTTATGGCAGAAAGTGAAGAGAAACTAAAAAGCCTCTTGATGAAAGTAAAAGAGAGCATGAAAGTGAAAAGTGAAAGGGAAGTCGCTCAGTTGTGCCCGACTCTTAGCAACCCCATGGACTGGAGCCTACCAGGCTCCTCTGCCCATGGGATTTTCCAGGCAAGAGTACTGGAGTGGATTGTCACTGCCTTCATCATGAGAAACGCTGGGCTGGAAGAAGCACAAGCTGGAATCAAGACTGCCAGGAGAAGTATCAGTAACTTCAGATGTTCAGATGACACCATCTTTATGGCAGAAAGTGAAGAGAAACTAAAAAGCCTCTTGATGAAAGTAAAAGAGGAGAGTGAAAAAATTGGCTTAAAGCTCAACATTCAGAAAATGAAGATCATGGCATCCAGTCTCATCACTTCATGGGAAATAGGTGGGAAACACTGGAAACAGTGTCAGACTTTATTTTGGGGGGCTCCAAAATCACTGCAGATGGTGACTGCAGCCATGAAATTAAAAGACGCTTACTCCTTGGAAGAAAAGTTATGACCAACTTAGATAACATATTCAGAAGCAGACATTACTTTGCCAATAAAGGTCTGTTTAGTCAATGCTATGGTTTTTCCAATGGTCATATATGGATGCAAGAGTTGGACTGTGAAGAAAGCTGAGCGCCAAAGAATTGATGCTTTTGAACTGTGGTGTTGGAGAAGACTCTTGAGAGTTCCTTGGAGTTCAAGAGATCCAATCAGTCCATTCTAAAGGAGATCAGCCCTGGGTGTTCTTTGGAAGGAATGATGCTAAAGCTGAAACTCCAGTACTTTGGCCACCTCATGTGAAGAGTTGACTCATTGGAAAAGACACTGATGCTGGGAGGGATTGACGGTAGGAGGAGAAGAGGACGACAGAGGATGAGATGGCTGGATGGCATCACCATGTTGATGGACGTGAGTTTGAGTGAACTCTGGGAGATGGTGATGAACAGGGAGCCTGGCTTGCTGTGATTCATGGGGTTGCAAAGAGTCAGACACGACTGAGCAACTGAACTGAACTGAACTGAATACTATCAAATGTTGGCTAAATGAGGAACAATTTAAAAATCAACTCTTAAACATTTCTGGTATATATACATTTGATTAAAAAGAACTTTAGAAACTGGCAATATTTTTTAAAACTTAATGAATCATATATGATGACCTAGGACATTCCTTGGTATGTATCCATGGAAATGTATTCACATGCGTGATAAAAGATATGTACAAAGAATATTCACAGCAGCACTACTACGAATTGCCAAATGAAATGTTTTTTTTTTTCATCAATGGAAATGAATGAACCTTCCTAAACAAAATGTAATAGTTGAATCTCACAAATCATTTTGAGTAGAATAACCTTGATAGAGTCTTCTCTTGTGTTGTTGGAAGAAGGTGTTTGCTATGACCAGTGCAGTTTCTTGGCAAATTTCTATTAGTCTTTGCCCTACTTTATTCCGTATTCCAAGGCCAAATTTGCCTGTTACTCCAGATGTTTCTTGACTTCCTACTTTTGCATTCCAGTCCCCTATAATGAAAAGGACATCTTTTTTGAGTATTAGTTCTAAAAGGTCTTGTAGGTCTTCATAGAACCGTTCAACTTCAGCTTCTTCAGTATTACTGGATGGGGCATAGACTTAGATTACTGTGATATTGAATGGTTTGCCTTGTAAATGAACAGAGATCATTCTGTCGTTTTTGAGATTGCATCCAAGTACTGCATTTCGGACTCTTTTGTTGACCATGATGGCTACGCCATTTCTTCTGAGGGATTCCTGCCCACAGTAGTAGATATAATGGTCATCTGAGTTAAATTCACCCATTCCAGTGCATTTTAGTTCTCTGATTCCTAGATTGTTGACGTTCACTCTTGCCGTCTCCTGTTTGACCACTTCCAATTTGCCTTGATTCGTGGACCTGACATTCCAGGTTCCTATGCAATATTGCTCTTTACAGTATCAGACCTTGCTTCTATCACCAGTCACATTCACAACTGGGTATTGTTTTTGCTTTGTCTCCATCCCTTCATTCTTTCTGGAGTTATTTCTCCACTGATCTCCAGTAGCATATTGGGCATGAACTGACCAATCCATTCTGAAAGAGACCAGCCCTGGGACGCTAAAGCTGAAACTCCAGTACTTTGGCCACCTCATGTGAAGAGTTGACTCATTGGAAAAGACTCTGATGCTTGGAGGGATTGAGGGCAGAAGGAGAAGGGGATGACAGAGGATGAGATGGCTAGATGGCGTCACTGACTCAATGGATGTGATTCTGGGTGAACTCTGGGATTGGGTGATGGACAGGGAGGCATGGCATGCTGTGATTCATGGGGTCGCAAAGAGTTGGACACGACTGAGTGACTGATAAAGCTGAAACTCCAGTACTTTGGCCACCTCATGTGAAGAGTTGACTCATTGGAAAAGACTCTGATGCTTGGAGGGATTGAGGGCAGAAGGAGAAGGGGATGACAGAGGATGAGATGGCTAGATGGCGTCACTGACTCAATGGATGTGATTCTGGGTGAACTCTGGGATTGGGTGATGGACAGGGAGGCATGGCATGCTGTGATTCATGGGGTCGCAAAGAGTTGGACACGACTGAGTGACTGAACTGAACTGAACCTTAACAGAAATGTGGACATACTTGCTTTTATTTATATAAATTGAAAAAATAACAGACAATACTAATTTATGATGATTTTTTTGGACTGAATGTTTGTGTGCTTTCAAAATTCATATATTGAAACTCTCCCCAGTGTGACAGATTTAGGAGGTGGGCTTTGGGAGTTCATTAGGGTTCAGATGAGGTCATGGAGACTGCCATCATGAATGAGATTAGCACCCTTACAGGAGTCACAAGAGAACTTGCCACTCTCTACTCTAAATCATGTGAGGATACAATGAGAATACAGCAGTCTGCAAACCAGAAGAGGATTCTCTCCAGAACTCAACTATGCAGGCACCCTCATCTCAGTGTTAACAGTCTCTAGAACTGTAAGAAATAAATTTCTATTGTTTACAAACCACCCAGTCTATAGCACTTTGTTATAGCAGTCTGAGTGGACTAGGATAGTGGTAGACAATAATCACTACTTTTCAGAACGTTAATGACTGGATAGGCACACAGGGCATGCTTCCAGCTTATTGATAATATTTCATTTTTTGATTACATGTTTTTTTCACTTTGCAAAAAGTTATGAAGCTGTATATTTCTGATTTTGTACTTTTCTGTATGTTACACTTCAGTGAAATATTTATTAAATAATAATCCGAAGAAACATGATTGTTATAAATAAGTTATGGTTCTTCAACGTGACTTCATCTCTCCTTATTAAATAGCAGGATTTCCTTGTCCAGGGCCCCCATAGAGTTATACATATGCACACACATACACATACCTGAAAAATAATGTTACAGTGAAGATATACTCATGAAGGATCACATATGAACATTAATCTTTAAAGATCACTGTTGTTATATACCCTACACATTCAATGTATTATCTGTAGTTTCTTTGCTATAAAATATCTAATCTTTATACAATTGTGTTAAGAGTATTTGAAACCGACCTAAGCAAAATGGGAAACCTCTATCTATTGATCCTTGAAGCTGGTAAAAATTATCATGAGAATAACTTGTTATTTTGCAATGTGTGATAATCAGCATCTAAAATGTGCCCCAGTAACCTCTGCTTCCTAGTATTTGCAACCATGTGTATTCCTTTTCTCTTGAGTGTAGGCTGTATCTAGTGACTTGCTTCTCATGAATAGAATACTGCTATAATGAGATGTCATGTTCAAGATTTCGCTTGTGAAAAGACGCTTTTTGAGTAGGATAGGTGTTAGCTCTTCTCTAAATTTTTGGTAGAATTCAGCTATGAAGCCGTCTGGATCTGAGCTTTTGTTTGCTGGAAGGTTTCTGATTACAGTTTCAATTTCCGTGCTTATGATGGGTCTGTTGAGATTTTCTATTTCTTCCTGATTCAGTTTTGGAAAGTTGTACTTTTCTAAGAATTTGTCCATTTCTTCCACGTTGTCCATTTTATTGGCATATAATTGCTGATAGTAGTCTCTTATGATCCTTTATATTTCTGTGTTGTCTGTTGTAATCTCTCCATTTTCATTTCTAATTTTATTGATTTGATTTTTCTCCCTCTGTTTCTTGATGAGTCTGTTTGTCAATTTTATTTATCCTTTCAAAGAACCAGCTTTTGGCTTTGTTGATTTTTGCTATGGCCTCTTCTGTTTCTTTTGCACTTATTTCTGCCCTAATTTTTAAGATTTCTTTCCTTCTACTAACCCTGGGGTTCTCCATTTTTTCCTTTTCGAGTTGCTTTAGGTGTAGAGTTAGGTTATTTATTTGACTTTTTTCTTGTTTCTTGAGGTATGCCTATATTGCTGTATGCCTGTATTTATTTGACTTTTTTCTTGTTTCTTGAAGTATGCCTGTATTGCTATGAACTTTCCCCTTAACACTGCTTTTATAGTGTCCCACAGGTTTTGGGTTGTTGTGTTTTCATTTTATTCATTTCTATGCATATTTTGATTTGTAAAAGAATGAAACTAGAACACTTTCTAACACCATTCACAAAAATAAACTCAAAATGGATTAAAGATCTAAACATAAGACCAGAAAATATAAAACTCCCAGAGGAGAACATAGGCAAAACACTCTCCAACATAAATCACAGCAGGATCCTCTATGATCCACCTCCCAGAATATTGGAAATAAAAGCAAAAATAAACAAATGGGATCTAAATAAAATTAAAAGCTTCTGCACAACAAAGGAAACTATAAGCAAGGTGAAAAGACAGCCTTTGGAATGGGAGAAAATAATAGCAATGAAGCAACTGACAAACAACTAATCTCAAAAATATACAAGCAGCTTATGCAGCTCAATTCCAGAGAAATAAATGACCCAATCAGAAAATGGGCCAAAGAACTAAATAGACATTTCTCCAAAGAAGACATACGAATGGCTAACAAACACATGAAAAGATGCTCAACATCACTCATTATCAGAGAAATGCAAATCAAAACCACAATGAGGTACCATTTCACACCAGTCAGAATGGCTGCGATCCAAAAGTCAACAAGCAATAAATGCTGGAGAGGGTGTGGAGAAAAGGGAACCCTCTTACACTGTTGGTGGGAATGCAAATTAGTACAGCCACTATGGAGAACAGTGTGGAGATTCCTTAAAAAATTGCAAATAGAACTGCCTTATGATCCAGCGATCCCACTGCTGGGCATACACACCAAGGAAACCAGAATTGAAAGAGACACGTGTACCCCAATGTTCATTGCGGCACTGTTTATAATAGCCAGGACATGGAAGCAACCTAGATGTCCATCAGCAGATGAATGGATAAGAAAGCAGTGGTACATATACACAATGGAGTATTACTCAGCCATTAAAAAGAATACATTTGAATCAGTTCTAATGAGGTGGATGAAACTGGAGCCAATTATACAGAGTGAAGTAAGCCAGAAAGAAAAACACCAATACAGTATACTAACGCATATATATGGAATTGAGAAAGATGGTAATGATAATCCTGTATGTGAGACAGCAAAAGAGACACAGATATATAGAATGGACTTTTGGTCTCTGTGGGAGAGGGAGAGGGTGGGATGATTTGGGAGAGTCATGATCATCATCATCATTTGGCATTGAAACATGTATACTATCATGTAAGAAACGAATCACTAGTCTAGGTTCAACACAGGATACAGGATGCTTGGGGCTGGTGCACGGGGATGATCCAGAGAGATGATATGGGGAGGGTAGTGGGAGGGGGGTTCAGAATTGGGAACTCATGTACACCTGTGGCAGATTCATGTCAATGTATGGCAAAACCAATCAGTATTGTAAAGTAAAAAAATATATATTTTAAAAAATATATATATTTTTAAAAGACTGCCTTTTGTTTCCCTCGTATGTGCTCTCTCACCTTACTTGGTTCATTCTGATGAAGCCATCTGCCATGTTGCAAGTTGCCTTTTGGAGATGCGTACATGATAAGAAACTGAAGGTGGACCCTTTAACAACCAACCCAACAAACTGAGAGGTAGTGAATGCTGCCCAAAATCATGTGAGGAAGTTTGAAAGCAAATTCTTCCCTCTGTGAGACTTCAGATAGACTGCAGCTCCAGTTAACAACCTGAGTCTTGGGACAGATCCTCAACCAGAGAACAAACCCAGGCTATGACAGATTCCTGACCTACAGAAAATAAGAGATGATAAATATTGCTGCATAAGCACCTAAATTTGACAGTAATTTGTTACACAGCAAGAGATAAATAGGCAATATACCAAAGTATACATTTTTTATTCTATTCTTTATAATTTTTATTTCTAATTTTAAAAATTTAAGATAATTCTATATATGATTATGTATAATTATAATTATATATTTCAATTATATATAATGAAATATAATTGTATTATATAATATATACTTCTATATATTCATAAAATAATTTTATTTCTTCTTTTTATTAAAAATAACCACATATAATCTTAATTCAGTTATATTTCAAAGCTATCTGATGCCTCCTTTATCAGTTGAACACCTAAAGACCAGTCAACTATTTGTAAGTATATTTAAACTAATTTTTTTAGATAGTTATGTGTATATTGGATGCACGTCTTGTTAAACCAAAAACAAAGAAACAAATCCACAGAAACATATCCAGTTGGTTGTGATAAAAATGAACAAGGAAACTAATCTGGCAATATATAGGACCAAACTTAGTAAGGCTTTAAGATTATATGTTATTTTACTGGCCATTTATCATCATCTGTCAGCTCCATACTTCTCTCCCACAGCTAGATACATTATCTGCCCTATTTTTTACAGGCTTATTTAATTTAGAATATTTTTTTCATTGTGTATTTACTCACACCAGTACATTTTATACACCTATTTCCTAGTTCTGGGTTTGGAAAATATAGTCACTTCAATTAAGGAAAAGTCAAATGAAATTTTAAGTTTCTCTTCTTGACTTGTTTGTAGTTTCATTTGTTTTAAAAAACAAACAACCAAACAAAAAACTACAGTTGTCCCCCCAAAACAAGAAAGGACTCACAGTGGATGCCTGAAACCCAGATAGTACAAAAGCCTTTGCTGTTTTTTCCTACACATACTGATAGGTGGGCAGCATATGCAATGTAGATATGCTGGAGAAACCATGTCTCAGGCAGGATGAAGTGGAACAATGTGGGATTTCATCTCTACTCAGAAAGCACATAATTTAAGATTTATAAATTGCTTATTCCTGAAATTTTTCACTTAATATTTTTGTACCACAATTGACCATGAGTAATTGAAACCACAGAAAGCAAAACTTTGGATAAGGGTGTACTACTGTACATGGGTTATCTCCATTTATCTTCCCTTAATTCCTGTAAATTAGAGAAAATTATGAATAGAAAAATAAACAGATAAAATGAAGCACAGAAAAGTTCAAACTTAGAGATGTAGTCAGAACAAGATTTTTTAATATATATAATCAAATCTGACTTCTTAATTTCTACTGATTTTTTTCCCCCTAGTTAAGTAACTCTTACTGGATTAGGCTAATACCAAAATAAACTATAACCATATATCAAATATATAAATTCATAGGAAAGCTATGCCTATAACTAGATATGTCTCAATAAATCTAGACAGATATAACATATTTTGAATCTACTGTAATTATCTAAATATTTAGCAATACTTTATCTTTAAGATATTTTTATGAGGCTGAGAAAGGATGCATAATTTCTTTTTCAGAGGAAATGTCACTTGCTATTCTTTTTTTTAAGCTTTATTTAAAAAATATAAACCATTTTTAAAGTTTTTATTGAATTTGTTAAAACACTATTTCTGTTTCATGTTTTGGGTTTTCGGCTACAAGGAGATGGGAATCTAACTCCCAGACCAGGGATTGAACTTGTACCTCTTGCACTAGAGGCAAAATGTAAACCATTGGACCACCATGGAAGTCCCTCACCTTCTAGTCTTTGAAAATATACAGTTTGAGAACCTAAAATCAGAATCATGCATAACTTTCAGTAAGAATGTAAAATTAACAAGAGTTTAGTTTTTTTCCTGAAATTATTTCCCCATCCTCACCTACCTTATGATAGTTAATCCAGTTTTCAAACAAAAAGCACACAGTACATAACAAAGAAAAGTATTTTCCCAGGTTTAACTGTCTAGCATACTTGTGTTCATTTAGAATTTGTTCAGTTGTTAATGTTAAAAGTTTATTTTGTCATGCACATATTACATATAGTTGATAAAAACCTCAACTATCAAAGATTTCCACAAGTATGAAAATAGGAAAGAGGTTTCATTTTGAATATTCAACAAATGAACATGTCTATGTAGAGTCAGGCAATCTTCCTCTCTTTCACCAATAGAAAAGTAATTTACAAGGCTAGCAAAGACTTGTACCTGCCCAAGTTTCATATAGCGTTCTGTGGTTTGCTACCAGAAATTTAAGGCAATTATTGTATTTTGCAAGAATAGAAATATAATTGTTAAAATCAAGCAATGACAAATGTGACATAGTTCCCATCATATTTTGTTCGACTATGTTCTCTGTACTAAGTTACTTCAGTCATGTCCAACTCTTTGTGACACTATGGACTAGATATTCCCTAGGTGGAATGCTAACTATTGAACACACGTTGTATTTTTTTTTTTTTTTTTGCAATTTGAAGGCATGATTAGCCTCATAATCAACCCTTATTTGTAACTTTCTCAAAATAACCATTTTCTTGGGGTCAATACTGCAGTTTCCAGTTTTTTAAAGGGTATATTTGTAATATTGAAATTGCAACAATGACCAATTCAGATTGCAGTCCAGCAGTTGCTATCTAAAACATTTTTCTGGATATGAAGAATTCATATTTTACATCACCAAGGGAAACACTTAAAAACACAGACAGGATGGTTTCTGTCACTTATGCTATAACTTGAGTGACTTTGCACATAAGAGAATCCTGCAAAGGTGTTTGCTAGTCTATGTAGCTAGCCATAGAAGGATTACATTCATTTTATGTCTGAGACACAATGCTAAAATAGTGTGACATGGCTGGTTTAGAGAACAGCAATAAACAGGGTTTTGGGTGGGGACGCTTCTGCTGGAGGTGAAAACCAGAGGTTAGAGAACAATATGTATACTCTGACCCCATTTTGGAATACTAATAAATTTCTAGAGACATATATTTGCATACATCCACATAAAAATGTTTGAAAGACTATGTATTAGTTATCTGTGGGTGGTACAACAACTGATGATTTTGTTCTTTTTTTCTATTATTTCTAATGTTTCTATTATAAATATGTTTTGTGCTGTGTTAAGTGGCTCAGTCGTGCCCATCTCTCTTTGACTCCATGCTCTGTGCCAGGCTCCTCTGTCCATGGGATTCTCCAGATAAGAATACTGGAGTGGATTGCCATTTCTCTCTCCAGGGGATCTTCCCGACCCAGGGATCAAACCTGGGTCTCCTGCATTGCAGGTGGAATCTTTACCACTGTGTCACCAGGGAAGCCCAAAATGTAATACTTTTTAAAATCTGTGTAATTAA
Source organism: Aepyceros melampus (assembly GCA_006408695.1). Classification (NCBI taxonomy): domain Eukaryota; kingdom Metazoa; phylum Chordata; class Mammalia; order Artiodactyla; family Bovidae; genus Aepyceros; species Aepyceros melampus. The sequence continues at coordinate 38,492 of SJXQ01005164.1, read as the reverse complement.
GAAATTGTTTAAGAAATCAGGAAATAAGCATGATTTTTTTTTCCAATGTGAAAAATATTGTAGTAGGTGTTAGCATTACACTGGTGAATATGATAAATATGGTGCCTATTCAGGAAGACCTTTTATTTTGATAGAGATCATAGAGAATCAACAAAGAAGTTCTAATAACAAATAGTAAAGGCAATGATAAGTTAGACACAATTTTATGAAACCTTATATCAAAAGTGTCTAACATAATCCAAGAGCTAATGCATGGCAAAAGAAAAGAAATAATTGTAATTTACATGAAATTCTTAAAAAGATGTCATTTTTTACCATATTTTACTTTTTCTAAAATATAAAGCATACTCATATTGTTTTAAGTTTTATTCACTTAACCCTGCGGGTGAAAAAGCTAAGGTACTATTTGCCCCTTCCACAACGTCCCAACTCTGGGGTATTTTTCCATTAAAATCAATGAGTGGACTATTCATAGTTGAAAAGGCCTAATCTTATCATTGAACTTCCCTGGTGGCTCAGACGATAAAGTGCCTGCCTACAATGCAGGAGACCTGGGTTCAATCCATAGGTCAGGAAAATCGCCTGGAGAAGGAAATGGCAACCCACTCCAGTATTCTTGCCTGGAAAATCCCATGGACGGAGGAGCCTGGTAGGCTACAGTCCATGGGGTCGCAAGAGTTGGAGACGACTGAGCAACTTCACTTTCACTTTCAATCCTATCATTGCTCTTTGATAGTCTTTTTTTGGTTCATAAACCAAGTTGAGAAAACCTAATAGATTAGGAACATTCAATAACAATCTCATCAACAGAAGAACTTCTCCATCATCTAGAAAGAAAATGAGGCAATTATATCACCAGGAGCATTCTACAATTTACTCAAAAATACTCTTTGAGGTGAATATGTTCCACACTTGCTTTTCATCAGTCATATTAAGTATTTCCTTTACGAGCTGCAGGTGGTATTGATAGTGGTTTGCTTACATTTTTGTTCACACTCTCTTATCTGTGTACACATTTTGGGACAAGACATGATGTTGTAACATATACTACTAAATATTTGTTTCCATGTTAAGTTTGGTAGTTTTTCTTGACACAAAATCGTGTTTATTACCTTTTCCCATTATGCTCAGTTTAAATTCCTCTGCCTGCTATTCTAAGAAAATAGGCTATAAATATTAAAGCAGGGACAACAGTGTGACTAATTTAACATATATACATAAACGCACATATCCACATACATATTATTCTGACAAATATATTCCCTAGGCATGTGCGTGCTCAGTCGCTTCAATCATGTCTGACTCTTTGCTGCCTCATGGACTGTAGTCTGCCAGACTCCTCTGTCCATGGAATTCTCCAGGCAGGAATACTGGAGTGGGTTGCCATGCCTCCTCCACGTGACCTTCCTGACCCAGCGATTGATCCCACATCTGCACTGCACGCAGATTCTTTACCACTGAGCCACGGGGGAAGGCCACATTCCTTATAAATCTGTGTTAAAAGATAAACTGAAGCAATTAAATTTTTGAAGAGTTTGTGGTATTTGAGCAAATTCCACTTTGAAGTGAGCAGTAAATGTATACAAAAGATGGCTAGGAGTCCTTCCGATATAAGAGCTACAGGAAAGGCCTTTATAAAGCAGACATGAAAGCAAAGCCAGACAACTACTTGATTGGCTAGAGCTCAAACAGTTGCCTTATTTGGGAAAGCCTAAATTGGCCATTTGTGACTGGTTGTTTTTAACTTCTTTAATTCCTTAACTTTGAGATGTTTGCAGGAGAAGACTCTTTAGGTTTCAGTTTGCTTACATAGGTTGCCATGGCTTTAGAACAGCCTCAGTAGGTAGGCCCCTTGTTTAATCACTTTAACATATGTAATTTGTATTTCTGCATTTTCCTTCGAATGCTAACTCATACATTGGGTGTATTATTTCACTCAAGGTTGCTTAGTAGGAAAGTCTGGGTTGTAATTACCCCATTCTGCCTTTCTGTTCTCTTAGGGAAATTCAAGATTCTAAAAGTCAATGCCTATGAAAATAAAACATTAACATTTTAAATGAATAACCAAACTTAGGAAATACAAATCACAATTCTGATGTCAACATTAACTTATGCAAGTGGCCCATCTGCAATGATCACACTTGATTTTTCTGTTTATAAAACACAGATATCTTAACCTTAAGCATGGAACCATTCATATGTGTTTCCATCTTTGGTCTTTTGAATATACACCAGCCAAGCAAGGCAAATAATACTCTTTATATTACCTACAGATCCCTGAAAGAACTGAATAGATAGCCTACTGTGTTACCAGATGCACTTTAGTACTACAAAATTAAAGGAACAGATGCTCTTTGTTAACCTTATTTTCTAAAAAAATAAAGTTTTAAAACTAGAGATTAGGAGAAAATCAGAAGCCTATCTTCTCCAAACACTGGCAATTTTAAAGGAGAGGGATAATTGAAAGAACTCTCTAAAATCATAAAGCTAACAATAAAAAAATAACATTTGCTAACAAAGAAGACAGACATTAGTAACCAAAGGATGAATTTTGAGAAAATAACTGTAATGCATGGTGGTAATTACAAAATATGTAAAAAAGAACAGGAATAAAAGTTATCTATGCAATCTCAAAAATAACTTTAAATTACTGAAGAACAAACTATTATAATATGTTTAGAAAAAAGAATAAAAATTGTTCAATTCAGATATGGTAAAATACCTAATTTTAAGGAACCAACCATCTAAGGATTTCAAATACATATAAATACAAAAATGGTATTTCACATGTACTGACCCATGCATTGCCTTTTCAGTAAGAATGAGAAACTATTACAGAGATTGAGGAAAAATGAGGAGTTATTCAAACCCACTGATATTGTACCAGATAAACCACAAACAAACAAACATAACAAAAAACCAAAACTTTAAATTGTCCTTGTCTTCTTAAGTAAGTAAGTAAAGTCACTCAGTCATATACGACTCTTTGTGACCCCATGGACTGCAGTCCACCAGGCTCCTCAGTCCATGAGATTCTCCAAGCAAGAATACTGGAGTGGGTTGCCATTTCCTTCTCCAGGGGATCTTCCTGACCCAGGGATCGAACCCAGGTCTCCCGCATTGGAGGCAGATGCTTTAACCTCTGAGCCACCAGAAAGGTTAAAAAATAAAAGATGTGCACACACACAAGAAGTGATGTAAAACTGATAAAATATGATCAACGGAATTACTCTTAATTTCTTGGTTGAACAGAGCACTATGGTTAAGCAAAGTGCTACATACAATTGGAGGGTACACAGGATCTCTGCATAACTTCTTACAGCCCAAAGGAGACAGATCCAGACATATAAATATAATACGTAAAATTTATCCTGAAATGATTTATTAAAACTAATCTCTTTGGAGGACAGAAGATGGTGGAGTAAGATGGGTGATCACCAGCCTCTCCACAAATATATCAAAAACTCATCAAGATATGGAACAGCTCCTACAAAGCAACTCCTAGGAGACAGTAGAAGTCCCCAGGCCTCCAGGGGGACAGGCTAAGCTCCCTGAAATGAGGTAGGAGAGAAGAGAGAGACATAAAAGGGGAAAGACGGAGAATTTCTGGGCAGGAGCTTGAAACAGGAGTTTTTGTGCACAGGGACACTCCCTCACAGGCAGGCCCAAAGGGGAGCTACGAAGGTTCAGAAAACCAGTCAAAGCAGGGACTTGGATGGCAGTAAACAGAGAAAAGGGGCTTCCATGGTGGCTCAGAGGATAAAGTGTCTGCTTGCAATGCAAGAGACCCAGGTTTGATCCCTGGGTTGGGAAGATCCCCTGGAGAAGGAAATGGCAACCCACTCCAGTATTCTAATCTGGAGAATCTGGAGAATCCCATGGACAGAGGAGTCTGGCAGGCTACAGTCCATGGGGTAGCAAAGCATTGGACCTGACTGAGCGACTTCACTTCACTTCAAACAGAGAAAGCTGCACTTCTCAGGCTGTTAAGAGCTCATGGACTGTGGCCCCAAACAGACGGCAGGCTTGGGGAACGGAGAGTGGCACGGCATACAAACCCAGCCAGCGCACACAACCCTTGCAGCACAGAGGGCAGGCCCAGGTAGGCATATGTGCCTCAGCAGACAAGCACAGCCTGTGCAAAGGGCGGGACTAGGGCGCCGATACAGGGGAGGTAAACTTGGGCAGTCACACAACCATCCTGGCTCGAGGGAAAGAAGAACAAATAACCACAGAGAGAAAGAGTGCAGGCAGCGAGACTAAACAAGTGCACATAAATCCCGCAACACAGAGGGCAGGCACAGGGAGATGAAACAAGTGCACAGTAATCCCGCAAAGCAGAGGACAGTCCAGGAGTGGAAACAAATGCACACAAGCCCGCGACACAAGCTGAAACAAATGCACACAAGCCTGGCACTCTGTGGGGTTGAGGGAAGCCCACGCAAGTTGCCTGCACCCTGAAGGTGGCACAGAAGCACCTACTTAGCAAGTTTCAGCCAGCAGCGCAGGGCGGGACAGGGGAAAAGAAGCACAAGCAATGGTTCCAGAAACAAGTAAGGGCGCTGGCAGCACTGCCCTTATGCTGAGAGGGACACTTTGAAGCAGCTGGGAAATAGATGTTCCTAACACCATTGTCACCCTGCTTATTTAAGTTATATGCAGAGTACACCATGAGAAATGCTGGCTGGATGAAGCACAAGCTGGAATCAAGATTGCCGGGAGAAATGTCAATAACCTCAGATATGCAGATGACGCCACCCTTATGACAGAAAGCAAAGAACTAAAGAGCATCTTGATGAAAGATGAGAGTGAAAAAGTTGGCTTGAAACTCAACATTCAGAAAACTAAGATCGTGGCATCCAGTCCCACCACTTCATGGCAAATAGATGGGGAAACAGTGGCAGACTTTATTTTTGGGGGGGTTCCAAAATCACTGCAGATGGTGACTGCAGCCATGAAATTAAAAGAAGCTTGCTCCTTGGAAGAAAAGTTATGACCAACCTAGACAGCATATTAAAAAGCAGAGACATTATTTTACCAACAAAAGTTCATCTAGTCAAAGCTATGGTTTTTCCAGTAGTCATGTATGGATGTGAGAGTTGGACTATAAAGAAAGCTGAGCGCCAAAGAATTGACGCTTTTGAACTGTGGTGCTGGAGAAAACTCTTGAGAGTCCCTTGGACAGCAAGGAGATCCAACCAGTCCATCCTAAAGGAAATCACTCCTGAATATTCATTGGAAGGACTGATGTTGAACCTGAAACTCCAATACTTTGGCCACGTGATGCGAAAAAACTAATTCATTACAAAAGACCCTGATGCTGGGGAAGATTAAAAGTGGGAGAAGGGGACGACAGAGGATGAGATGGTTGGCTGGCATCATCAAGTCAATGGACATGAATTTGAGTAAGCTCTGGGAGTAGGTGATGGACAGGGAGGCTTGGCGTGCTGTAGTACAAAGAGTCACAAAGAGTAGTACAAAGAGTCGGACATGACTGACCGACTGAAATGATGAACAAGGTGGGAGGAGAAGAGACATATGGAGACAGTAACACAGAAATTTATAATACCATGTGTAAAACAGATAGCCAATGGAAATTTTCTGTATGATTCAGGGAATTCAAACAGGGGCTCTGTGACAGGCTGAAGGGTGATGTGAGGAGGAAGATGGGAGTGAGGTCTGGGAGGGAGGCGATTGATGTATGACAGAAAACCACAAAATTCTGTAAAGCAATTATCCTTCAATTGAAAAAAATTTTTTAAAAAACTAACATCTTCAGATTTGTAGCTCAACTTGTTCATGAGAAAACAATGCACAATTATCCTCAGATTTTGGATTGCTCTCAAGATTCTGTAGTCAAAATCCACACCAATCTCAAACTTCTTATATTGATTTATATCTAGGTTTATTTTCAAAAAGCAGTATAAGTGATTACTGAAATGAATTTTCTCCAATCCAGTTTAATGCTACTGACATGGCATCATTTTCTATTTATACAGTGTGCAGAAATATTAATATTTCCACAAATTGTTTCAGTCCAGAATTCTGAATTTACCTATGAGATTGATTAAAATTAAAATCTCTAGTGGAATTTTGAAATTTCTCTTTACTTCTAGAAATGCTGCTGCTGCTGCTGCTAAGTTGCTTTCGTCATGTCTGACTCTGTGCAACCCCAGAGACGGCAGCCCACCAGGCTCCCTCGTCCCTGGAATTCTCCAGGCAAGAATACTGGAGTGGGGTGCCATTTCTTTCTCCAGTGAAAGTGAAAAGTGGAAGTGAAGTCACTTAGTCGTGTGTGACTCTTTGCAACCCCATGGACTGTAGCCATAGGCTCCTCCATCCATGTGATTTTCCAGGCAAGAGCACTGGAGTGGAGTGTCATTGCCTTCTCCATCTAGAAATGCTATGCACTATATTCTCACTGTATATAACAATGACAGGGCAAAGAGCCTCATTATTCTGAAATATAGAACACCATCACCACAAAACCATTTCATATCTTAGAATCTAAATACCCTCAGGGGTACAATAATGCATTTTAAATGGCAGGTACAAAATTTCCTACATATCCAGATATGCTCTAGCTCTAATAAACTTGCTGTTTCATTATTATCTTATCTGTGGGTGTCTATTGCTCTCAATCCAATATTCTGTGGCGACTCAACTCCTCTGTGCTTCTGTTGTTTCCCTCTTCTCTTGCCATTACAACTTGTATTTTCTTTCAAAATTTATTTCTGCTTATTCAGGGCTTTTTCTATCCAGTATTGCCATCCTGCTACTGCCTTTTATTTTTGTGTCTTGGCCTCTGTAATTACTTCTGTACCATTGCTGCATCTGACTTTTTATATCATTCACCAAAACCAACAACAGCCTAAACTTAGAATTGGCCAATAACTGTATATGATGAAGAATATAAGTACTGGATGGTATAGAGCTTTCATATTGGTCTATGTTATAAACTACTAATCATTCTGCATGATGACTTCGGAGAAGTTGTCTTTGCTCCAATAACTTATGGATAGATTTGTAGTGTCACGAGGGACTAAAGGCTTTCCCCATGGCTCAGCAGGAAGGAATCTGCCTGCAATGCAGGAGACGCAGGAGACATGGGTTCAATCCCTGGGTCAGAAAGATCCCCTGGAGAAGGACATGGCAACATACTCCAGTATTCTTCTTGGGAAAATCCCATGGACAGAGGAATCTTGCAGGAAGCAGTTCATGGGGTCACAAAGAGTAGAACATGACTGAGCAACTGAGCACATGGGACTAAAGACAGCAATACGTTCACTAGAAATTCCTTAGATGGGAACCATAAAAATGCTGGGTATAGACAAGCTCTCCAGAAAGAAGACTGCAGCCAGAAGCCAACTCGTGTGCCTGCCCCAATACATTCACTTAATTAGGTCTCTTTCATGGACATTTCTTTCATTCTACTGATCTGTCTTTGTATTGGAGAAGCAGTACCAAATGACTAACATCATACCTTTGAAATTCTTTAAATATCTGACAGTTGAAAATGTTCCACATAGTCCTCATTTTCTAAATGTTTTTAACCACTTGGCTAATATTTGGTATTGTTGTAAGAAAGTAATTTTAGAATAATTTTTTCCATTTCCAAAAGTTCTCCCTCAAAAATTAGGTTGGAGCTGCATTTTTAAAGGTTCAGTTCAGTCACTCAGTCGTGTCTGACTCTTTGTGACCTCATGAATTGCAGCACGCCAGGCCTCCCTGTCCATCACCAACTCCTGGAGTTCACTCAAACTCACATCCATCAAGTTGATGATGCCATCCAGCCATCCAGCCATCTCATCCTCTGTCGTCCCCTTCTCTTTCTGCCCCCAAAGATAAATTAACATCTAAAATATCGAATCTTTCCACCAAGATATCATAATACACTGAAACAAATTCTTGTAATCCAGAAATTCCAGTATTTTTGTATTGGTGAATTAAAACTAAATGGGAAAATAATAAAGCAACACAGCTACATATCTACATAAGAAATATTTCATGATATTTTAGGATATCAAAATGATGTGAGAATTAAGAGTGATACTTAATACTCTTTAACATAGTTCAAAAACTGGAAATATAAATATTGTTTGAGTAATAACAAGAAGTATTTAGTAAGAATTTACTATGTCCTAGAGTTCCAAGTTCTTCTGATACATGGAGCAGTTAATCCTAAATGGGGATTTATCAACCATTTATCAAATGAGGAAACATTTACAGAGAGGTTAAGCAACTTGCCTAATATAACACAGCTATTAAGTAACTGAACCAGCATTTTCCTCCAAACAGTTTAATCTAAAATATACTGTTAAAATCATACTATATCTCTAAAATATGAAAAGCATCAATTTAATCTAGAAGAAGCATTTCTTTGAGAACTATATCAACCTTTATATATACTCATGGCAACTTTAAAATGAATACAAATTTTTGTGAGAATAAAAATCCATATCTATATATTAGTATTTCTTTATTTATATTACCCAAATCTCTATGATTCTCAAATACAGTATCAAAGCCAACCTACTAATTTAGAACATATTTTAAATTTATTTGCCTAGATTTCAAAATATTTTAAAGTATTAATCAATTCTTATTTAAAATATTATTATTATTTTACATCTTAATATTCTGCTCTAATTTTAAATTTGGAACATATCATTCATTCATTTATTCACTCAAAAACTAGTTATTCAGTATTTACTATGTGCCAAGCACCATGATGACACAGTGAAGGAGAAATCTAGAGCCATAGCTTTGTTTTTCCCTGGAGTTTAGATTCTCACAGAAAATATGATAAACAATTACAAACAATGTTATAATTGGCAGGCATGAGAAACACATGGATATATGAGAGTACCTAATTCATAAGTACAGTTGAGAATACCCTTCCTGAAGGAAATAAAAATAAGCAGATATCCAAGCTTGAGTAAAAATCATTGTAGAGAAAGGATAGAGGATTCAGACAGGATGACAAAGTGATTGTCTGTAGATGGCAAGAATTGGTGAATAATTTTAAGAGGTACTATCAGAGAACAATGGCCAAGTTCCTGGCTCCAGTATCAGGTAATTACTAATATTACCTTAAATATGCTTTCACACCCGCCATCTCTACTAAATTAAGAACAACTTTTGGAGTGATACAAAGGTATTTTAGAGCTGAAAATATAAAGAATTTACATAGTTTTTAAAGCATATAGAATTAAATTCTTTTTACCATCATTTCTACTTGATTTTAGAACACATTGTCTAATTCTATTGTTTAAAGTACAACATGTCTTCTTTCAATCAAGACTGTTATCTGGATTCATGCTTATGTTATATTTTCCCCTTTGGGATCTAATGTAGAAGCTCCTACTTGGCTGTCCTGACAGAAGCAATCTGTCTTCGGTGCATCTTGGCTGGCAGAACAATGTTGATCAACCCTGTGAACACCTCTGTCTTTACCACCATGTGCAAATGCACATTAATATTCAGTGTAATGGCCAAACAGATGCAGAAAGTCAATATGTCTCTTCAAAAGAGGTCTTCAGGCCTCTACCTTGTTTTGTCACTTCCCTCTTGCTTTTTAATCCATATTAATATTTAGTAAGCCCTGATCATATATTTCATTTGAGATATAAAATTTACCTGGCCACACTACAACGTTATAAATGGTCACAAGAATCTCTTTCTGATAGTCTAGCTCCATGTACCTACACTAGTGAGAACATTTTTGCAAGACTTGATTTATTTCCTTGACTATTAATTCTTGTCTTTACCTACTCAGATTTCTTCAAGCTTCAGACAAACAGAATTATAAGCAGGGGAAAGCAGAATAGATAAATGACAGGAGGTTTATACTAAAAATAATCTGTGTAAAACAATATGCAATATCTAAGAAACCATCCTTCCCCCACCTTAATCTTACCTTCTCCATACTTGAATTCATTTCCTAGATTATCAAGAGTAGTTTAGAAAAATGAAAATTAATCTCCCACACCTCCACACCCAGGAACTAGATATAAAGATTATTTTCACTTTAGTGATTAACAAAGGCAGCATGGGTAGCACATTAAACACAGTTTTGGAGGCAGATAGAAGTACCTGAGTATGAATCCTGTCAGACCACTGTCTGTCAGAATGACTTTGGGAAAGTAATTCTAAATTATTTGTTTCCTTTCCTGTCAATAACCTGGTTATTTAAATCCTTTCCTCAAGAGTTTCCTTATGGGTGAAATGAGAGAATGTAAAGTTCCTGTCAGGTAGTGATCTCAAAACAAAACTTTCCACCCTCAGGCTAGATTTCTTTATCAGAGACTCAAGGGTATAGCTTTTACCTCTATTTGATCTCCTCAGTTTCTGTTGAGAATTTTATTTTAAACTGAAGGCCATTTTCTCTCTGCTTCACTTCTTAAGCAAATGCAATACATTTAAATTATTTTGCTTGATCTTCCTACCTCATCTTCTCCTAGAGAGAAGTAAATTTGACCTTCCCTCCAAGCTACTTGTCACCTGTCCCTTTCTTCATCATTATATTAATGAATTCCTATTCTCAGTGAATTTGAATATAATTCTTTAAGTGATTTTCTAAAACTTATATTTAATTTTATAATATGTTGCACTAAACATATTATGGGTTTCCCAGTGGATCAGATGGTAAAGAATCTGCCTATAGTGCAAAGGACCTGTATTCGATCCCTGGGGGTCGGGAAGATCCCCTGGAGGAGTGAATGGCTACCCACTCCATTCCCTGGAAAGTTTCATGGACAGACGAGCCTGGTGGGCTAGTCATGGGGGCCACAATTTGTCAGACATGACTGAGCAACTAACACTTTCACTTTCAAACATATATTACAGTTATGGAGAACCCACATGCCAATGTGGGAGACATAAGATATGTGGGTTCGATCCCAGGTCAGGAAGATCCCTGGGAGGAGGCAACCCACTCCAGTATTCTTGCCTGGAAATTCTCACAGACAGAGGAGCCTGGCTGGGCTACAGTCCATGGGGTCACAAAGAATCTATAAAGTATTTCCTTGTCTTTTTGTTAGTTTGCACTTATAGTTGTAACATCAAAAGTGCACTGAATTTGGAGCCAGGAGACCTGAATTTTAATCCTGACTTTGATACTAATTAGTTATATGTACTTAAGCCACTTCACTTCTATAGGCCTCAAACCATCTAAGGGTTGTGAGCCACGTGATCTTTTCTACTTAAGTCAGCTCTACCATTTCAGGGGTTTATGATTCAGCTTTTACAGTGATGCAATGCTCCATTAAAGACTTTATGTTGGCTTTCAATATTTTTCAACATAATGACTATTTGCTTCCATTTTTCCTTATATGTTGCCTGTTACTGCTTTTCCCATTTCTTCCCCTCCATTGTTTCTCTACATCCAGGCAAAGATTATTAGAAAGAAATATATTCATTGACAATTAAAGGTGTTTGTTACGGAACCATTGACTGAAATCACCCAGCTTGGCCAGGCAAGATGATAGCCACCTGCTTAAGTTGTCTCACAACAGGAGGTCTGGATAAGGAACATGTTTCTGTCCCTGGAAAAAGTCAGGAGGGGGCAAAAGAGGGAGGACCTGATCAACTTCCCATAGTCCTTTGCTCTGGAATCCATCTTGGATGAGAGATGCTTGTGTCACCAGGAAGGTGATTAGCCAAGACAACCCAGAAACTAACCCCATTACCATAAAACCTGAGACTGTCATCCAAAAGGCAAAGCATTTCTCTTGGTTTCCCTTACCTGGCTTCTCTCCACCTGAGTGCCGCTTCTCATAAAGTCTTCCCTTGTCAGTATGTGTGTTACCCTGGACAATTCATTTCTGAGTGTTAGATACCAGCCCACTATCAGGTCCTGGAAGGGGTTCCCTTTCCTACATTAGCCCCTTACTAACCTTTTTATCTGGCATTAAACCTAAGAAAACTAATGCATGAAATTGTAAAATTATAAAAATCAAATCAAATTTCACAACAGTAAGCAACCCACTCCAGTGTTCTTGCCTTGAGAATCCCAGGGACTGGGGAGCCTGGTGGGCTGCCGTCTATGGGGTTGCACAGAGTCAGACACGACTAAAGCAACTTAGCAGCAGTAGCAGCAGCAGGCATAGAATGGTCTTATTTTTGCAAAACCAAAGATACACATACATAATAAGTAGATGTATTAGGATTTATGTAGGATGTGATCTAAAACATATATACAAAACTGCTAAAAACAATTAGCCCTGGAAGAGAAAGTATGAAATGAAAGAGTAATACCAATAAAGGCTTAATTTTTAATTATAAACTTCCCTGTATTAATTTCTTATCACAAGTATGAGTTACTTTTATTAAAAAATGCTATTGTTTACTAATATTGATTTTCATTTATATAATTTTAAGTGAATTTGTAGTTTACTGTATATTGGGTATAAACTTATTAATAAGAAAGTGAGCTGAGGTGAAAGTATGTTTATTAGTATAAACATAGGAAATTACTTGGAGAAGGCAATGGCAACCCACTGTAGTACTCTTGCCTGGAAAATCACACGGACGGAGGACCCTGGTAGGCTGCAGTCCATGGGGTGACTAAGAGTCCGACACGACTGAGCGACTTCACTTTCACTTTTCACTTTCACGCATTGGAGATGGAAATGGCACCTCACTCCATTGTTCTTGCCTAGAGAATCCCAGTGACCGGGGAGCCTGGTGAGTTGGCATCTATGGGGTCGTACAGAGTTGGACATGACTGAAGCGACTTAGCAGTAGCAATAGCAGGAAATTCCTAAGTATAATCAATGAGTGAATCTAATTTCATCTCTAACCCAAGCAGGAACTGATGCTTTCTTCTAAAAGTAACTTAAGACTTGCATCAAGATTCAGTTCACTTCGGTTTAGTTCAGTCGCTCAGTCTTGTCCAACTCTTTGCAACCCCATGAATCGCAGCACGCCAGGCCTCCCTGTCCATCACCAACTCCTGGAGTTCACTCAAACTCATGTCCATCGAGTCGGTTATGCTATCCAGCCATTACATCCTCTGTTGTCCCCTTCTCCTCCTGCCTCAATCCCTCCCAGCATCAGAGTCTTTTCCAATGAGTCAACTCTTCGCTTGAGGTGGCCAAAGTACTGGAGTTGCAGCTTTAGCATCACTCTTTCCAAAGAACACCCAGGGCTGATCTCCTTCAGAATGGACTGGTTGGCTCTCCTTGCAGTCCAAGGGACTCTCAAGAGTCTTCTCCAACACCACAGTTCAAAAGCATCTATTCTTCGGCGCTCAGCTTTCTTCACAGTCCAACTCTCATATCCATACATGACTACTGGAAAAACCATATCCTTGACCAGACAGACCTTTGTTGGCAAAGTAATGTCTCTGCTTTTTAATATGCTGTCTAGGTTGGTCATAACCCTCCTTCCAAGGAGTAAGCATCTTTTAATTTCATGGCTGCAGTCACCATCTGCAGTGATTTTGGAGCCCCCAAAAATAAAGTCTGACACTTTATCCACTGTTTTCCCATCTATTTCTCATAAAGTGATGGGACCAGATGCCATGATCTTAGTTTTCTGAATGTTGAGCTTTAAGCCAACTTTTTCACTCTCCTCTTTCACTTTCATCAAGAGGCTTTTTAGTTCTTCTTCACTTTCTGCCTTAAGGGTGGTGTCATCTGCATATCTGAGGTTATTGATATTTCTCCCAGCAATCTTGATTCCAGTTTGTGCTTCTTCCAGCCCAGCGTTTCCCATGATGTACTCTGCATACAAGTTAAATAAGCAGGGTGACAATATACAGCCTTGACGTACTCCTTTTCCTATTTGGAACCAGTCTGTTGTTCCATGTCCAGTTCTAACTGTTTAAAACTAATTACAGTAATTAAATATAATAGGAAGAGGAAACCTATTTGAACTAATTCTTTACATTAGAAGAAGTACTGAGAGCCAGGCAAAAACCAGTATTTTGTTAGGTAGTTAGAAAAGGAAAAAGGAGTCCAAAATGGTGGTGGCTGAAAGACAAGGGGAAAGCCTGCAAAGATAGAACCAAGGAAGGTCTGAGGACCAGAGTGAGGACCTCAGGTAAAACAAACAGCCCACCTGGCTAGCCCAATTTACATAGGGCAGGCTCAGGGGGAGGAGGAAAAAATATAAGAAGAGGAGCCAAAATTGAGCCGGGGGCTTCTCTTCTCTTCATGTCTTTTGGGTCGGCTTGCCTTCATGCCTTGAAAATGTATTTTCCTTTCAGTTTAGTTCAGTCGCTCAGTTGTTTTTAACTTTTTGCAACCCCATCAACTGTAGCATGCCAGGCCTCCCTGTCCATCACCAGCTCTTGAAGTTTACTCACTCATGCCCATTAAGTTGGTGATGCCATCCAACCACCTCATCCTTTACTTGCCAATAAAACTGAGCTATAACACTTGTCCGTCCATCCCGTCAAAGTTTTGCTGCGGCAAGATAGTACCAAGGAAATTGCACACTCCCTCAACATACATGGTGCCGTGACTCGGATTTAACCTGGTTGGAACAACCTCAGCTAAGCCCCCGCAAGGCAGAGGCCAAGCACAGCAGAAGTCTGGCTTGGCAAAAGCTCCCATGGTGGAAGCTGAATGTAAAGAAAACCCAGTGCAGAGGGAGTGACAAGTAGCCCAGTGTGCTGGAAACTCAAACAGCAAAAACAAACAGCAGAAAGCTGAGCGGCTCATTCTCAGATTCCAGGAGACCTCCAGTTGGGGTAGGAAGTCCTCACTCCTATGCCCAGAAAAACATATGGCTAACAAAAGCTTAATTCCTTTACAACCCCATTTCTTGTTTTCTCAACACCCCCTCCTCCCCATGAACAGGTGAGCATCAGTGGATGCAACTGAAGGACTCTGGAGAGACTACTCTCCAGTGTATTCTGAAGGCTCCACTATCCTCTGTGCTCTAGTAGCTGTTGCCCAAGTGGGTGGGGGTTCTTCTGTCCTTAATCCTCTTTGTGCCAAGGATTAGGCCAATGAAAACTGTGAGCACAGGTCAGGTATTTAGCAGATTTTCTGGCAGGTTATGAAGGGGACTTCTTGGAACATTTTTCCCACTGCATTTTCCTCCTGTCCTTCAGCTCCTCTGTCCATCTCTGCCACTGCTTAAAAAGCAGTAGGAATATCATCATATTTTCATTTCTGAAAATTGTGCTTGAAACTGTTTACCTAAGATTGGAACTCAAACCCACGTGGCAGAGACTCTGTGCTATGCTTAGTCATTCAGTCATATCCGACTGGGACTAGAGCCTGGCCAAAACCCATGGTGCCTGGCTTCAGGACCTAATGAAGTTCAGGCTCTCATGTCTCATTGCAAAAATTCAGTGAGAGACACAGCGATAGGTCAGAGGTGAATTTGTTCAGATTCAGAGAGAAGCACACTCCACAGGATGTGGGCCATCACGGAGGAGACTGCAGTGACCATGGAACGTGGTGTGGTTAGTTTTGGGGAGCTGGGTGATTTCATATACTAATGAGTGGGAGGATTATTCCAACAATTGGGGAACCACTCACTCCTCCATCTTTTGATAGTGACTTGGAATTGTCCAGGCACCTCTGGGTGTGTCATTTAGCTTGCAGATTGAGGATTAAGGTTTAGTTGAATTTGGACTCATTTGATTTTAATTGGTTTATATTAGAGCCTTGGACTATGTCATTCTTTTAAAAGTTGCGCCCTGCCCCTTTCCTCCCGTTTTGTGTTCTTTTCCTGAGCCCTGTCCAGGCCCACAGTGTTCCCTCTACAATCTTCTGAAGGGACAACAAGAAAATAGCTGGCCCTTGGGAGAGAAATACTGTAAATATCTAATCTCTCTAGATATTCAGGCCTTCAACTTCTTGTTTCCTACAACATGTGCAACAACAGCATCTCTCAGTGAACCCGCTGGGGTGGGTGACAGGCACACAATGTCTGCTAGAAGTTTATCTGTTGGTGGCATCCCTTCAAGGGCAATTGGGCTTCTGAGAAAATGTTTACCACTTTGGAAGTTAGCCCAGCAAGCCATTGGGCCCAAACCCTTGCCGCCCTTCTCCTAAAGTTACAAACATACTCCTGGATCAAATCTCCACTCCACTTTTATGGAATATCTGGTCTGTTGCTTCTTATCAGTTTGTTCTTAAGCCACTTGCTAGCTCCTATAACCAGGACCCTGCCCCCTCGTAGGCAACATCACTCTACTCTGCTTATTACTAAAATACCCTAATGCCCCTAACAGGATCAGATAACCCACTCCTCTGTCATTACTTTCTGCCATTACCTAAAATGGGTCTATGATAATGAAATGTTTACCACTGGAGACACTCTAGCCTGCTCTTATGGAGGACGAGGGGAGGAAATCAGTGACTTACACTTCCTCAGAGCAATAAGAGGATAAGGCTTCTGGCTGCTTCACCAGGTTCCCAGTTTCAGGCCACAGAACTGGATTGCTTGACATCATGGTATCTATTCCCATCCATGGTGGATAAACCAGCAATGAGTCAATATTACAACCCCTTAATCTTACCCAGCACTGGACACGCTGGAGACCTTGGGGATGCCCAACTCCAGCTCAACCTGCCTTGACCTGCCTAAGGATCTGGGCCCTGAGAGGTTGTCATGCCTCAACCTACTCAGGGATCCTCCAATCCAGAGGTCCCAGGAAGTCGACATGCCTTGACCTGCCCAGGGACCCAATTCTCGGGAGATTGACATGCCTCGACCTGTCTGGGGATCTGCACCCTGACCTGGGGACGCCTGGCTCTCAGGTTGCAACGGTACTGGGTGGGATAAGCTTCAGAAAGACTCACCCCTAAGGAAGTCCACCCATGGAAATAGAAGGAAGCCAATTAGCTGCGGGACTATGCCCAATCTCAGCAGTAATCAGGAGTCCAATGAGAACCCCATTGCCTTTCTGGAAAGGCTAAAAGAGGCCCTCCAAAAGTTTACCAAACCAGACTTAGACTCTTACAAGCGACAGGTGATTTTAAAGGACAAATTCCTGTTCTAATTGTACATCAGACATTGGGATAAAGTTACAACAGCTACAGCAGCAGGACCCCGCTGCTTCTTTAGATGAGATGGTCTAGACAGCCACCCATACCTTTTATAACAGAGAACAGGAGAGGGAGGTCAAGGCCCAGGAAAGGGAGAAAAGGGAAGAGACAAGGCATGCCCAGATGCTGGCTGCCCTCCAGGGAAAACCTATGGCAAACCCCAAGTCCTTGAAGGACAAGGCACCAGGCAAATGCCTAATCTGTAGACGGGGGGACATTGGGCCAAAGAATGTCCAAACTGTGACAAGTTTGGCTTGTTACAAATGCCATCAATTGGGACAGTGGGCAGCACTCTGCCTTTGGAACCCAAGAGCTTCAAGGTGAAGCACCAAGCCTTCCCTCACGATGGTTCAACAGGACTGAAGCGGCCCACTCTAGCCAGCCCACCTGTCACAGATAATCATCATGGGGCTGGAGCCAAGGGTGCAACTGGATGTGGCAGGTAGGCCCGAGAATTTCTTGGTTGACACAGGGGCTACCTACTCTGTCCTGACCTCCTACTCCGAAGCCTTCTCTTCCCAAACCTGCACCATTTAGGGTGCTACAGGAAAAACAACTACAAAAAGATTCACCTGAATACTTCTTTGTTGCTGGGATGGACAAATATTTTCCCACCAGTTTCCGGTGGCCATTGAGTGTCCTATACTTTTATTGGGAAGAGACCTTTCCCTGCCTTCAAAATCTTGCAGCTATTGCCCTTGTGATAGAAGATACTTTAAAACTCTCTCTTGGGGGCAAACTATTTTTACCAGCCACAAGTGAAATAACTCCTGAATGGGAGAGGCAATTTATGGATGTCTGATCAAAGAATCCTCAGATATCAAGTAGTGCTGATGGAACATCCAGGCCGACTATATCCCCTTGTGAAGTTCTTAACTCAGCTACCCTCCTGCCTACGCCCAAGGGCTCTCTCCCCTTTCACTCTTACCTAGAAACCTTGGACCACTGGACAAAAACCCTGAGAGGTGTTGTCAGAAGATCCTCTGACCAATCCTGAGGAAATCTGGTACACTGATGGAAGCAGCTTTGTCTTGGATGGAAAAAGAAGAGATGGATATGCAGTAGTCTCCAATTTTGAGACCAGAGAGGCTAAACCTTTGCCACCAGATACTTCAGCCCAATTAACTGAGCTCATAGCCCTACCTCGAGCTTTAGAACTGGGAAAAGGAAAAAGAGTAGCCATTTACACTGACTCCAAGTATGCCTTTCTGGTGCTACATGCACATGCTGCTATTTGGAAAGAAAGAGGCCACTTGACCATCCGAGGATCCACAATCAAATATGCCAATCAATCAAATCCTTAGGCTCTTGGAGGCAGTTAATCTGCCCAGTGAGGGTTCAGTCTCCCTTTGTAAAGGACACCAAAAAGGGAGCACAGAAGTGGCATGAGGGAACCAAGCAGCCGATTAGGCAGCTAAGAGAGCAGCATTACTGAACAATGATCTAATAGGGGTTGCCACCTTAGTTCCACAGACTAATTTGCCAGAAACTCCTTCATATACTGAAGGTGAGACTCTAAAAGCTAAGAGTGAGGGCTTTCAAAAAGATCATATGGGGTGGTTCCCCAGGAGGGACTCCTTTTTCTGCCTGGGAACCTCCAATGGAAGTTAGCTAAATCCTTACATGCTACCACTCTTTTAGGGGGAAAGGCCCTCCAAAGATTACTAGAAAGGTCCTTCAGAGGAACAGGCCTCCAAACAACTATAAGACAAGCAGTCTCCTCTTGTCCCACTTGCCAATTAAACAACCACCCACTTGCCAATTAAACAAGGAGCTCAAAGGACCCAGCTGGCCCAGCCTGTCCAACAATGTGGGACATACCCAGGACAGGACTGGCAGATGAACTTCACACAGATGTCAGTTTCTCAAGGTATAAATACATATTGGTCATGATAGATACATTCATAAGATGGATAAGGCCTTCCCACCTGGACTGAGAAGGCTGAGGAGGGGTAAAAAACCTGCTCCATTAAATCATTCCAAGATTTGGTCTGCCCAGGTCATTGCAAAGTGACAATGGGACATCATTTACCTCTAAGGTCACCCAAGGGGTCTCTGAAGCATTGGGCATTACTTATTATCTCCATTGTGCCTGGAGGCCTCAGTCTTCAGGAAAAGCAGAGAGAGCTAACCAATTCTTAAAATCAGCAATAAAAAAGATAACCCAGGTGACCTCCCTGGGATGGAAGGAGGCTTTACCAGTATCTCTCCTCCACACCCATACTTCCCATAAGGAACAGGTTGGTCTTACTCCTTATGAGATGCTATATGGGAGACCTTTAGTTTATGTCAGTGATTTCTTCCTAAATCCAGAGGCTCAGACTCTCCAGTCTTATACCATGGCCATCGGACAATTCCAAGAAGATATATCCCCGTGGGGTGTCAGCCAGGACTCAAAAGATTCTAAAGAGCCACTACCATATGCTCCAGGGACTCAAGTTCTAATTAAAGTCTGGAAGGATGGGTCTCCAAAGGCTCAACTCCAGCCCACATGGAAGGGCAGGGGCCCTTCCCTGTAATACTTTCTACCCCCACAGCAGTCAAGGTGCCAGTCATGACTCCTGACATGACTCCTCACTACTCATTAGTCAAGCTATGGAAGAAAACAGAAGAGGACACTCATTATACCTGTGAGCCCCTGGGAGATCTCAGATACCTATTCAGAACTGCGAATGAGTGCCATTCTAATGAACACCCCCAAATTCAAGTTTCTGGGGATAAGATTTCACAGGATAGTGCTAAAGAGCCAACATAGCTTGGAAGGGGTTTTACTCCAAAACAGACAAGAGAGATCTCCTGATCCCTGAACAAGGAGAGACTTGAGCCATCTTGAATGAGACCTGTTGTTTCTGGGTGAATACTTTCAGCTAAGTTAAAGAAAGTCCTCAAGAAAACATTCAGCTCCTACAGGATCTCAAAGAACAAGCTGGAGCGTTCTCGGGGTGGCTACAGTCTTTGGGGGATCCTTCTCTTGGTAAGGGGAATTTGAATTTGGCAAATGCCCCTACTAATCCCTGTTATCACCATATTGATGCTGCTTATGCTTGTTCCATGTATTATCAACTGTCTAACCCATGTTGTCTCTGCCCAGGTCAACAAGCTACAAAATGCAGTGCCAGTTCGACAAGGATATATAAAACTATAGCCGACCATAGAAAATTAGATGGACACCACTATAAGGGCACTGAGGCTTGAGACTAGCAAGAGGGGGAGACCCAATGTCCCTTGCCATCCCAGTTCAGCAGGCAGTAGCCAGAAAGACCTTCACGCCCCCTATTCCCAAAGGATTGGGCCTCCCATCTCTTGAGGGGGTAATGTTAGGTAATTAGAAAAAAGGAGTCCAAAAGTGTGGTGGCTAAGAGACAAAGAAGCGAAAAGCCAACAGAAACAGAACAAAGGAAGGTCCGAGGACCAGAGTAAGGACCTCGGGCAAGACAAACAGCCCTGCTGGCTAGAGCAATTTACCTAGGGCAGGCTCAGCGGGAGGGGAAAAACATATAAATAGAGGAGCCAAAACCCAGCCGGGGACTTCTCTTCACGTCTTTTGGGTTGGCTTGCCCTCACGCCTGGAGGATGTATTTTCCTTTACTTGCCAATAAAACAACTATAACACTGGTCCGTCCGTTGCTTCAATTTTTTGCTGTGGCAAGACAGAACTGAGGAAATTACACACTTCCCTGACCGTTGGAGTTATGAATAGAATAGGGTGTTATTGAAAAGGAGGAGGGCTCTGTCTTATCCCTCACTCCATTTCCAGTTTGAGTAGTAAATAGTCTCCATTCAGCCTCCCTGAGTTCCAAAGGGCAGATTCAAACATTGCCAATCAGAGAAGCAGAAGCAAGGGAATGCAGAAACAAAGGGGGGGGGACAGGAAACAATAGTGCAGCAGCAAAGCATGTTTGTGAGTCATCCTCAGGAATACACATAACAACATGTAGGAAATCTAAGCCCGCACCCCCCACCCCACCCACCCAAGGGGAGGATCTCATAACTCCAGGATGAGAAAAGATTCTTGGAACACCTGTTACCTCACCCTCAACACTCAGAAGTAAATCTGAAAACAGCAGAATATAAAGAAGACACTGACCATCCTCAAATGGTTCTTTTCTTTAAAAACTTCATAGCCAACTGAATCTTCAGAGCTTATTTTTGGGGATAGGAGTCTACCTTATCCCCAGGTTATCAGCCTCCTGAATAAAGCAACATTTTCAGTCCAACCAACACTTGTCTTTTGAGTACTGGTTTTCAAGCAGACACATCTGAGTTTGGTAACAGCAAGACTTTGTAAAAGATACTGGAACAAAACAAATCTTCTAAACAAATCAATGGAAACAACTGGTATTTTAAGACAATTCTTTCAAAAAGTACACAGAGACAAATGACTCTGCAAATATTCATAGGGCCTAGGAAGTAAGAAGCCTTCTAAGCAAAGAGAATAGTTCAACAGCAAAAACTGTAAGAACAGAGGAAAAAAAAAAAAAAGGTGGGGGGGGAGCTGAGATTGAGACATTAACACTCATTAATAACTAACGTTTCTATAAAGCCTCTATATATAATGTTTATAGTTATATAATTTTATGTTGACACAAAGGATAAAGAGTTTACTTTCAGAGAGTAGGTTAGCATTGTCAGGGTATCAGGCTTATTTGATTATTGTTTTTCCATTTATAGTGTGAGAACGTCATAGAGTGTCCCAAGTGCAACTCCAAAGAGAAAAGAAGAAAACTGTTTAACATCTCTTTCAGAGCACTACACATCTGGAAAACTTAAATCTTTGTCTCCCTGTCCCAAATCCCCTACTGGATCTAAGCTTGGTGGAAGTGCACTGGCCCAACAACTGGCAGTTTTCTCAATATACAGTTGGAATATTTAACTTCTTTTACTAGCTGCAGCCTTAGCCCTAAGTTCTAGGAAACCCTGACACCAATGCATCATGTTCTAAATGTACATTACCTACTTGATCATCTTATCATCTATGTCTCCAAAAACAATGAACACAACTTATTGTATCTGTCCTTTAGGTATCATTCTACATAGTTGAAAAAAATCCCTGCCTTGGCTTCTTAGGCAGCACTCTTGATTTTCTTCCCATCTTTCCTGTTTCTTCTTGTCAGTCTCCTTTACTAGCTTTTCAACATGAATTCTAAATACATTTCTTCTTTTTTCCTTTTCTAATACACGTTCTCCAAGTATGAATACATTCTATGCTAGGGAATCAAATTTCAATCAAAGGCCAAATTTTTGTTCTACATTTCAAAATCATATAGTCAATGAACCATACAACATACCTGTGAAAGAATTAAACTTAACCATCTAATGAGCCCACTAAAATGGAATCGAACTTCTACCACAAACTGTTTTACCCCAGTCTCCCCTAGCTCATTAAGTAACACTAATATCCACACAATGGCCCCAAACAAAAACCTAAACTGCTAAATTTAGATTCCCCCATTTTCTTAAATTTCACATCAATTCCCTGAAAACCTAGTCAATTTTATTTCCAAAATAAATTTCAAATTCATCTACCTGTTTCACCCACTCTTTAGTCTACCACTGTCCAATACCAAGGTAATGCATGCAACCTATATAATTTTAAATTTGCTAGGAGCTACATTAAAAAAAGAATGGTTTATACATATCAAATTGAAAACTTTTTTTTATGTATTTGGTTGAAACATATTATGAACATCACTTTGATATGTACAAATATTCAATATATGTGAACTATTTTATATTCTTTTTTTCTTAGTGATCTTCACAATTTGTTGTGGGTTTTATAAGCACACCTCAGTACACACAGGCCAAGTTTCAAGTGTTGAACAGGCACATGAAATTACTGTATTGGAGAGTACAATACTCATCTATGACAGCATCATCCATTGCCCGGAAAACTACAACGGACTCATATCTGGTATTATCACTTCTATTCCTGCCAACCTCCACCTGCAACAACATATTTTTATGAATTAGTGAGAAACTAAAACAATGCAATTCCTGGCTCCTGTGTGGAACAATAATGAGACTGGGCAGGCTTTCCTATGCATGTTGATGTGTAAACAGTGTTAATGATTAAAAAGTTAATCAATAATATCTTAGCTATTTTCCTAAGGAAATACTTGTTCCTGTAAGAGAAAACTGATCCAGTTAAACTGATCAATTATCAAGATTAATAAACTCATCCAGAGTCATTTCATAATCTTCAGTTCACTGTGTTGTCATCCAAATCTACTGTGTCACCAAATCTCAGCCAATTCTCTCTCCTGAAAAATGTCTTTTAACATGTCTCAGCACAGGCCTTAAAATGACATAAAGAACCTTACCTAATTTCCCTATTTTGTGAAGGTGGTATTCTCCTTTACGGCAGTAAGTCTAGTAAACTGAGTTTTGCTTGATTAACACTTTTCTGGAGCTCTTTTGGAAAGTCAACCTTCAGCAAAAGCAAGAGAGGACTTCTTAAAATGCAAATGAGATCAATGTCATCCAAATCTACTGTGTCACCAAATCTCAGCCAATTCTCTCTCCTGAAAAATGTCTTTTAACATGTCTCAGCACAGGCCTTAAAATGACATAAAGAACCTTACCTAATTTCCCTATTTTGTGAAGGTGGTATTCTCCTTTACGGCAGTAAGTCTAGTAAACTGAGTTTTGCTTGATTAACACTTTTCTGGAGCTCTTTTGGAAAGTCAACCTTCAGCAAAAGCAAGAGAGGACTTCTTAAAATGCAAATGAGATCATGTCACTCATCTGGTAGAGATATTTCAATATTTCCCAGTGCTTTGGAACAAAATCTAAGCTGCTTGACATATTTGACAAGGCCAAAATGACCTAATCTCTGTCTAGCTCTCTAAAATCATATTAGATCACTCCCTTTGTCCATTCATTAAGTTTTAGACACAGTGCCTTCTTCCTTTTCTTTAAATATAGCCGGTGTTATCCCAGTCTTGGCATTTTCGCATTTACTCTATTCTGCATGCAACATTCTTCCCTGTCTTAAAATTGCTGACTCATCCTATTCACATTAACTGAGTCAAATCTAATCTCAGAGAGGCTTTTCTCAACCACTGTATTTAAGGTGTTAACTCTTATGCCAATTTTCTCTGTATCACATCATTTTACTTCCTTTATATCGCTTATCATAACTGCCTTGTCTTTATCCTTCATTTACTTTTTCTCTCCACTAAGATTATAGATGCCTTATGAACACAGATCTTAACCTATCTCTTCTATCTCTATATGCCTAAATATTGGATACATTTATTGACATATAGGTATTCAACAACTTATAAAAATGAATAAAAAGAATTCAATGACTATATTAAATGATGAAGGAAAGAGAAGGAAAGGAGGGAAAGAAGAAAGAAAAGTCCTTCTAAAAGATGTGATAAAGCCATGACAAGTATGCTTATTCCCTCTTATGTATCAGGACACTGTGTCACTGTATTAAAGGGAAGAAACTGGGACTCCACAGCTACTATATAATGTAACTGAGACCAGGATCAAGGTCTCCTGATTTCTAATCCATTGCTCATCAGAGCATAACACACTATCTTTCAGCCTTCTCTGATTGATGTGGTTCTTTCAAAGCAGATGTGTAAAGCTTCAGATTTACTAGAGAAACAAGGCATCTGAAGGAGAAAATGATTTTCTCTGCATTAATTGGTAAGTTCATATCTTTTCGCATTTACATCTCCCACTTGCATCTTGATTAGCAATTTCTTCTGTCAATTTAACACCAAAATCCTCTGTAATCAGTGGCATGTTATATTCTGGAACAGACTCAATGAGTCCCTGAAGTTAGAGAGACAGCACTTCAATCCTTCACCTTGGCTGCTCTAGTGGTGAACATGCCTGACTGTCAGTTTGATTTCCTAAATCTCCTCTGAGATGGTAGGCAGTTAAAAATGCTGTTGGCATATGCTTGGCTTCAGCTCATCGCAAATCAAAAATGCCATTTGCTTCCAAACACAAGCCTCACTTCCCTCCCATTATTATTAATATCATCATTAACATTATTATCTTTATCATTCTTCCAAACTCCCTTTTGGAGAGGTTTCATACTCTAAGGAAGAGCAATTCCTGAAAATTATATTTGATTAATATATTTAGTGAGGCATAAACCATAAATTAGAACTTGATTGAAATTTCTATCCTCCCCCAATAGTAAATGTACTGTAAGGGATTGTAATTATTGTCTACACAATTACAGTCTTCCTAGCTGTGTCAGTGGTAAAGAATCTGCCTGACAAGCAGGAAACATAGGTTTGATCCCTGGGTCAGGAAGATCCCCTGGGGAAGGAAAAGGC
>SJXQ01005164.1:0-11456 GCA_006408695.1 Aepyceros melampus | reverse complement strand
TTTTTTTTTTTTAACTTAATGTTGAATTTCTTTATAGCAGTGATGAAAAGTAAATGGGAGAGTTAAAATATCACGTCACTCTCAGGATAGCCCCAGCAGGCACAGGCCCTGAGGAAGGCTTGGGGGCGTGGCGAGGCAGGCTTGGGGGCGTGGCGAGGCAGGGGTCAGGCTGCGGGCTGGGGTTCTGTTGACTGAAGATCACAGGTCAGTACTGATTTAGCCAGAGGAAAGAGACCCCTCTGAACATTTCAGATCCTTTCAAACCATACTGCTTTTGTGATCAACAGTTTTGACAATTGCTTATTCCAAAGGTCTACACACTCTAAAGAGAAAGCATCTTCCAAAATTGAGATCATACCAGGCACAAGTTTTGGTACCTTTTCATCTTTTTCAGTGAATGTCCCACCATTTCCTGATTTCTTGTTGATGGCCTGGGCTACACCAACAACCTGGTATAAGAAGAGAACATTGATAATTTCACTGACAGAAATTATTGGTATAAATTCACCAAAGCATGTTTACAGAAGAATTTCCACATGTGCTTTAAAATAACAATAAGCTATAAAATTAAAACAATAGCTACAAAGTTAAAACAAATCCCTCAGCATTTAAGCTAGTTCCTTAGCATTTTGTAATTTTTTTTTTCCTCATAAGAGTTCAAATGTTTCTAATTTCTTGAGTCCCAAACTATATTTTATTTTGGAATTTCATGCTGCTCTGTGAAAGAAATTTATTGGCAATCACTTTTATTGTGAATAATTTTCACAGCTTTTTGATAAAAAATAAACACAATTTATATTACGTTTCAATAAAATATATGACAAAATGAACATTTTACATTGGTTTTAACTATAATATTTCAAATGGGCTAAATGTTATTTTATTGCAAATGAAACAGGACCAATGGCCCAGTCACAGAATTTAAAATACAGGAGAACCAATTAGGGTAAAAACAATTCCTAATGTAGGAATGTTGTCTAACTTCTTTGGAAATTTCTGACCTTGAAAATTATCTTACCACCAACAGACTTATTTAGAGGGAAAGAAGTTTTATGGAAAAATCAAACAAGAAATTAACAGACTGAGCCTGATTTCATATCAGAAGGTGTTTGAAAGATAAACTACATCTTAAGAAGACTGAGCTAAACTCTGGAAATGTGCCTTACATTTCCTCAAAACACTTACCAAGACTCCTAAGAACCTTCTCATCTTTCTGCTTAAAGTATATTTTACTTACCCATTTAGTTCCAACTTAGTTTCCATATTACCTCAGTTTTATAAAGACCTTCAACTTACTTTTGCTTCCCCTTTATTACTAAATATTCCACTCTTTCCTTCCTTCTGCAATTTAATTAGTGGAAAAAGCTACTATTCTCTAAATGGTTATATTTGAGGAATAAAGTCCTTAGTTTTGTGTGGGCAGTTCATCCTTTTTTCTTAGCTCATCCTAGTCCCTTAGCTTTAAGAAATGGAAACAAAATTCCTCTCTCACACAGCAGAGCAAGGAAGGGGAAGCACATTCTTGTCTGATGGGGTTTTCTGCTCTTCTCAACACATTTCTTCCCCACCCCATGACAGTGTACAAGGATGTTGACTTTTAAAAAGCAGAATCATTCAATTATCCCATACCTATTCTACACTCGTTAGTTCTTGGCTAACAGATTTCTCAAGGCTCCAAACTCAATGACTAAATGCTTACAAAAGCTTTTGTCTAAGGTCAAAACATCAGGATTGCAGCCAGACACATTCACTTAAATACAACTGATGGGAACCTCTTTAAAGTCTGGGGTCTAATATATAGTGCTACCAGTAAAACTGGATGACTTTAAAACCAATACAATATTGTAAAGTAATTAACCTCCAATTAAAATAAATAAATTTATATTTTTAAAAATCACTTTTGGTGAAATTTTATCCTCCACTTGTTTGCAGGCTAGGGATGGGGTGAGGTGGTGTTCTGCATTTGTTCTGTCTAGCAAACTGACCAGAAATCTTGTTTGCAGGCTTTAAAACCTACCATGTACACCATGAATACCAGCTCTTTCCTATATTTAATTTTGTTTCCTTAGCATTACAACAAGATATTAATCATTAGGTAACTTTATGGAATAAGGACTTCCAATGATGAATTTTCCATCCTTTGTGGTAATGAATTATTTCTCTTACTAATAATTGTATAGATTTAGATAGAAAGGTTAATTTAAGGGATGATAAATTAAATATAATTAATATATTCTTTCAAAAAAACAGGCAAGTTCTTTCAAGAGACTATTAGACCAGGAAAATATAATACTCACATGTGCCTCAATACCGAGATGGATAACATTTTAAAAACAGCGCTGATAAGACAACAGATAAAAATCTGAGAAAAGGTACAGTGTTTGTCCAAGGTGACGTTAAGACAGTAAAAGACCAGAAGACTTTGATTCTCCAAATTTCATAGATCCCAGCAAAGCATGTACCCCATGTCCTCCTCGTGTTAATAAAAAGTCTTTCCTTTTTCTACCATCTATTGCTCCTTTCAATAAATCAGTTAATTTTCAAGACAAGGTTTTTAATGTCAGTTTACAAGGACAGCTTTTATTCAAAGTATTTGTCAGACCTCATATCTGAGAGGTGAAGCTTCTAAACATGTTAGCTTCCATATCAGAAACCCAATCGCTTCTGCTTACCCGCTGGCTACCTGCAGGGCCCTCAAAAGCCAATGCTTTATGCTATTTTTTAAAGCACCAAGAAGCTTCTCGGTTTTCTATTTCACTGGCACTTTTCACAGCATAAATGCATATCAGGTCCTCACAGGGTCAAGTGTTCTTTTAGGAATGCAAAGGGCAAGACTTGATTCTGGCTGGGTGACAATGAGGAATGTGACAGCTGGTCGCTGCAGGGACAAGTGAGCATCGCCACAACGAACAACTTCTTCCTCCATCAGCAGCTGCCCCGACCTTCACTGAGGCCATACATCAGTTTCTACGCTTCTCCCTGTTCCTCGTTCCAGGGGATGCTCGGCATGGAAGCTAAAAGGCAGAGAGAGAAGGAAAAGGCTCTACAATCTTAGCTGTCTCTCTCTCTCTCACCAGCAGAATGTCTCTATCATTCTGACGCGATTCCAGACCATCTACAGCCTGAGCTGAAAACCTAACTTCACCAAGAAAACAGGAACTTAATGCAGACAGAAGACAGTGGAGCGTTCTCCCTAGTGCTCTTCCTCAAGCTCTCCTGACTCAGTCATTCATTCAGCAACAAATATTTCATTCAACAGATAATCAATAAGCCCCATGAATGTCCCAGCCACTGCTTTAGACAATGAAGAGGGCAAGTAGTGAAAAGACAGATACAGATCTGGTCTTCATGGAGCTGATGTTCTGGCAGGCTGTTACACTTGGAAGGGAATCCTACTCCCGTGCCCTTGCCCACACCTCTTATACAGACAAAATGAAACTGACAGGTTGACCTGACTGCTCCAGGCTTTTTCACCTCTCCTCCAAATCCTAGGCAATCAGCAAATGATGGCCATGTTCCATGGGGAAGGCAAGATAAAGACCTACAAGGATGTCCCATCCTACTCCCTGCAACCTACGACTATGTGACCTCAAATGACAAAAGAGATTTGGCAGATATGACTAAGTTATATATCTGGAGACTATCTTGAATAATCTGGGTGATCCTCATGCACTCAGAGGGCTTCCCCAATGGCTCAGTGGTAAAGAAACCACCTGCCAATGCAGGAGACTCAGGTTCCATCCCTGGGTCGGGAAAATCCCCTGGAGAAGGAAATGGCAACCCACTCCAGTATTTTTGCCTGAGAAATCCCATGGACAGAGGAGCCTGGCGGGCTACAGTCCATAGGGTCACAAAGAGTCAGACACGACTGAGCAACTAAGCACATACAATGTAATCACAAGAATCCTTATGACAGAAAGTCTGAGGCAGGCAAGTCAGAATTAGAGATTTTAAGATGCAGCTGCAGGTTCTGAAGATGAGGAAGGGGCCACAAGCCAAGTGATGCAGGCAGCCCATTGAAGCAGGAAAGGTAAGGGGATAGATTTCTTCTCTAAAGACTCCGCAGAGAAACACAGCCCTGCTGACACTTTGTGCCAGCCTGCTGAGAACTATTTCAGATCTCCAAAACTCTAAGATAATACCTTTGTGTTGTTTTAAGCCATGAAATTCCAGTAGTTTTTTCACAGCAGCAATAAGAAACTAATACATTCCACTGGCATTACCCTCACATGCTCCCGTCCCTGCGCACTCTTCCGCACCCCATATCATATCTGTGCTTCACCATTTAAATCCTCACCTCCTTTGAAAGCCCTGACATCTCACTGCTGTTGTTTTCTTGCCTTCAGTCCACCTTTGACACTTATGCCAAATTTATAGTGTTCTTCTTGAACACTATTTTGCACGCAAAAATGATCTCACTACTCAAAGCTTTTAATGGTTCCATCCATCCATCTATAGGACAAAAAAATCGAAGATTCTGATTCCATACACTCGACATAAACTAAAATCACTTACAAGGGTCTTTGACACAGAATGCCACAATGACCTTGGCGTACATCATCCCTTGAAAAATTTTCTTCCACTTTCTCAACTGAGGCTGTCTCCAAAAAGCTTGCCTTCAAAGTCCTTTGAAATTCTGTGTGGCAGTTAAGCGTGCCATAATCTGGTGATGAGGTATTCTCATTTTTTTTTTTTTGGTATTCTCATTTTTAACCTCATTCCTTCTACTTACATCCTAAATTTGCAACACAATTGTTTCCTACGGACATGATTTATATCTAAGCCTATGGAAGCGTCAATACTTGATACTTCACAATGCTTCATAGATACTTGCTGTTGATGATAAGGGAAGAAGAGTCAGAGAAATCAAAGTTTTTTAGGGTGATGTACTTACTGAAGTTTTGGTGCTAGTGGTAAAGAACCTGCCTGCCAAGACAGGAGATGTAAGAGACACGGGTTCAATCCCTCGGTTGGGAAGACCTCCCTGGAGAAGGGCATGGCAACCCACTCCAGTATCTGTGCCTGGAGAGTCCCAAGGACAGGAACCCGGAGGGCTACAGTCCATAAGGTTACAAAGAGGCGGACACGACTGAAGTGAGTTAGCACACACGTACTTACCGGGCAATTCACATCTGAGTAACAGTTAATAATATTTGACCACTTTTCCTCTCTTCTTCCCTTGATATTAAAAGTTCTGTCCTCATACATGAAACTTATGTGGCAGCAAGAAATATACACACTTAATAAGTCTTTAGCTATGGAGTTGAAACTTACAGCCTAAAAGGACTTTGGAAAAGCACGAAAGAAAAGTCTGAGATTGTTTTAATTTTAAAAATATAGAAAATCACAGAGAATGAGACACTAAACATCCACCCCTTGTTGTCTAAAACGGCAGGAAAGTGGGGCTTGTAAAACCCTGCTTGGTGGGTCCCACTCCCAGAGTGTCAGAGTCAGAGATCCAGGTTGGTGCCCAAGAATCTGTTTTACTAAGTTTACTAAAAGTTCTCAGGTGATGCCAAATGCTGCTGGTCTAGGGACAAAATACACTTTGATAGCCATTGATGTAGGACTACTCAATGTTAATATTTGGTAATGTTTCCTCTTTTTAAGTTAAATTACGAAAATATCAAATTGGACTTTTCTCTTCGCAGGCCCATTGTATTTTATGCCAAATGTCTGTTATATTTGCAGTTTTTTGCTATTACAAACAATCCACAATGAACATATCTGTATAGGACTCTTTGTACATGTGTGAGAACTTTGGGGTTTCCAGGTGGTGCTAGTGGTAAAGAACCCACCCGCCAATGCAGGAGACACAAGAGACCCGGGTTTGATATTTGGGTTGGGAAGATCCCCTGGAGGAGGGCATGGAATACTGGAATACTCCAGTATTCTTGCCTGGAGACTCCCATGGACGGAGGAGCCTGGCGGGCTGCAGTCCACGCGGTTGCAGAGAGCCAGACACGACTGAGTGACACAGTCTGCACACACACACGTGAGTTTCTTTGATGAAATCTTTAAAGGATTATAGAATTTTTACCTTTATCATCAGTGCAGAACAGTTCTGTTAACCTCACATCCTAACCAGAACCTAGTATGATTAGGCTTTTTAATCTTTGTCAATCTGTTGGTAAAAATGTATCTCATGTTGCTTTAATTTGCATTTCCCTGCTTACTACAGAGAATGAACACTTTTTAATTATTATTGGCTACGTTAGTTTTCTTTTTCTGTGTTGCCAATGTGTATCTTGGCCAATTTTGACCTTTTCATTGTTGTTTTGAATTGTCTGCCTTTTTGAGAATCAAAGTTTCTTATTTCTTTAAATGGCTGGTAAGACTGACTTTACTTGGCTGTGATCCATTTTATCCAACTGTTATGCACAAGTCCTACTAAACTCGTTTCTTTCAAGAGTATGTTCATGGATCTTCCAGGTTGGGAGACAAGACAAGAAAGATTACAGGAGTGGGTGTTTTTACTCTTGCAGCCTGGGTGGCCAAGAAGAGACAGTCAGGGTGAAGAGAAACTTTTAGGAACTTGCAAGATATAAACAGCAGTGCCCTGAAGATAACTGGCATCAGAAATACATTATCAATGGCCAGTGGCTCTAATACAGTTAATAAACCCATTCCTGGTTAAAAAGTACACACGTGAGTTTCTTTGATGAAATCTTTAAAGGATTATAGAATTTTTACCTTTATCATCAGTGCAGAACAGTTCTGTTAACCTCACATCCTAACCAGAACCTAGTATGATTAGGCTTTTTAATCTTTGTCAATCTGTTGGTAAAAATGTATCTCATGTTGCTTTAATTTGCATTTCCCTGCTTACTACAGAGAATGAACACTTTTTAATTATTATTGGCTACGTTAGTTTTCTTTTTCTGTGTTGCCAATGTGTATCTTGGCCAATTTTGACCTTTTCATTGTTGTTTTGAATTGTCTGCCTTTTTGAGAATCAAAGTTTCTTATTTCTTTAAATGGCTGGTAAGACTGACTTTACTTGGCTGTGATCCATTTTATCCAACTGTTATGCACAAGTCCTACTAAACTCGTTTCTTTCAAGAGTATGTTCATGGATCTTCCAGGGTTGGGAGACAAGACAAGAAAGATTACAGGAGTGGGTGTTTTTACTCTTGCAGCCTGGGTGGCCAAGAAGAGACAGTCAGGGTGAAGAGAAACTTTTAGGAACTTGCAAGATATAAACAGCAGTGCCCTGAAGATAACTGGCATCAGAAATACATTATCAATGGCCAGTGGCTCTAATACAGTTAATAAACCCATTCCTGGTCAAAAAAAAGGACACTTATAATGCCAAAACATTTGGCATTTAAAAAAAGGAGAAGGAAGGGTCTGCAATGTAACGGGTACTTTCTCTGTTAATCCTTCTAATCTTTGTCACAACACTGTTGGGTCAAAATGATTACTCCTATTTCATCACAAGAGCAGCTGATATCAGAAAAGTAAACCAGGTAGTGTAAGAATGTGGAGCCCCCAGGGCTTCTCCAGGTATAAGCCCGTAAGCTATGATCTTTCCACTACTCCCCTGCAGGGGAGAGTGAAGCCAGAACTAATATAAAATACAGGTTCCCAAGTACCAGGATTCAAACGAGATGAATCCTGAAGACCAACAGTTTCCAGTATATCCAGGACTGTTTTCAGACCCCATACATATGCTTATCTTGTTAATGCATGCTTTCCTCAAAGGGAACGGAACAGTTTTAAAACGAGACAAAACCAAATCCAAAGTGGCTGCTTAAAGTTCTGTTTTCTTAGACTCCTGATTATAAATTATTTTTATTGCCAAGAACTATTCACATAACATAGAAGTCCTATGTTTCAGGGGGAACTAGATAATAAGCAATTTTAAAAATAAGCAGATTATTCAAGAAAAAGCAAAATAAGCTTATGATGATAAAACTCAGAACTGGGTAGCCCATGGCTTTGGACACTGACAATGGATAGTGGTGATTAAAGTGTTCACTATCTTGATTGGGGTGTTACTTACACAGATGTATAAACATTTGTCAAACCTCATCAAATTGTATAAAACACATAATCTACTGTATGTAAACTTTACCTTAGTTTCAAAAAGTATTTAAAAGTAAGCTGGTGATTGCTTATGATGTTGTAATATGGCGGTCCATGTGCTGAGCTCCCAGCTGCCCTGGTCACGGAGGGACTCACTGAGGTCCTGACCGTGTGCTCCCGGATGGCGCCGGAACACACCCACCTCTGGGGGTCAGTAGCTGTCCCACCCTGGGAACACCCAGTGGGAGTGGTGCCAACCTGAGATTGGATTCTTTCCAGACAAGGGGATGCTGGGCATAATTCTTGATCTGAGTATTTATTCTTATCCCTTTGCACCAAAAACAAAACAAATAAAAAGAACTCTTCCCTGCCAAAAGCCAAGCTCTGCTACACCAGTTTTTAAGTGATGAGGTGAATGAAGGTCTGAAACCTAGAACCACAGGGACCCGCCACCTTCTTATTAGACCTCTCTACCCCAGGGATACAGAGATTCAGGTCTGAGAGCAGCACACAGCCGCTGTGAGCGAACTGTCTCCTCCTCTGCCCTTTACAAACTGCAGAGACACAAAGGTTACAAAGCAGAAAAGAGCCTGCTGTCCTTCCCGTGACAGGGAACGCTCAGCCCTTACTGTTTTTATTTAACTTTCCATTCCTCCATTTGTCTGCCCTTGCATCACTGCACAAGGCGGACGCGGACACTGTCTGACCCTCCGTTAGGTGACAAGCTCTGCGGTAGGCACCGTCACACCCTCTGTCTCACTACGACCCCCGTCAAACCTCCCACTATTTGCACCTCCTGCTGAAGCTTCACAGACCAGTCACCTTAAGCACAGAGGGGTGAAGAGAGGTTCTTCAGCAATCACTGACCTTAAGCCGGCCCTCAAGACTGAGCCATTTTCACTACAGTTGTAACTCTCTCCTTTGAACTCTATCTTGCTTGGCTAATTTGGAGCAAGTCCAAAATAACAATAAAAAATCTGTGTACTCAATATATATTGTTCAAATTACACTTGCACTTGTATCAGAATAATCCTGTCACTGTCTAAGCCCACCTTTACACATGTTATTGCCGAAAATGACTTCAGAGCCTAGGATCTATTGACCAACTAAGATTTATTTTCAGGGAGAGGTCCTGCGTTCTGCCAGGTGCTGGCCTGCAGAAGCACAGGCTTCACCCGGACAGTGCTGTTGGGTTTGGATTCCATCAAACCAGGATGGAGTCTGTTCTGGCACTGCCTACACTTACAACAGGTCCGTGCTCTGCAGCCTGGCTGGATGCTGTTCTAGTAAAGTGAAAGTGAAGTGAAGTCGCTCAGTCGTGTCCGACTCTTTGCGACCCCATGGACTGTAGCCTACCAGGCTCCTCTGTCCATGGGATTCTCCAGGCAATAGTAAAGCTCTCTGATAATTACAGGGTAAAGGGGTGTGCCCATAATGTGTACCCAATACACACAGAAGAGAAGTAACACAGCAAAAGTGGCAAAAAGCGAGTTTCATATGTCAGGACACTGAAGGGGCTGAACCTCATTTACAAATGAAAGCTGGTATCACAGGGTTGACAGAACACCTTCTTAATGGGAGCTGAACCAAGTGTTTAGATCAGTGCTCTTTTTTCTACTAGCCCATCAAACTGTGTCACAGCCAGTTAGATATTCACATCACAGAAGCTAGATATTCACAACATTTAACTGAAGAGATCCAGGGGGGAAATCTGTGTGTGTTTATCATTTTTTTTTTACATTTATCAAATCCTTCATATAGAGAATATAATTTATAGTATTTTATCTCTAAGTGTTTTTTTCCTCCAAGATGGAAGATGAGCCTTAAAAGATAACCTATAGGAAAGCTCAGATGCAGACAGATACCAGTCTCACCAGCAGAGCTTGGAGCAGTAGGCGTTACCAGCACAGAGGCATGCCCTCCTCCACACAGCTGTGCATATAACACCAACACCCCGAGTAATTAACTGGGAATCACTGTTGGTGACTCTGGATTTTATCATTCTATTATTCCAGTCCATGACTTTGCATTTTCCAAAACAAAATACTACAAGAGTTGGTTGGTAGCTTTTCAGGTACAATCATGAATAAAGATGAACAAGGTAACTATTTCATGGTGAGAAGAATGCAGCCTTAGAATAAGATGACCTGGGTCTGAATTCCAGCCCTCCCACTTTACAGATATGAAATATTGGGACATTTTCTTAACTTGACCCAGTCCTTAATTCTGCATCTGAGATGGGGATGACGATGTCAGTACAAAACACTTATTTCTGATCTCTAAAGGTTGGCAGGAAGATCCAAGTAATACTGCTGTTAACCACACAGCCTTGATTAAATTTCTACTTGAGACCCCTTTTATTTGTCTGTTTTAGTTTCTAGGCTCTAAAACGGCAAAGATGCATTTTTTTTAGATTTCAGGTAAACTAGGTTACTGCACACCAGGCGCGCAGTTTAAATGTTGCCCTTTCTTCTCCTCCGTAAGCATTGTTGTCTCACCTCTCTCTCATGGAGTCTACAGTCTAGGGAGGGGAAGCAAAGAAACCACTAAGCTGATACACAGTATGTCTAATGGTGACTAGCAAAGATGGAAATAAGGGTTGATAGTCAATAAAGAGGGGCTTTCCAGGCAGCTCAGTAGATAAAGAAATCTGCCTGTCAATGCAGGAGACACTGGTTCGATCCCTGGATTGGGAATATCCCCTGGCGAAGGAAACGGCAAGTCACTCCAGTATTCTTGCCTAGGAAATCCCATGGACAGAGGAGCCTGGCTGACGACAGTCCATGGGGTGGCAAAGAGTCGGACACGGCTGAGCACAGCACCGCGCAGCAGCAGTCAATATGCACGGCTGAAGAACTTCATCCTGAGACGTCACCTGAGTGAAAACCTGGAGGAGGGACGTCTACGGTGCTCCGGTGGTTGCCTCCCAAGGCAGGGCATGTGGGTTGGATCCGGGCTGGAGAACTAAGATCCTATGTGCCAGGGGGCAACTAGGCCTACACGCTGCCACTACTGAGCCTGCGTGACCCAACAAAAGATCCCACCTGATGCAACTAAGGCCCGTGCAGCAAAAATAAATGAATGAATATTTTAAAGCAAACCAACAAAGCCTGATGGAGATGAGACAGTGAGCCACGTGGAGAACCAGGTGAAGGGACTTCAGACAAGGAAACAGCAAGAGCAGAGGGCCTGGGGATGGAGCTTACCTGATTTGTTGAGAAAACAGCTGTGCTAGAGAGGACTGGCAGGGAGAGATGACAGGTGAGATCAGAGGGGCTTCAGGGGCAGGATCATGCGGGACCTTTCTTAGAGAGTGAAGGGGAAAACTATTGCAAGGTTTGAAGCAGGGGAGAGATGAGATCTAACAAATTTTATAAAGTGCATTTTAGGCTAGATTGCAGGAAGTCCAAGGCTGGAAGTAGGGGCAT
>SJXQ01005163.1:0-19531 GCA_006408695.1 Aepyceros melampus | reverse complement strand
CCTAGCTTGGAGAATTTTGAGCATTACTTTCCTAGTGTGTGAGATGAGTACAATTGTGTGGTAGTTTGAGCATTCTTTGGCATTGCCTTTCTTTGGGATTGGAATGAAAACTGACCTTTTCCAGTCCTGTGGCCACTGCTGAGTTTTCCAAGTTTGCTGGCATATTGAGTGCAGCACTTTCACACATCCTCTTTTAGGGTTGAAATAGCTCAACTGGAATTCCATCACCTCCACTAGCTTTGTTCATAGTGATGCTCTCTAAGGCCCACTTGACTTCACATTCCAGGATGTCTGGCTCTAGGTGAGTGATCACACCTTTGTGATGATCTGGGTCGTGAAGATCTTTTTTGTACAG
The DNA here is from genome assembly GCA_006408695.1 of Aepyceros melampus. Lineage (NCBI taxonomy): Eukaryota > Metazoa > Chordata > Mammalia > Artiodactyla > Bovidae > Aepyceros > Aepyceros melampus. The sequence goes on along the minus strand of SJXQ01005163.1, from coordinate 19,176 downwards.
TTCTTCTGTGTATTCTTGCCACCTCTTCTTAATATCTTCTGCTTCTGTTAGGTCCATTCCATTTCTGTCCTTTATCAAGCCCATCTTTGCATGAAATGTTCCCTTGGTATCTCTGATTTTCTTGAAGAGATCTCTAGTCTTTCTCATTCTGTTCTTTCCCTCTATTTCTTTGCATTGATTGCTGAGGAAAGACTTTCTTATCCCTCCTTGCTATTCTTTGGAACTCTGCATTCAGATGCTTGTATCTTCCCTTTTCTCCTTTGCTTTTCACTTCTCTTCTTTTCACAGTTACTAGTAAGGCCTCCTCAGACAGCCATTTTGCTTTTTTGTGTGTCTTTCCCACGAGAATGGTCTTGATCCCTGTCTCCTGTGCAATGTCATGAACCTCCGTCCATAGTTCATCATGCCCTCTATCTATCAGATCTAGTCCCTTAAATCTATTTCTCACTTCCACTGTGTAATCATAAGGGATTTGATTTAGGTGATACCTGAATGGTCTAGTGGTTTTCCCTACTTTTCTTCAATTTAAGTCTGAATTTGGTAATAAGGAGTTCATGATCTGAGCCACTGTCAGCTCCTGGTCTTGTTTTTGCTGACTGTATAGAGCTTCTCCATCTTTGGCTGCAAAGAATATAATCAGTCTGATTTCAGTGTTGACCATCTGTTGATGTCCACGTATAGAGTTTTGTCTTGTGTTGTTGGAAGAGGGCTTATTAAGTATGTATTAAAAGCTACTAAATATTACTGTTAGTCATTAAAGATGATTTGAGTCAATGGAAAAGTAAACTATGTTCATGAATTGGTAGACTGTGTATTTTGAAGGTATGTGAGAAATTATTGTGTGAAGATTGGAAAGTGCTATAGTTAAATTACCTAGATTCAAGTGGCAGCTTTACTACTTGCTAATGCATAATCCTGGTCATCATGAGAAACACTGGGCTGGAGGAAGCACAAGCTGGAATCTAGATTGCTGGGAGAAATATCAATAAACCTCAGATATGCAGATGACACCACCTTTATGGAAGAAAGTGAAGAGGAACTAAAAAGCCTCTTGATGAAAGTCAAAGAGGAGTGTGAAAAAGTTGGCTTAAAGCTCAACATTCAGAAAACAAAGATCATGGCATCTGGTCCCATCACCTCATGGGAAATAGACGGGGAAACAGTGGAAACAGTGTCAGACTTTATTTTTTGGGCTCCAAAATCACTGCAGATGGTGACTGCAGCCATGAAATTAAAAGACACTCCTTGGAAGGAAAGTTATGACCAACCTAGATAGCATATTCAAAAGCAGAGACATTACTTTGCCAACTAAGGTCCTTCTAGACCGTTGTCAAGGCTATGGTTTTTCCAGTGGTCATGTATGCATGTGAGAGTTGGACTGTGAAGAAAGCTGAGTGCTGAAGAATTGATGCTTTTGAACTGTGGTGTTGGAGAAGACTCTTGAGAGTCCTTTGGACTGCAAGGAGATCCAACCAGTCCATTCTGAAGGAGATCAGTCCTGGGTGTTCATTGGAACGACTGATGCTAAAGCTGAAACTCCAATACTTTGGCCACCTCATGCAAAGAGTTGACTCATTGGAAAAGACTCTGATGCTGGGAGGGATTGGAGGCAGGAGGAGAAGGGGACAACAGAGGATGAGATGGCTGGATGGCATCACCGACTCTATGGACGTGAGTTTGAGTGAATTCTGGGAGTTGGTGATGGACAGAGAGGCTTGGCATGCTACAATTCATGGGGTTGCAAAGAGTCAGACACGACTGAGCACCTGAACTAAACTGAATCCTGGTCAAGTAGCTAAATATCTCTGGGCCTCAGTTTTCTCATCTATAAAAATAATTACCTCATAAGATTGGTATGAGTTGATATGTAGAAGTGCTTTAAGCAGAACCTGCCACATAGGAGTGGCTCAATAAATATTAGCTATTATTTTAATACTAACTTCTCTAAATTATCAGTTTATGTATCTGGAAATATTAAACAATATTCTAAAAGGCTTTTTCAGAGAAACTTTACAAAATTTTACCTGGTAATTAAGAATTTGGCAAGAATGGTCAAGGGCATTTTGAAAAATAAAGAGTTGTAGGAGGATTTGTGTGTCCAGATACTGATATGTATTCCAAAATCTTAATAATCATAAAATGAAGGTTCTGACACAAGAATAAAATGACAAATCAGCAGAACAAAGCAAAGCTTAAGAACAGACCCAAGTGCTTATAGGAAGGCAGTTTCTCATTTAGCATTTCACAGCTATTGGTAAGGAAGGGTTATTCAATAAATATGCTGGCACAATTCATCTACTTTGAAAAAAAGTTAACTTCCTACTGTGTAAGTGTTTATCAAAGTATGGCCACAGGCTTCAGAATTCCTTGGAGCACTTTTTAAAATGACCACCCCTGTGTGGGGGTGAGGGTACCTAGTTCACCTTAAGGTATGGGAATCGCTGTTATGGATCACACATCAAAATACATTCCAGATGAATTTAAAGAATAAGTGTTGATATTGCCATCTTAATGCCAGTAGGCAATATGAAGGAATATTTACTTCCATATTTGCAATGTAAGATTTTTTTACAGTTCAATATGAAAACTATGAATGCAGAAGAGTAAAAAGGGCAAAGGACATAAATAACCAAACCACCAAAGAAAGGAAAAGACCAATAAGCATATGGAAAGATGCCAGACTTCACTAACACTCAAGAAATGTGCATTACAGCAGTATATCATTTTTCATTTCACTTAAAAAATGATAAAGTCCAGTGATGCTGAGAATACAGTACAAGGAGCACTTTGATACACAGGTGAGGGACTAGTATGCTGAACCAGCTTTCTGAAATGCTTTCTATCAAAAGCCAGAAAATATCCACACCTAGTGTCCAAGCTGTTCATCTTCTATGATTTATCCTGTGGAAGAATCACAGATTCCTATACAGACTTATATATTCAGGTATTTATTGTAGCATTATTTTAATGGAAAAAATTGGAAACAGCCAAAGTGTCCAACAATATGGTAACACTTAACTAAATCATGGCCCATCCATATGATAAATACTCTGTGGTCATTAGAAATTATGCTTTTGAAGTTTCCTGGCATTAAATGACATAAGAAAGTGGTTACAATGTATTAAATGAAAACACTGTGATACAAACTATATAAATAGCACGATTCCTTTTTTTTTTTTAATTAAAAATAATCAGAAGCATAGAAAAAAATGGAAGGAAGGAAAGAAAATATCCTAAAATGTTAATGGTGCTTATGTTTGGGTGGTTGGATTTGAGCAGTTTTATATGTTTTTTATATTCTTCAGATTTCCCAATTGTGTACAACATATACACATTGTATTTAGAATGAGAAAAGTGTTAGTTGAAAGATAATGAAACAGGTGAGACTGGCCAAGAGATTTTGAAAATGAGTTGTATTTTAAGATGGTCATAATAAAAAGACTGTGGTCCTGGATTTAATAGAAAGGTCAGTGAAGCAGACTAGATCCATCAGAATCTGATCATGTGGAGGAGCAGTGGGGCGTGAGGATGCACAGACAGACAGAGGTGAGGGTCAGAGTACATGGGGCCTGCAGGGTACCAGGGCTTCTCAGAGAGTTCCAGCCCTCTTCTGAATAACCCTGCACTGCAGACTCCCCTAACCAGGCACAAACACAGCCTAAGTCCCCGAGGTACCTGCTGCAGGGTATGAGCTTCATCCAAACATGACACTTGGGCAAAGGCACATGGTGCGTGGCCTACCCTCGTAAGTTTCGCTACTTTGAAGGGAAAACACTCTAGTATTAAGAACTTGCTCTTAGGAAGTCCTGAGGTTGCCGACGTAGTTCCCTGGCTGAGCTTTCTCCCCTCATACTCCCACCTCAGCCCCTAGTCTAACCCCAGGATCCTGGAGCTTGCTGGCCCAGCAGTTGGGGAACCTGAAGCTGGGGCTTCCCCATCAGCATGGTTCTCATGGCCTGGGAGAGGGCGGTCTCTGTTGACCACTCCAAAATGGACAATAGTGTGTTTCTGCGAATAGCAGTATGGCTTGGGAGAGCTGGTCTCAGATAGGTTTCAAGGAGCAGCAGAGGCCACCAGATGCTGGAGCCCTATAGACTGGATGTGGGCTCTTGCAGCTGTTGGAACCAGGAGCCATATGACCTTGGGCTTGTCTCTTCACGTCAGCAGTCAGTCTCAGGCTCCCTTTCTGTAAACAAATGCTCACTGGTAATTAGTACCTTGAGAGGCCACGTGAAGCTTAAATAAGCGAACGTATGGGAAGCATTTATCCCCGCCAGATGCAGAGGAGGTGCTGTATAATCAGTTACAATTATGTGGACTTTCTATTCTTCCCCAGCTTTGTGGCGTGTGATGTATGGTGGCAGGTGCTGATAAAACGTGCCTGGCACCCATGCAGTGAGACTTTAGGAACTGTAGGTTGTCGTGATTATTACTGTTGCTACTGCTGTTGTTGCTATGAGCTCTGTCCCTGGGCACCCTGTGAGGAGATGGCAAGGCTCTGTAGCCCCACCTTCAATGGCCTGCAGCTCTTGGATCTTTTTGAGAGAAATCTTCCTGTGCTGGTTCTCTTGTCTGCATGAGTGGCTCAGAGAATGGAAAGCCAGTAGACGGGAGCCTGGGGTGGGTGTGGTTATTCCCTGAAATGAGCACAAAGCCTGGCTTTGCCCTTCTGTCTTCTGCCTTCCAGTATTTGCAAATTCTGCTCACAGTAACCTCCTTAGCTGGGCCTTCATGAGCTGCTGGGCAAGGTCGATGAGTCAGCTGGGCGGCCTGCGAGCCAGGCAATGTAGCTACTGTGCTCAATCACAGAATTGTGATTCAGTGGAGCAAAAATGTTGACATTTATGTCTACAATGTCGGAAGGCAGGCGGAGCAAACTGGGGCCACACCAAGCAGGCCATGATCGGGAGACAAAACGATTTTAGATTGTATCCAGGTTTTAGACAGATTAATTATTTTTGTTTGTTTTAGTGGAAATTAGGAAAAATAAAATGCAGTGAAAGAGCAAAGCTAAGTTTAAATAAGGGAGAGCCATGCATCCGTGCTATGTCGCTTCAGTTGTACCTGATTCTTTTGTGACCCTATGGACTGTAGCCTACCAGGCTTCTGTGTCCATGGGATTCTCCAGGCAAGAATACTGGAGTGGGTTGCCATGCCCTCCTCCAAGGAAGGGAGAGCCATCTTAATGTTAATGGGACTTCCCAGGTGGCACTAATGGTAAAGAACTTCCCTGCCAATGCAAGAGACAAAAGAGATGTGAGTTCAATCCATGGGAGCCTGGCATGGGATTCTCCAGGCAAGAATACTGGATTGGGTAGCCATTCCCTTCTCCAGGGCATCTTCCTGACCCAGGGATCAAACCCAGGTCCCCTGCATTGCAGACAGATTCCTTACCATCTGAGCCATCAGGCAAGTCCCTAGTGACAAAGTAGGGGATCCTTTAAATTTGTCCAAACTAGAGGAGGCTTTATCAGAAGTTTCCAGCATGGTGCTTGTTTGAAGCTTGTTGCAGGTTGTTTGACTGTAGATACAGGAAAAAGATAGGATAAGGTTTTGGCTGTTATGGCTGACTTGGCATTTTCTTGGCTGGATCAGATGATGGAGGAGATTTCTGCCCTTTTTATGTCAGTGGCCAGCAAGTCAGATATGTGGAAGAGAATTGTCCTCCCATATCAGGTGAAGTGTTGCTGATGCGATTGACACAGCTTCTCTTTACGTGAACTGAGTTGTAGAATTTAAGTGTGCCTGGCCCTGGGCTGGTGACACAACCCTGACCCCCTGTCCCTGTGGGGCTGTATGTCTACTGGGGTAGATGGGCCATGTGCTCAAAGGTCCTCACTGTCTTTTTTTTTTTAATGCTTATTTATTTGGCTTCACCAGGTCCTAGTTACAGCAAGTGAGATTTTCAGTCTTCCTTGAGGCATGTGGAATCTTTAGTTGCTACATGCAAACTCTTCATTGGGCATATGAGGTCTAGTTCCCTGACCAGGGATCTAACCTGGCCCCCTGCATTGGGAATGAGGAGTCTTAGTTACTGGATTGCCAAGGAAGTCTCCTCATTGTCTTTTATTCAAGACAAGGGCTATTATGGCCATGGGGCATCAGAGAAAGGAAGGGCTGCCTCAATTTGGACAAGAAAGGGGCTTGGGTAAGTGAGAGAGAGACCATAAATCATGGTTGACTGGTTTTTGAAGGTGTTTTCCACGTAGGGAAGAGCCTTCCAGGAGGGGGAAAGGCATGGGCAAGGGCACAGAGGCTGCCAGCACAAGAAACCCCAAGTCATGAAGGTTGAGGGGGTCTGAGAGCTAGAGAAGGGGCGTGTGGTGGGGGCAGCAGATGAGCCTGATAGAGCTGTTGGGCCTGGATTGAGGTGTCCACAATCTCCCACTGAGAGGTGAACTTATTTGTAGAGCAATTCCTAGGGCTTTGAGTGGTCAGCATTCTCTTCTCCCACTTTAGATCACTGCTCTCCCCCAGATTCTGGGATGTGATGAGGCTCTCGAGGGAGAAAGGGGCACTAACAGTATCACCTGCCCCTGCAGTCTCAATTGGCAAATTCAGCTCTGGGACTTAGGGTTTGGTTCCTTTTCAGGGTGCATCTAATCCAAGATGTTTTGTGCACACTTAATGGGATTTGATGGTTTAGGGCATTTTAAGAACTTTTGCGGGTGGCCACAGATAGAATGAGGATGAAAAGTCTTTGGTGGGGAGGCAGGAAATGTGGAAGACAAACCGGATTCTGTGTTTTGCCCATGCTGACTGTGCCAACTGCCTGGTAGGGGACCCTCAGTGTCTCACAGGGTCAGCCTTCATACCCTGGTGAGGGGCAAGGGCTGGCAAACTCTGGGTATGTGTCCAGGATGGCCACAGAGAGGATGGATCTCCTCAGGCCCCAAGAATTACTTCCTTGATAGAAGCTGAACTGTCACCACCCACCTGTGAATTTCTGTCTTCCCCATCTCCTGTGGCTTTGGATTGAGTCTGAGCTCTTCAAAGATCAGTGGCAGACCCTAACACTAAGACTGAAACTTGATGCCTAAAATCTCAAAAAAATTGGAGTGGGTTGTGGGCAAGACTACTTGGGGTGTAAGACTCCGACTTCAAGAGCCAGGGTCTGCCTCCCCTAGTCCATCCTTTTCCATTTCTCTGATGAACGTTTGGACAAGGTGGGTGGCAGTGAGTTTATTCAGCATGTCAAATTCCTGAGGCGGTTGCTCAAGTATAAACAAAGCTTTTAAACACCCAGCTGTTTCTCTGCAAAGTGGGATTTCTTCCATGTCTTCCCATAAACGTTCGTGGGTGCGTGAGCCTCGCTTAAATGTCAGAGTTGGGTTGTTTGGAGCATTATTGGCCACTCACTGGTTTCCAGATTTTGATGTGTGTTTTGCTGAACAGTGGCTTTTTAATGTTAGAACATTGGGTCTTTAAGCCAAAGCCTTGGCTTATCAAGGGAAAAAGAAAGGAATCAATTTTAAATCAGTTGGGAAAATGTCTAGAGAATTCTAGCAGGCATGTGAATATGTGTGTGTGTGCATGCCCATGAACACATGTTTATGTATGCAGGTTTCTGCAGAGCAGACTTCCTAATTCACGCTTCTTTTGGACCAAACCACTCTGGAGGCTGTCATCAGAATGAATTAGAGGATAGTGTCCAGATCTGTGCATTAAAGGCTTCCTAACAAGCCCTAAAGGACAAAATTGACCATGTGACCCTGAGAGAATTGATGTATGGACCCACTGGAGTGTGTGGAGTGGGCACTACCTGGGGGTAAGGGTGAGGGAGCTGGGCAGTTCTGAGTCCTGCTGGGACTGTTAGCAAGCTTGGGTGAGTCCCTTCACCTGCACTGCTCTCTTTCCAGACTGGCCAGGCCAGACCTGCCCTACTTGATCAATGTCTGATTATGCATGATGCACCCAGCCACCCTCCTTGGTTTGGTCTGTGGCCCTCTTGGAACAGAGTTCCAGAAGTAGCCCCCACTCATGGCCTGGCTTCGCAAGGGAGGTGGAGAAGAACAGAGAGAAAGGAGAACCCAGGACCGTGGCAGAGGAGGGCAGATGCTGTAGTGGGAGAGACAAGAGCAAGCACTGGTGCTTGGACTGCTGCTCCCAGGTCTGTTACACCCTCTGCTCCAGTTGTCATCAGAGGGTGGGTGACTGCTCAGGTTACCTTGTGTCCAACCAGAGGCAGGCACCAGTGGGAGAATGGAGGGTGAGAAGCAGGAAGAAGCCAAGTGCATCTGCCCCTCTCTATTTGGGCCAGTAGCCTGGCCAGTGGTTGCATCTCCCCCGTGGTTCCATTTTCCATAGGCAATCTCTCTCTCTGTGGCCTCAGTTGCTGACCAGTGTCTTGGCTTGGCTCCAGAGCTCTGGCAGTGCCACCGCTATGCTTTGACCTTCTAGCCTAGGGATGGTAGCAGATTCCTGCTACTGCTGATCTCTAGGTTGCTTCATATCTCCCTCTTTCTGTTCTTTTGATACTTTTATAACTTGTACAGAGCTACTGAACCCCTTCTATTAAAGTACTTCATGTGGTTTTTTTTTTGGAGTGTGCGACTGGGCCCTGGTTGATCAAGGACAACTGTCTCCCTCCTCATTACTCTTCCTTCCTTTCTCCTTCCATCTCCAATGTGCTGAGGGGTATGAAGACCCTTCAGAACATCTGGAGAAGTGAGCTGGTGTGGTGGAGACAGTTCTATTACTACCATATTGTGTATATATAGTATATTTTGGTGTTTGTGTTGGGGAAGAGGAACATCATGAAATGCCCTGTTATTGCCACTTCTGTCATGGTGGAACCTGAAAAGCTTTTCCTTTACCCACATTCCTCCTTTAACATGTAGTGAGCACCTCTTTGCAGCAAGACACCTCTATATCAGTGGTGGGAGTGGGGTCTGGGCCTGAGATGAGGAGATGAGCCCTGCCTGCCCCGAGCCCACTGCACATTGAGAATGCTGGGGCATCAGGCATGGAAGTGAGAGTGACATGAGACACCACCCAACGAGGGAAACACAGAGAATTGTGGAGCATAGAGGGCTCCTTTGACACAGGAAATCAGGGAGGGCTTTCTAGAGAAGAAGGCATTTGTCTGGTTTGGCAGGATGAGTAGTGTGTGAGGAGATGATTATAGGGGTGTTCCTCATAAAATACATTCAGGGGTTAGAGATGGAGTCTAAGGTTTCCAGTTCCTCTGAATAACTGCAAATCTCCCAATTTTCCATCTGTGCCTTACTGAAGACTCCCAGACCTTTTTCTTAGAGGTATTACAACCACAGAAGTCAACCAATACCTCAAGGAACCTAGGGATAATCTTTAAGAGGTTTTAGGCATGTGCAGAAGGATGGAGGAGCCTGGTGGGCTGCTGTCTATGGGGTCGCACAGATTCGGACGCGACTGAAGTGACTTAGCAGCAGCAGCAGAATTCCTGAAGGTTCCTGTTTGGAGCTGGCCTGTCCGTCTAGTCAAAGCTCTGGTTTTTCCAGTAGTCATGTGTGGATGTAAGAGTTGGACTGTAAAGAAAGCTGAGCACCGAAGAATTGTTGCTTTTGAACTGTGGTATTGGAGAAGACTCTTGAGAGTCCCTTGGACTGCAAGGAGATCCAATCAGTCAATCCTAAAGGAAATCAGTCTTGACTATTCGTTGGAAGGACTGATGCTGAAGCTGAAACTCCAATACTTTGGCTACCTGATGTGAAGAACCGACTCATTTGAAAAGACCCTGATGTTGGGAAAGATTGAAGGTGGGAGGAGAAGGGGATGACAGAGGATGAGATGGTTGGATGGCATCACTGACTCAATGGACATGAGTTTGAGTAGGCTTTGGATGTTGGTGATGGACAGGGAAGCCAGTCCATGGGGTCACAAGGAGTCAGACACAACTGAGTGACTGAACTGACTGTCCTTTTGTGAAGAACCTTACCTGGGACTATTTTGCTTTCCATATATCTGCTTGAGGAGCAGAAGAGGAGGAAGGCCAGGCTTGGGCTCCGGGAACATCCTGGTTATAGCATCCCCCTGGTCTGGACTAGCTTAAGGCAGCCTGAGGGTGCTAGACCAAAGGGAGTTGACACTGCTCAGAGTCACATCAGTCAATGGTTGACAGCCTGTTCTCTCAGCTGGGAGAATTGCATGTAGAGACCTGTCCCAGCGGATAAATACCCCTTCACTGTCCCCAAGACTATGGTAAAGACAAGGCTGGTTGATGTAGAGAGACAAAAAAGGAACCTCTCTCCTTCTTCTGCTGCCAGCTGCCCTCCCTCTGTCCTCCTTTGCAGGGATGTCAGAGGCATCATAACCAAGATAGAGGGTGGGAGTTGAAATATATCATGGATTTAATAATGGAGATTTGTGGGATTTCATCTTGCATGCTTCAGCCCCCCGAGGCCACCTCGTATCCAGATGAGCATATGTGTGAAGACAAGGATATATGTCCTCAGCTCTGGGGCCAGGAGACTGCAGCTGGTGCTAGGTTAATTTCCAAAATTAGACTGTGGTCTCTTTCCCTAAAATCCTCAACAACTAGGAACAACTATTAAGCTGTGACTTTTTAAGGGTGGGAAATTTTTGTTATATTTCTAAATCTGCCTTGGGCTGCTGTGAGCCATTTCACAGAAATTCGAGGCTGGAATAAACTGAAGGGGCGTCTTGTGCCAGAAGCCCTAGCATTGTAGCCTCTTCTAAGCAGCCCAGCTTAAAGGGAAAAAAACCCTCCTGGACTTTAGATACATAGCCAAACACCTGGGTTGGGATCTGTGCAGAAAACAGGCATGGAATGCCAAAAATGTAACACCTGTGAACAAGCTATTGCCTTGGAGGCCAGTCTGGGCCCCGAAGACAGGACTCCACCTGTGCCACTTCACTAACTGCCTCTCAGGTGGGCCTGGGTACAGAGGGACTGGGGGTGATTGCCAGCCTGGTGTTACAGAAAGATTTGGGACTTTGAATCACATAGATCTGGCTTTTATTCCTAAGAGACCCTGAGCAGTGGGGAGTGGGAAGTGAGGAAGTAAGAGAGGGAAGGGAAAGGAGTCACTGGAGGGTGTGCTATCTAGTGAGTTAACTCTATGGGTGACTTAGGGTGCAGCTCGGGGAGAATGAGCTCAGAGTCATTACAGCCAAGGGGTGAGGGAGCTGGGGGTACTGATCCTCCAACTTCCATCCATCAGGGGTTCAGAGCTGCTGCCAGGGGTGTCGGGTGCTAACTCCCTAGCACATTGGCCTGCTCTGTTGCAAGGACTGAGCAGGCTCCACTGGTCAGAGAAAAACCTAGCACCAAGACTGGTATGAGTTTGCAGTTAGGAGCCCTGGGATTGACCTGAGAATGATAGGTGTTGAAGGGTTATGGGTTGGGTACCAAGAGTGACTGACAGAGGTACCAAGATTCCAGAAATTTCTGATCTGATTAATTTATCCACATGAACCTGCTGGGATCCCAGTGGTTGATCCTCTCCACTGGGAATATTTGTTCTTACACAGGACTTGAGAAAGAGTAGTGCTTAGTCCAAGGAATGAATGACTCAGACAAATGTGGCAGATGGCTGAGAGTTTGGGGGAGGCGGACTACAGTTACCTTTATGCAGATGTGACCTACCTGCCTGTGTGGAGCCTGTCTGAACTGGATGATGCTCTTGTGTCCAGACCATGCAATTCACACACAGACTTCTGGCTTCCTCCCATCTCTGCTATAGTCCTGGGAGGCCTCCTGGGAAGGTTCCCCTGTTGCTGTTTCTAATGAAAATAAACTTCTTCCCTGGTCTTGAGAACTGAGTGCCGAGGCCCATGAGGGAAGCTTGGAGAGCACTGCCACAACCATGCTCATTACCATGGGGAGGATGAAACGAAGACACCAGGGAAATTTGGGCAAGGCCTTGACTTGAGCATCCAGGGCCCAGGGGCTCAGGATGGAGCCAGCTGATGGAGTTTTAGAAATTAAGCACTTCTCTGCCTTTCACAGCTGAGGGTGAAGGGGGAAAGGTGGGCTGCTGTTAGGCCGAGTCCCATTCTCAGGCCATACTGCTAGAAGCTGGGTCTGACCTGAAGATGGCAGCACCGTCAGACTGCATGGTTGCAGTCTGTCCACAAAAGATAGGCCAAGGAGGAGGACACGGCCCATGGGAGGGCCTGAGCCCTTCCCTTCTTGTACTGACCCACTTGAGCGTGAAGCCTCCAGTTAGAAGCATGTGCATTTTTCATTTGGAGAAATGGACAGTGTTATGGCTGCATGACCAGAGCCTGCTGTGCTGACTGTGGGGTTCTCCAGGCAGACTTGGGGGCCTGGTTTGTATAGGGGAGGGGAGAATAGAAAATGAGGGAGGGAAAGATATAGAAAGTGGGATCTCTTTATTTAAAGCATTACTGGCTATGCGTTGAGTCTCAGCTCTCTCTCTGTCATGGTGGGGTTTCCTCTGATAGACTGATGGATTTCCTGGGCAGCGTGCTCAGGTTTTGCAGTGACTTTCATGTCCGAGGAATAGAGATGGAGCCATCTCCATCTCTGTGTGCCTGTGCTGTGGCTTGCAGCCTTTCATCCACACAGCTGCCATCTGTTTGGTGCCTGGAGAACGGCTCTGTGCAACTGGCACTTTAATGGCTCTCATTTTAGAGAAATTTCTGGCTGACATAATGCTCTGGGAGACCAAATTCAAAACTCCAGGGTGACCCAGCAGATGCCTAATTTTCCAGAACTAATCTGTCCTGCTTGACTCATTCCCTCTCCTCTCCCTGGATCAGCATAGCCGTCAAAGTCTTTCTGATGATGTGCAAAATGACAACTGTAATCACAGATGAATGGAATGGGGCCACTCCGGAGAGGGGAGTCTGTTTGGAAGATGATTCATTCAAAATGTTGTTCTAGGAGGTTGCTTTGCACTCAATCCCTATATGAAAAACAGCCACAGGATTTAAAGAGTTTCTCAATCCAATCATTAGTGTCAATTTTAGATGGGCGTAATTTCCTGTAGGGTATTTTTGCTCTTTATCTAAAACACTGTGTGGTAGAGAAACTCCTTTGAAGTCAGATCCAGGGAAGGGGGAGGTCATGGAGACGAGGCCAGCCCTCTTCCTGCTGTAAGTTAGATGCTTTCCGCCTAGAAACAAGGGCCTTCATGCTGGGTTTCTTAGATCCCCTCTACCTGTGTGATCCTTGACATTTTGAGGGTTAAGATTAAACAGGTCTAAAAGACTAACCTGAATATGACATTTCATGTGACTAGATTATCTTTTCCAGTATCCTCTGGAGGCCTGGTCCATGGGGACATCATGAGTCAGCAGGGTGATCAGGTCACTGAAGGCCTTATATGCCATACTGCAATGTGTAGGCCTTGTCCTGATAGGAGTAGGGGAGCCGCTAAAGGTTTCATGTAGGAAAGTGGCAAGGAAGCTTGGTGGCTTAGAAGGGTGACTCAGGCTTCCATGCGGAGGATCAGTTACAAAGGAGAACCTGAGGGCACTGAGATCTGTTAGAAGGCAGGTACATGTACCCAGGTGAAAGAAGACTCCATGGCTTGGACTAGAGGTGGGCTGGATGGAGGGTAGAAGACAGGCATATTTGAGAAGTATGATTTTGCAAAATACACACCTATCAACCTTAAACTTACATAATGTTATATAAGTTGTATCTCAAAACAGGAAAAAATAAACGTCTAGCAGGTAAACTTTGGAGAACTCAGGGGTTGGTTGTGAGGTGCAGAAGAAGGGGAAGCCCAGAGTGGTTGTACAAAGTCAAGGTTGACTTTATCCTGTCCTTCTTGGGAATGTGTTCCTCAACATGAGGGTCTCAAAACCACCAGAAAGGAAACATTAAAAAAAAAAAAATAGAGGAGAGCCTGAGCAGAATAGTGGGAAAAAATTTCAACCAATATTTTGAACTATTTTTTATCATCATTTCCCAGACAATGTCATTATACTAATTTGAAAGAGAGCGATCCAATTCATTTTCTATTTGTGGTTGCCAACCCCATGAATACTTGATGGTTTTGGATTACAGAGCTTCCAGCAGCGGCTCTTTTGCAGTCAATAGGATGGAGGGTGAGGAGAGGCCTGTGTTTAGGAAGTAATAGGCTGTGTGCCTCCTCATGTGTCTCTTGCTTCAATAGCGTCTATTTTGAGCTGAGTTCTTTCTGAAGCTCTGGCAGGATAACGAAATGATCATTCTTCCTGCTTCTAGGGCTGGCTGTCAGAGTTCTAGAAATGATCTGTTGTGACAAATGGCAATGGCTTTAGGTTATGTGGGAGGACTGCAACCTTCAGATGGATAATTATCTTTGCGGTTAAATGGCAATTGCAAGGGGAGGGGGAGCTGATATGAGCAACAGGAAGGTGACAGACTGTGGATGATGGTTATTTTTATAGGTTTCTTATAAGAAAGTGGGCTGCATTAATCACAGACACGTCTCCTAGGAGAAAGATGCTTGGTCTGGAAGTACTTTGTATCCGAGGTGTGGGGAAGCTTATCTCAGACATTGCTGTGGATAGAACTGAGTACCCTTCACATTTCTGTGTTGACGTCCTAATCCCCATTGTGACTGTATTTAGAGACAGGACTTTTAGAAGGTAACTAAGGTTAAATAGGTCATAAGGGTGGAGTTCTAATCCGACAGGCCTAGTAGTTGCCTTTTGAGAAGAGGAAGAGAGAAACCTCTCTCTGTATGGACACACACTGAGGCAAGACCGTGTGAGCATATAACAAGAAGGTGGTCATCTACAAGGCCCAAAGAGGGCCCTCATCAGAACCCAACCATGCTGGCACCCTGATCTTGGAATTCCAGCCTCCAGAATTGTGAGAATATTAATTTCTGCTGTCTAAACCACTTAGCCTCTAGTGTTTTGTTATGGCAGCTGAATGGGCATGAGAATGATCTAATATTCACTTAGCCAAACAGATCAGCTCTCCTGGTACTAAGCTTGGAATCAACAACAAACCTAATTCCCCTGGATTTAGGTTTTTATACAATGAAGTAGCAAATAACTTGTTTGTTCCCTTTTAGAATCTGCCATAAATATTATGAGCTCTAAAAGGAATCTGAAACTTCATTTAAACCCAAAGTTAGTGAATGGCGGTCATATCCTCATGAGTTCTGAATTCTTTCAGTGGCAGGGAGCATACAGCCATCCCTCCCAGAGTTTGAGCTACGTTTTGAAACTAAGTTAGAGCTGGGGAGGGCCAGCGCTTTATGCTATTTTCATTGCTATTCTCCAGGGGTACAATGCACATGACTCTGTCTTTCATGGAGTCCAGTTTTCTCTCCAAGAAAAAGGTAAGAAGGTAGGGCCAATTCTTCATTACCTGGGTGGTAAAGGGGTGCTGTGTGTGCTTGGCCTATGGGCTATTCTGCTTCCTTCCTAGGAAATGGTTGCCATTTCTGTTACTTTCTGGGGATAAAATGCTGGCATGGGGTCCATTCTGTAACCCAGTGAAAGTGAAAGTCATTCAGTCATGTCCTAACTCTTTGCAACCCCATGGACTATACACTCCATGGAATTCTCCAGGCAAGAATATTGGAGTGAGTAGCCTATCCCTTCTCCAGTGGATCTTCCCAACCCAGAATTGAACCAGGGTATCCTGCATTGCAGGCAGATTCTTTACCAGCTGAGCTACCAGGGAACCCTACTACCAAAGGCAAGGAATAAGCACCTCTTCCAAAATCACTTAGGAGAAGCAATTCAGGGTGGAGAGGCAAAATAGCTTCAATAACTGAGCTGTGACCTAGTGAATGGGGGACCTGGCCAATGGCCAGCCATCATGGGACAGTGGAGCCCTGACCTTGAACTAGATACCATAGAAGGACACTAGAGAAAGTGTAAGCTTAGGCCCCTCTAGGAGTCCATGAGCTCCCTGAAGAAATAAAAGCCACACACAGGAAGCTAAGACAAGCTCTGGGAAAGGGGCATTATGAGCTGACTTTACTGGGAAAGTTTTGAGAATGGAAAGAAATAAGTTGAGGTTCAGTGATGCCCTGGGTTAATGGCATGCTTAATACTTGGGTTTAGGAAGGACTTCTGGAAGCTGGAGGAGGTAGGTTTGTTTTGGTTCTCAAAGGGGGTTGAAATCTGAGGGGCCTAACACAGTGTTCCAATTTGTTTGTGTCTATTTGTTTGCTCACTTAGCACATACTTTTTGAGTATCTACTGCATGCGAGGCCTTGCTGTGCACCATGGAAAGGAAAACAAATAGCTCTGGCTGTGTCGAGAATTCATTTGTCTAGCCCTGTTGAGGTTCTGAGGACCCAGGTAACTGGAATCAGATGAATTCCTCATTCACGGCAGGAAACCAAGTGTCCTCTAGGCAGTGAGTGCTCCCAATGCAGCTTTGTCTGGAGACAATTGCTAATTGCCTTCCACATATTGAGCTGGGGTCTGAGGGTGAGTGGAGTGTTGGATTTGGGGAGCTAGACCTATAGCTAAGTCCATAAAAGAGTTTAATTTCAGGGCAACCAGGCCTGGAAACCTGGCAGTAGAGTCAGCAACCATAACCACCACTGGCATGGAGCTTCTCTGTCCAGGTGGGACAAGCGATGCTTCGAATCAGTTGGCGCTGGAGGTGGCCTGAAAGGTGATCTTGCTAACTAGTGTTTCATTGCAGGATCTTATGTACAGATTTCCTCAGTACCAGTCATGTAAACTTTAATCATGTTTAACAACTGGCTATCTGGGGAAAAGGAAAGAGTCTTGATTTGTAGTTTGCTAGTTTTCATGATGTAAATACTTCAATCATGACTCACTGCCAGCTATCAGTACAACATCCCTGAATGCAGAGTTGGGAAGTAATATAGCTGGTTCTTGTGTGAAAGTACAGGCTAGATCCTGCATGCCACTGCCTTTAAATGGAATACCTCTAGTGACAGGAAACTCACTATCTCTAGGTTGGCCCAGTCTACTCATCCTTCTGTCTTAGGCCTCTCAGATTTCATCCTCTTTTGAGGGTTAAAGCAAGTCTCTCCTGAAGCAAATGTCAAGATATTGTAGCAAACCAGAATCTCTCATTCCTTCATATTGACCAGTACTTTCCCCCTCAATTCTCATTTCTGGTTCCTATTTCTACAGATACTTAAGGAACAGCATGAACATCAGGATTAGAGAAGAATGGTTCTAGTAATTATTACTTACCAGTCTTGGATAATAACGTTCTAGTGACCTCCTGATCGTCTACTTGTAAGTCACCTCAAATCTAGCACATTATGTTTCTAATTAATTTCATTTACCAAATACATACAAAATCTACTTGGCCCCAGGCCCTGTTCTGGGCACTGTGGGGAAATGAATAAGATACACAGTCTTGGCTCTTAAGGGGCTTATTGTTTAGTGATGGAGAGAGACAAGTCAGACAGTACTCTCAGGGGATTTGCTCAATGAGATGGGGAGTGGAGAATGTGCTCTAGGGGGTTCTGATTATGGAAAGATCACTTCTGACTGGATGGTCAAAATGATGTGAAATTTTAGGCCTCAGGGCAGTCATCTGTAAATTGCTGCAGTTTTTGTGCCTTGCTATTTTTGTTGTCTGTGCTGTGGAGAGGGACCAAAAGCATAGCTAACTTCTTAGAGCAGAGGGTGCTTTCCTGATGAAGCTCTGGGCAGCTTCTGTCACACACATGTCTACAGAAATTGGCCCCTGTTTCAGTGACTTAAAGGAGATTTAAAACAGTGCCATTGTTAATCTGATCAATAGCTCAGCATGTGGAATAGAACAAGCCCATAGTTCTTATATTAGAAATATCTTCTGTAGCAACTGCATGCACAGTAGCCAGAGTTTTTAGATGTCGGACTCTGGTGACAGTTTTCAACTTCCATTATCCCTGAGGTTCAGCAATATCATATTTACACACCAGGATATATGTGGGCTGCTGTTAGCCAAACCAGAACAATTCTGTTGAAATATGGTCTGCTTTCCTTGGGAGTCTGAAAGAATTTTCATAGTTCTACACTGCCTGAATGTGAAGGGAGAGAGAGGAAGAGAGAGCATCCTCTAGGACTAGAGTGAAGAGCATAAAAAGTAACCTTTAAAAGTCAGCTCTTCAGTTCAGTTCAGTTCAGTCGCGCAGTCGTGTCCGACTCTTTGCGACCCCATGAATCGCAGTACGCCAGGCCTCCCTGTCCATCACTAACTCCCGGAGTTCACTCAGACTCACGTCCATTGAGTCTGTGATGCCATCCAGCCATCTCATCCTCGGTCGTCCCTTTCTCCTCCTGCCCCCAATCCCTCCCAGCATCAGGGTCTTTTCCAATGAGTCAACTCTTCGCATAAGGTGCCCAAAGTACTGGAGCTTCAGTTTTAGCATCATTCCTTCCATACGCCAGGCCTCCCTGTCCATCACCAACTCCCGGAGTTCACTCAGACTCACGTCCATTGAGTCTGTGATGCCATCCAGCCATCTCATCCTCGGTCGTCCCTTTCTCCTCCTGCCCCCAATCCCTCCCAGCATCAGGGTCTTTTCCAATGAGTCAACTCTTCGCATAAGGTGCCCAAAGTACTGGAGCTTCAGTTTTAGCATCATTCCTTCCAAAGAAATCCCAGGGTTGATCTCCTTTAGAATGGACTGGTTGGATCTCCTTGCAGTCCAAGGGACTCTCAAGAGTCTTCTCCAACACCACAGTTCAAAAGCATCAATTCTTCTGCGCTCAGCCTTCTTCACAGTCCAACTCTCACATCCATACATGACCACAGGAAAAACCATAGCCTTGACTAGACGGACCTTAGTCGGCAAAGTAAAGTCTCTGCTTTTGAATATACTATCTAGGTTGGTCATAACTTTTCTTCCAAGGAGTAAGCGTCAGCTCTTAGATGACCTTTATTTATTTGTTTATTTTTTTGAACTGAACTGAATTTATTTATTTTAATTGGAGGCTAATTGCTTTACAATATTGTATTGGTTTTGCCATACATTAACATTATTGTCTCAGAGTTCTGGAGGCTAGAAATCCAAGATGAAAGTGTCAGTAGAATTAATTCCTTCTGAGGATTTTTTTTTTTTCCTTCTGAGGATTGTGAGAGAGAATCTGTTCCAGATTCATATGAAATCTGTTCCATTTTTCATCTGGTTTCTGGTGGTTAGCTGATAATCTTTGGCTGCTCTTGGCTTTTATTTATTTATTTTATTTTATTTTTTTTTTGCTTTACAATACTGTATTCATTTTGCTATACATTGACGTGAATCAGCCACGAGTGTACATGAACTCCCAATCCCG
>SJXQ01005162.1:8680-23485 GCA_006408695.1 Aepyceros melampus | reverse complement strand
GGCCCGACTAGGGTGAGTGGTGGGGAATAGGGGCCCATCTTCCGTGTGTTTGTGTGTGTGCGTGCACGCGCACTTTACACATCATGTACACAGCACTAGATGGGGGTTGTGTGCGAGAGCTGAAAACATTTGCAGGCCTCTCACAGCCATTCTGCTGGCTGACAGTTTCTACTGGAGGAATTCTTCTCTCTGGAGAAAACGTTTGCTTACGAGTATCTCTTCGAGGAAGGAAGGAGGAGGAAGGCAGGGTTTTAGGGCGTCGTCCACTCACCTGTTGTGAGTTAAGAGCTTTGGGGAAGCAGATGAGAAAGTGTTTGATCTGAGGGAGGTGGGAAGGGCTGAGCCACTTGGTGTCCTAGCTTGCTTCTCTGCCAGCAGCAGCAGCCGGTGGGCCTGAGGCCAGGGTAGAGGCTGTGGGCAGACATGCTGGGAATGTGTGTGTACATCTGAGATGTGCCTAAGATGCATTCAAGCATTTCTTGTAGACGTTTTGATGGGTTGCTCTGGGTAATTGCTCTAATGTGTGGCTCTGTCCATCCTGGGGTGTGGGGATATCTTGTATCTACTGAACCAAGATGGTGAGGGGAATGGTGCTTTGTCTTAAGGGGTGAGGGAGCCCCAGCTCAATCTTCCTGGAGGAATCAAAGATGGACCATGACGGCTTTTTGGCAGCTGTTTCCATCCATGTATCTTGCTCCCAAAGATTCTCTAACTTCTCTAATAAACTCTTCATATCATTTATAGAATACACATTGCTGGCCACTCCTTGAGTCACTCATTGGAAATTGAGGGTCTTGGCCTGCTCTGACTATCCTCATCATTGTCACCATCTATCCTATCAGCATCATCTTTCCCCATGTTAATAAGTACATAGGACAGGCCAACAATTATTCCAAATGCTTTACAGATCTCATTTATTCCCCAAGACGATCCTTGGGCAATACTATTGGCTTCTGGCAATGGTTAATTGCAGATGTCACCTTGCCTGGGCCACAGGCAGCCCAGAACATTATTTTGGATGTCCTGAGAGTGTTTCTGGCTGAGATTAACATTTGAATCTGGAGCTTGAGTAAAGCAGATTTCCCTCCCCAAGGTGGGAAGGGAACTACTAGTTGAAGGTCAGACTAGAACAAGAAGGCTGAGTAAGAGGTAACTTCATTTGCCTGACTGATGAGCTGGGCTAGTGTTCTCCTCCTGCTCTCAGAGTGGAACTTAAAACATTGGTCCTCAGGCCTTTGAACTCAGACTAGAACCACCGCTGGCCATCTTGGGTCTCCAGTTTGCTGACTATGGATCTTGGGACTTCTAAGTCTCCATAAATCTCTATATGTGGTATGTACAGATAGATATATGGGTATATACACCTTATTGGTCCTACTTCTTCAGAAGACTCTAATACATGTCCCCATTTAGTGCACAGGGAAACTGAGGCATGGAGAAGTGAACTCATTGCACAAGGTCTTACTTAGGAAGTTAGGATTTGCACCCAGGCAACATGCACCCCACTCCAGTACTCTTGCCTGGAGAATCCCAGGGATGGGGGAGCCTGGTAGGCTGCAGTCCATGGGTCGCTAGGAGTCAGACACGACTGAGCGACTTCACTTTCAATTTTCACTTTTCACTTTCATGCATT
Source organism: Aepyceros melampus (assembly GCA_006408695.1). Classification (NCBI taxonomy): domain Eukaryota; kingdom Metazoa; phylum Chordata; class Mammalia; order Artiodactyla; family Bovidae; genus Aepyceros; species Aepyceros melampus. Next base: position 21,852 of record SJXQ01005162.1, on the reverse strand, counting down.
GGAGAAGGAAATGGCAACCCACTCCAGTGTTCTTGCCTGGAGAATCCCAGGGACGGGGGAGCCTGGTGGGCTGCCGTCTATGGGGTCGCACAGAGTCCGACACGACTGAAGCGACTTAGCAGCAGCAGCAGCATGACTCCAAGGACCTCCTGCCTAAACCTCTAGATCTCCTGCCCTCTAGCTCCTTGGCTTCTGCATATTCAAATAATTCTTCAGCATGGGAGAATGAGCTGAGAAGTGTGGGTCCCTGCGCCTGGCCACTAACTTGTAACCCTTGCCTCATCCAAGAGAGATGGTACGGGGAGGGAGGAGGGGGCGGGGTTCAGGATGGGGAATATGTGTATACCTGTGGCGGATTCATGTTGATGTATGGCAAAACCAATACAATATTTTAAAGTAATTAACCTCCAATGAAAATAAATAAATTTATATTAAAAAAAAAAAACCCTTGGAGGCCCCATCATAGGATTAGTGAGAATTCCTGAGGGCTGGCTTGCCACATCCTGGGTTCTCCAACCACAATTACCCNCTGTGGCGGATTCATGTTGATGTATGGCAAAACCAATACAATATTTTAAAGTAATTAACCTCCAATGAAAATAAATAAATTTATATTAAAAAAAAAAAACCCTTGGAGGCCCCATCATAGGATTAGTGAGAATTCCTGAGGGCTGGCTTGCCACATCCTGGGTTCTCCAACCACAATTACCCTGAGAAGCCAGGTAATGAAGTAAAGCAGGAGGTGAGAGGGGGCTTGTGTCTAGCTGGCCATGGACAGGTTGTGGGGCCTTCCCTCTGTGCCTCCATTTTGTCAACTGTGAGAGGGAAGTTGGAGTCCCCCTGATCTCGGTGGCTCCTGAATCTTGGGGTTGCACAGGGCTGCGACTTTCTAGATGAATCATCAAGCTGCGTAAAGTAACCACCTTAGCCATTTCTCAGCCTGAGGGCTTCACAGGAGACTGCAGAGCAAGGAAAGTGGAGGCTGGCAGTTCAGGGTTTGCAGCCACCCTCTGCACTTTGCTGGGAGACTGTGGGCATATTTGCTCATCTCTCCCAGCCTGTTTCTATAAAATGGGGCTAGTGATACCAAGTCTGAGGGATGGCTGCCATAGTTACAGGAGGTGAGGCTGGCACCGTGCTGAGATAAGTGTCTCCATAGTCTATGGTGCGTCCTTCCTGTCCTGACTCGATTTACGTCAACGTGGCTCATTTTCCGGGCCTGAGGCCTCTAGGCGTCACTCCCCTTCCCTTTCGGGAGTCTGAGAAAGCCTTGAGAACACAGCAGAAGCCAGCTCCTCCCTTAAAGGGTCAAGCCTGCTTCCTCTCTTGATTCGCTCCCCCTCTTCCTTGTTTCCTGGCTCTTTTCCCTGATTCATTTCTATTTCTCCATAAGCAGTTGCTAAGAAGCTCTCTACATGTGCATTTGTGCTGTTTCTTTCAAGGTCACGTTTCCGCCAGCTTTCCGCACGTGAAGCAAACAGCCTTTCTTCTTCTCAGCCCGGTGTCACGTGCTGCTTAAAGTAGGGAGGAGGGTGGGGGCTGCTCCACAAGGCCCTGTGTGCATGTAGACGTGGACATGTAGATATAGAAATCCACATACGTATGTTTGTGTGCATAATTGTGGGGGTATACATGTGTGTGCATCTAGGCATCCACACATCTGTGTATGTTTGTGCACGTGTGGACATCCATATGTGTGTATGTGTGAGCACATGTGGACACGGTGTGCACATGTGTGTATGTGAAGTCACCCATGGAGGCATCAACACCCAAACATGGTTCTCTAGTAGATGCATAAGTAAGTCTGGTAAGTTTCTCTTCTCACCTTGCCCCCAAAGTATAAAATTGCCAGTGAAAATCAAGTTGTCTCTACAAGACTTGAAGGAAATAAGATGTGCCTGGGTAAAATGAAGTATCCCTGACAGCTGGTGAGCTCTTCATCTCGAAACCAAACATTTTGAGATGTTGCCTTCTCCCAGAAGGGAAGAAAATTCTTAAATCAAGCAAACAAACTAAACAAGGTGGGGGAGGCCTACTGGAATCACAGATTAGAAGACTCAACATAGCAAGGGTGCCAATTTCCCCTCAAATCAACCTATATATGAATATAGTTCCAGTCAAAACCCCAGCAGAATTTCTTATGAGTACAGACAAGCTGGTTCTAAAATGGGTATGGAAAAAGCAAAGGAAATAGAAAAAAAATTGGAAAAGAAGAAGGTTGGAAGATCACACTATCTGATTTTAAGACTTAGTATAAAGCTACAGTAAGACAGTTTGCTATCAGCAGAGGGATAGAGAGAGATCAATGGAAGAGAATAAGGAGTCCAGACATAGACCCAACGAAATACGACTAATCAATTTTTGACAAAGGTACAAAGCAATTCAATGGAGGGGGCATAATCTTTTCAATAAATAGTGAAGGAACAATTGGACATCCATAAGCAAAAAAAAAGTGAACTTCAACCTAAACCTTACACCTTACACAAAAATTTACTCAAAGTGGATAACAGGTCTAAATGTCAAGTGTAAAACTATAAAACTTATAGATGAAAATATAGGAGGAAATCTTCATATTCTAGGGTTAGGCAGAGTTCTTTGACATGAGACCAAGAGCATAACCTATAAAAGAAAAATTGATGAATTGGACTTCATCAAAATTGAACACTTTTGTTCTGTGAAAGACACTGATAAGAGAATGAAAAAACAACCTATAGACTAGAGAAAATATTTGCAAATCACATACCCAGCAAAAGACTTGTATACCAAATGTGTAAAGAAGTTTCAAGGCTCAACAGTAAGAAGACTTAACAGTTTAATTGTGGTGGTAGTAATTTAGTCACTAAGTTGTGTCCAACTTTTGTGACCCCTCCAGGCTCCTCTGTCCATGGGATTTCCCAGGCAAGAATACTGGAATGACTTGCCATTTCCTTCTCCAGGGGATCTCCCCAACCCAGGGTTCAAACCCATGACTCGTGCATTGCAGGTGGAATCTTTACCATCTGAGCCACCAGGGAAACCTCCAACAATTTAATTTAAAATGGTCAAAAGACTTGGACACTCCACCGGGGGATAACAGGTGGCAAATAAAAAGAAAACAATGTTCAACATCATTCACCATAATGGAAATGATGAGAAACATACTACCTACCTATCAGAATGGTTAAAATAAAAAACATTGACCATAGCAAGTGCTGATGGGGATGTAGAGTAACTGGACCTCTCATACATTCCTGGTGGGAATGTTAAATAGTACAACCACTCTGGAAAATGGTTTGGCAGTTTCTTGGTGGCTCAGAGGTTAAAGCGCCTGCCTGCAATGCGGGAGACCAGGGTTCGATCCCTGGGTCGGGAAGATTCCCCTAGAGGAAATGACACCCCACTCCAGTATTCTTGCCTGGAGAATCCCATGGACAGAGGAGCCTGGTGGGCTACAGTCCACGGGGTTGCAAAAAGTTGGACACAACTGAGCGACTTCAGTTTCACTTTCACTTATATAGTTAAACATACAATTTTGATAAGATCCAGCAATCTCACACCTCAGTTATTTACCCAAGGAAGTAAAAATGTATGTTCACACAAAAATCTATCCACGGATGTCCACAGCAGTTCTGTTCATAATTACCCCAAACTGGTTCTGTTCCATTCAGTTGCTCAGTCGTGTCCGACTCTTTGCGACCCCATGAATCGCAGCACGCCAGGCCTCCCTGTCCATCACCAACTCCCGGAGTTCACCCAGACCCACGCGCATTGAGTCCGTGATGCCATCCAGCCATCTCATCTTCGGTCGTCCCCTTCTCCTCCTGCCCCCAATCCCTCCCAGCATCAGGGTCTTTTCCAATGAGTCAACTCTTCACATGAGGTGGCCAAAGCACTGGAGCTTCAGTTTTAGCATCATTCCTTCCAAAGAAATCCCAGGGTTGATCTCCTTCAGAATGGACTGGTTGGATCTCCTTGCAGTCCAAGGGACTCTCAAGAGTCTTCTCCAACACCACAGTTCAAAATCATCANTGTGATCCACACGGTCAAAGGCTTTGGCATAATCAATAAAGCAGAAATAGATGTTTTTCTGGAACTCTCTTGCTTTTTCCATGATCCAGTGGATGTTGGCAATTTGATCTCTGGTTCCTCTGCCTTTTCTAAAACCAGCTTGAACATCAGGGAGTTCATGGTTCACGTATTGCTGAAGTCTGGCTTGGAGAATTTTGAGCATTACTTTACTAGCATGTGAGATGAGTGCAATTGTGCGATAGTTTGAGCATTCTTTGGCATTGCCTTTCTTTGGAATTGTAATGAAAACTGACCTTTGCCAGTCCTGTGACCACTGCTGAGTTTTCCAAATTTGCTGGCAAATTGAGTGCAGCACTTTCACAGCATCACCTTTCAGGATTTGAAACAGCTCCACTGGAATTCCATCACCTCCACTAGCTTTGTTCGTAGTGATGCTTTCTAAGGCCCACTTGACTTCACATTCCAGGATGTCTGGCTCTAGGTGAGTGATCACACCATTGTGATTATCTGGGTCATGAAGATCTTTTTTGTACAGTTCTTCCGTGTATTCTTGCCACCTCTTCTTAATATCTTCTGCTTCTGTTAGGTCCATACCATTTCTGTCCTTTATCGAGCCCATCTTTGCATGAAATGTTCCCTTGGTATCTCTAATTTTCTTGAAGAGAGCTCTAGTCTTTCCCCTTCTGTTCTTTTCCTCTATTTCTTTGCATTGATCGCTGAAGAAGGCTTTCTTATCTCTTCTTGCTATTCTTTGGAACTCTGCATTCAGATGCTTATAGCTTTCATTTTCTCCTTTGCTTTTCACCTCTCTTCTTTTCAAAGTTATTTGTAAGGCCTCCCCAGACAGCCATTTTGCTTTTTTGCATTTCTTTTCCATGGGGATGGTCTTGATCCCTGTCTCCTGTACAATGTCAGGAACCTCATTCCATAGTTCATCAGGCACTCTCTCTATCAGATCTAGACCCTTAAATCTGGTAGCAACCCAAATAACTGTCAACAAGTGAGTGGTTAAACAAATGGCGATATACTCAGATGATGGAAAACTATTAAGCCACAAAAAGCAATGGCCTATTGATATATTCAACTTGGATAAATCTCAAAGGCATTCCATTGAGTGAAAGAAGCTAGTCTTCAACCACTTAGATGCTGCGTGATTTCATTTGTATGAGGTTCTGGAAAAGATAACTAGTGATAAGGAATGGATCAGTGTTTGCATGACATTAAGGGTCGGGGAGAGTGTGACTACAGAGGAAGGTAGCACAAAGGAATTGTTTGAGGTAATAGAAATATTATGTACCTGATTATAGTGATTGTTCAGAGGCTCAGTCATGTCCAACTCTTTATGACCCCATGGACTGCAGCACACCAGGCCTCCCTGTCCTTCACCAACTCCAGGAGCTTGCTCAGACTCATGTCCATTGAGTCAGTGATGCCATCCAACCATCTCATCCTCTGTCATCCCCTTCTCCTCCTGTCTTCAAGCTTTCCCAGCATCAGAGTCTTTTCTAATGAGTTGGCTCTTCACATCTGGTGGCCCAAGTATTGGAGCTTCAGCATCAGTCCTTTCAATGAATATTCAGGACGGATTTCCTTTAGGATGGACTGGTTTGATCTCCATGCTGTCCAAGGGACTCTCAAGAACCTTCTCCAGCACCACAGTTCAAAAGCATCAATTCTTCAGCATTTAGCCTTCTTTATGGTTCAATTCTCACATCTGTACATGACTACTGGAAAAACCATAGCTCTGACTATACCGGATCTTTGTCAGCGAAGTGATGTCTCAGCTTTTTAATTTGCTGTCTAGGTGTGTCATAGCTTTCCTTCCAAGAAGCAAGTGTCTTTTAATTTCATGACTGCAGTCATTGTCCACAGTGATTTTGGAACCCAAGAAAATAAAGTCTGTCACTGTTGCCATTGTTTCCCTATCTCTTTGCCATGAAGTGATGGGACTGGATGCCATGATCTTAGTTTTTGGAGTGTTGAGTTTTAAGCCAGCTTTTTCACTCTCCTCTTTCACTTTCATCAAGAGGCTCTTTAGTTCCTCTTCACTTTCTGCCACAGGGTTGTTGATATTTCTCCCAGCAAGCTTGATTCCAGCTTGTGATTCATCCAGCCCAGCATTTTGCATGATGTGCTCAGCGTATAAGTTAAATAAGCAGGGTGACAACATACAGCCTTGACATACTCCTTTCCCAATTTTGAACCAGTTTGTTGTTCCATGTCTGACTCTAACTGTTGCTTCTTGACCTGCATACAGGTTTCTCAGACAGGGAAGGTGGTCTGGTACTCCCATCTCTTTAAGAATTTCCCACAGTTTGTGTGATCCACACAGTCAAAGGCTTTAGCATAGTCAATGAAGCAGAAGTAAATGTTTTTCTGGAAGTCCCTGCCTTTTTATACGATCCAAGCGATGTTGTCAACTTGATCTCTGGTTCCTCTGCCTTTTCTAAATCTAGCTTTTACATCTGGAAGTTCTCAATTCATGTACTATTGAAGCCTAGCTTGGAGGATTTTGAGCATTATCTTGCTAGCATGTGAAGTGAGTACAATTGTGCAATAGTTTGAACATTCTTTAGCATTGCCTTTCTTTGGGAATGAAAACTGACCTTTTCTAGTTGTGTGGTCATTGTTGAGTTTTCCAAATTTGCTGGTATATTGAGTGCAGCACTTTAACAGCATCATCTTTTAGGATTTGAAATAGGGCTATAAAAATCTATAGTTGTTAAAATTCACAGAACTATACACACATACACATGTTGAGAGGTGTCCCTTAATGAACTGAACACTGTACCATTTATCTACTTGAAGGAGTCATAATTTCTTTTCTCTCTCTTTTTTTAACTTAGTGGTTTATTTTTATTTAATTTTATTTTTGGCTTCATGGCATGTAGGCTCTTAGTTCCCAAGCCAGGATCAAAACCCATGCCCCCTGCAGTGGAAATGTGGAATCCTAAGCACTGTACCACCAGGCAAGTTCCTCGTTCCTCTTTCCTCTTTCAATACGTTCACTGGTGTTGGACAGACACACACATCACCTGTAGGAGTTAGACGGTACATATTTGGCACAGAACTTCTTAATCATTCCCAACTGGATGCTGCAATCTTTTTTCTGCCACCACCCTACGCAACCCTAACCTTCTCTTCTATCACAATGGGCCCATACCTATGGAAATCATATCCTTTTGTCTGTGTGTTTGTAGCCGTACTGTGGGCCATGCTGGATCTTAGTTCGCCAACCAGGTTTTGAACTCATGCCCCCTGCAGTAGAAGTGGAGTCCTAACCACTGGACCACCAGGGAATTCCCAGGGGGACTATATCTTTTAATTGCAAGTGGGCCATTGGTCTCTGGAAGAATCAGTGTTCTTATGGACACACCTCAATTTTAGTGTTTGAAATTGAGACTGGCCACAGGATAGCCAGGGCCCTTGGTGGTCCTGGCTGACAGTGGCTGGCTGGCTGGCAGCCCCATGTGGATGCTGCATCTACCCCCTTTGAAACCCTCTTTCTTGTCTCCCCAGAAAAGGGGAAAGCCCTGGTAGAAACACAACTCCTGATAAACAGATAAGCAGATGAGGACTGGCAGAAATTAGGCTCCTCAAAGCAATCAGGCTGAAGATAAAACAGAAATTTAATGAAAATTGAAAATCCAATCCATATTCCATAGCCATTAAAAATGATGTTTACCAGGAGTTTGGAATAGCATGAAAAATGCTTGTATCACTACGTTGAGCAAGAAAAGAGAAAATTACCAAATTGTGTGTACAGTTGATCACAATTATGTTTTAAAAGATGTATAAGTAAAAAGTCTGGTGGTAAACATACCGTGATGCTGGCGATGACCGACTTTCGAGAAGAAGATGCACCTCCCCCCACCACTCTGTATTTTAATCTATAGAGTTCACATTTTCTAGAATGACTGCCTACATCTAATTTAATCTTTATACTTAGAAAATAGGATGTTGGGGCTTTATATTAAAAATACAATTTGGGGCACTAGTGCTATATGGGTAAATGATCAAATATTTATCCAGCACCTATCATGTCCTGAATTCTCTGCCCAATTAGACCATCACTGCCAAATCCCCACCCCTCTCTTTGGAAAGCCTCTCTAACACACACAATGTCATCGTCTGTGCCCTGCATTTGTGACCAAGTGCCTCACTGAATAACTAAGGCAAGCTCAAGGATCTGGCATGGATATCATCAATGAGCCATGACAGTTTCTCCAAGACAGACACCCTCTAATCAACCCATGCCTGGGTGGAAAAGGTCCCCAGTTAAAACTCTGGTCTCTGGCATCAGGTTGCAGGCTCCCTGCGACTTGGGCTCAGCCATCCTCTGTTCGAGCCCAGCCCCCAGAGTCATCAAACATGTCCTCTTTTGTGTCTGGTGGCCACTCTCTCACCGCCAGCTTCCCCTGATTGACAGAGCCCACCTGTCAATCACAGGCCCAGCTCAACGGCCTTTGAGGAGTTAATGCGGGGCCCCTCGGCCCTGCTGGAGTTAATGCCTGCCTTCCCTGACATGGGCATTCTTCCCCTCAGGGCTAAGACCTCTCCCAGCCTCCCCGCCATGCCCCCAGAGTGTCCTGCAGGCCTCTCACAATGCCTGGCCGCCTTCATTAGCCCTGTGGGCCTTCTGGGCCCCTTCGCTGTGCAAGGCACCATTCACACTGATCCCCGCCCTCCAAATTCAGTGTTAGGCCACCTGACCCCTGTCAGCAACAATTTCTGTGACACGATTCAGTGTGGGAAAGGCCAGTGACACTTTCTAGACAGATCAGGCCCCACACGGCCTTTTACCCTGCCCACCTCCAGTGGCCATGCCCTCATGCGGCGGCCTGGAAGGCTCTGGCGGGGTGGGGGGGGCACGCCCTCCTGAGGTCTGCTCTTGAGTTTGGAGTCCCTGTAGAGGAGTCCAGAAAGGCCTTTCTCATCCCCTGTTACCTACAAAAGTGGTGCCAGCCACAACAGGGGAAGCAGGCATGGGGCTGAATCTGTGGTAGGGGAGGGAAATTCAGCTGAGCCCTCAAAGGAGAGGGAATGGGGCTCAGAGCCTATGCTGGGCACCAAGAAGGTGGGTAAGGGAGAGCAGAGTCCAGAGTGTCAGAGAGAAAGGGAAGGATGGGGAGGGGTAGAGGTGGGGAGGAGACCAACTTTGTGGATAGGCCGTGTTCTGAGCCCCGAGGCCAAGACTGGCAAGAGAAGTTGCCAACCTCCAGAAATTCCCAGTCTAACTAGGAAGACAGTTGAAACCTACTGTGGTGAGAACACTGAAGAGGGCAGATATAGCTCAGCAGGGAGTCCAGAAAAGGGACTCATCCTGAACTAAGTCTTGGGTGATGAGTAGCAGCTGGCCAAATAAAAGAATAGGGAAGGGTATTCAGGCGGGGGGAACAGAAATGTGAAGCCACCCCACTCCAGACTTCTTTCATTTTCTTCCAGAAGCACCTTCAAGGAGTTCACCTGGGAGCTTGGTACCAACTCCACTTTCATTGTCTGCTTAAGGTCATGGCTGATGAACCCATGTGCCCTGTGGGATTTTGAGCCTGGGAGTCTCAGATATTTCACTAAGACATCCCCTACCCTGTTGGATGGTGCCACTGTTGCCGAGTAACAAACCGCTCCAAAGCCTGGTGACTTAAAACAAGCAGTCTACGCTGCTCATGGATCATAGGTCAGGAATTTGGACAGGGACAGCTCGTTTCTGCTTTATGATGACTGGGACCTCAGTTGGGAGATTAGAAGGCTAGGATGACATGAATGGCAGGGCGCTGGAATCATCTTGAAGCTCCTTCAGTTACAAGGCTAGCACCTGGGTTGAGATGCCTTGAAGGCTGGACTCAGAGGCACTGCCAATCCCCCATGTGATGTCTCAGCTGCCTATCACATGGCTTGAGGTCTCAGAGCATGGCAGCTGGGGCCTGGGGGGAAGTGTCCCTGGAGATGACATGCAGAGAGAGAGGGTCTCAAGGGGGAGGTTTCATGGCCTCAGCTGGCCTTGCCTGGGAAGTCATTCACTTCTGTGGCGTTCTCCTGGTTCCGAGTGAGTCACTGGGCCATGTCAGATTCACGGGGAAAGGACATTGATGCCACCTCTCAATGGGAAAGTGGTCAGAGAACTTGCAGACTTGTTTAAAACCTCCCTGAATGATGCCTCTGGGCTAGTCCTGCCCTCTGTCAGACACTGGGGGCTTTTTGTGATGGCCACATTAAAAAAAGAAACCCAAGAGTTCCTAAAAGAAATCCACAAGGGCCACTGAGGGGTTTACTAGGGGAAAAGCCTGGATCGAAGAGTCACACATTATTTGAATGACAGCTTGGACCACGACAGCCACCAGCAGCAAGTTCATTCCAGAGGGACCTTAATGCACATGTCAGCTCAAATAGACGTCTGTTCTGTTGGTGACAGGAATAGCAAATGCAGAGCGTTGTGCACATAGGGAAGAGAAGAAATGCTTAGAAAAAGGGAAGGATGAGAGAGGCATTTTACTAATTAGCGAGATGGGAAAGGTGCTCCCCCCACCCCTTTCAAAGCCCATTTCATAAAAGAGCCCGAGGAGGGGTTAGAAAGCATTCAGGCCCTCAGCCTTGGGTAGCCACATGGCTTTAGACAGATCACTTCGGCTTTCTGGCCTCTGTTCCGTCATCTGGAAGGTGAGAGGACCAGATGAAGGTCTGTGAGGTTAGTCTGAAGTTACTCTTGATTTTAACCAAAAGGAGTAGCATCCAGTAGGTCAAGGGGAATGTGACTGGTTCAGGGGCCATCCTTCAGTGCAAGGGTCTCCGCCGAGCCCACCAGACTGGTCCTGGGTAGGAAATCAGCCAAGCAGAAGTTGGGGGTCTGTGCCCTCAAAATGCTGTGTGTCTGAGTTTCCAGCCAGAGTAGATAGAGGCCCCAGAAATCCAGCACGACCATTTCAGGGTGTGTTTTCCTTTGTGAAGAATCCCATGCCAAGGCACTGTTAAAATTGATATTAAAAAGAAAACAGAATTCCTCCTTAGCTTCCATGTGGTTTAGAGAGCAAAAACTTGGCAATTATTCTAAGTTGGCCAAAGAGCCATGTGACAGATGATTTTTTAAAATCCTGAATGGAGTTCCCTGACACACCCTGGATGGAATCCCAGCCAGAGGATCCAGGCATTTCCTTCCCGCCTGGATCAGCTCGCTCCTGAGGCTCCCACACAGGATCCTGCAAAGCCAACAGGAGACCACAAGACCAATACACCACTGGTGCCTTCTGGAGGCCTGAGGAGGAGGTGGAGCCATATGCAAAAACCTAGCCACATTCCCCTAGCCTCTGGCTCTGAGTTCCAGGTCAGGACCTGGGGAAAGGCAGAATCTTAGATGATGAAAAAGGTCATCACAGAAAATAAATAGCAGGATGGGGACCAGAAGCCTGCACACCTGGCATTTCCTACAGTCCCTTGCTGATGCCCAGGTTGCCTGGAAGATGATGGTTTCCAAAGATGGCTGTAACAGGAACTCTCATTTATCCTATACAGTGTAAGGGGGGGAGGGGAGTCTATGTCCCCTCCCCCTTGAATCTGGTGGCCTGTGACTATAGCTGAAGTGACACTGTCTGACTTCTGGAGGCTAGGTCATTGAAGGCCATTGAGTTTCCTCTTCATTCTCTCTTGAATCTGGCTTAGAACTTAGTGACTGTGCTATGGGGATGCCCAAGACACATGGATGGGCCCACATGCAGGTGTTCCAGCTGACGGCCCCTGCCAAGGTCCCAGCCAAAAGCTCCCAGATGTGTGACTGAGGGAGCCTCCAGATTCCAGGTCCCAGTCTTTGAGACATGCTCAGCCTTGCAGTCTTCCCCATCGAAGCCCCAGACATTATGGAGCAGAGACAAGTTGTCCCTGTTACATCTTTTTCAAATTCCTGACCCACAGAATTTGTGAGCAAAATAATATGACATTGTTTTAAGCCAGTAAGTTTAGGGCTATTTGTTACACAGCAGCAGTAATTGATATACCTGTGAACTGGCTATAAACCAGTATTTCTTAAACTGTAGTTCTTGAACTGCCTACAATAGAATGGGGGGTAGGTGGCAGGGAGATGGCTAAAAATACTGGTCTTGGCTCCCCAAACCCAAGGAATTATAATTTATGGGGAATGGGATCAGAAAATGGATTTTTAAAATGAGCACCTCCACGTGATTACTCTTAGGCATATTGATGTAGACAAACACCGTTAATGCCAGGTCAGGGAAACAACCATGACATGATTGTCTTGGTGGTTGTTTTGACCGAAAGTTAGAAACCAGCTCTCACTAACTTCAGCTCCAAATGGGACTTTCTGAATGGACAAAGACACAACTTTCACCTCCTACTTCTCTGTGTGTCCTCTTGATAGTTCCCTCTCTTGCAGATTAACCATCTTTTCTCAGTGCCTCCTTGTAGCCATGTGTGGTCACATGTCCAAACTGAAAGGTAAGGAGAAGATCATGTGGCAAATTCCTGGGAGCTGTCCTTCAAAGAGAGCTGATACATGTCCTTTGTCCCTTTTTATACCTGTCCTCCATTCTGCTGGCTGGAATGTAGATGTGGCAGCTGGAACTGGAGCAGTCATCTTGGACCAAGAAGTGACCTTGGAAATTGAGACCATGCACACTTGAATGACAAGACAGTAGGAACCTGGGTCTCTAAGCCACCATACCAGGCACGAGCTTCATTTCTCAGGATGTTTGCATGTGAAAGAAACTATCTTGTTTAGGCCACTGTGACTCATTACTTACAACTGAAAGTCACCTTCATTGTTGTTGCTCAGTTGCGAAGTCATGTCCAACTCTTCGATCACGTGGACCGCAGCTACGCTCCTCGGTCCTCCACTATCTCCCGTGTGTATGTTCCCTTGTGTTTAGTTGCTCAGTCATGTCTGGCTCTTTGTGACCCCATGGACTATATAGCCTGCCAGGTTCCTCTGTCCGTGGGATTTCGCAGACAAGAATACTGGAGTGGGTTGCCATTTCCTTCTCCAGGGGATCTTCCCAACCCAGGGATCGAACCTGTGTCTCCTACATTGGCAGGCAGATTCTTGACCATTGAGCCACCTGAGAAGCCTGAAATCCTCATTAAGGCTTAACTTTTGTCTAGTGAGTCTAATATTCATTTATAATAATAAATGCCATCTAATGAGCACCCAATATACTAGG
>SJXQ01005161.1:177479-196289 GCA_006408695.1 Aepyceros melampus | reverse complement strand
AGGCCTGGCGTGCTGCGATTCATGGGGTCGCAAAGAGTCAGACACGACTGAGCGACTGAACTGAACTGAACTGAACCTTGGACATGGGGTATCTCTTCACAGCTGCTCCAGCAAAGCGCAGCCACTGTTCCTTGCCTTGGATGAGTTTCCCCTACTGCTTCTAGGTCTCTCCAAATTCCAGGCCAAAGACCATTAGCAGGAGAGTGTTCCTTACCCTCCATGGGTGATCCCCTAAGATGGATAAAAGAGGAGGAGGGAGAGGGTCTGTCCATCTGTTGGCCAGCAGCTCCCCAAAGCTGGCTGGGGTCATCTTGCAGCCAGCATGCATCTTGAAGTGGTAAGCCTGCAGATTGCACAGGCGTCTCTTCTTCGGCCACACCTGTGTACACTGGCAGACTGTCACCTTTGAACTGAGCGTGGGCATGTCCGGATGGAGTGTCCAGTGGTCATCTGGGTGGGTCCCAAATGAAGCTGGCATGAAGACTCCCCAGGCCAGCCTGGGTTCTGTCCCGTCAGAGTCTTCCTCTTCCTATCTGTGAAAGGGAAAAAACACCATCAAGGAACAAACTGTGAGGCCCTCTCAGCTCAGACACCTGCCGCCATCCAATGTTAGGTTGAGTTCTGGTTGCATTCAGGGAAGACGCATCCCAGGTTCCCAGCCGGACAGCTTAGAAGGGGTAGAAAAGGTCAGAATCTAGGTCAAGGCCACACGGGGGTGTGGGAACAGAGCTGCCCGGGCACATCTGACCTCCCAAGACGTTCCCTCCTGGCTGTGGGTGGCTGAAAGGGCTGCACTAAGCAGTGACATATTGTTGGGGGATCCTTCGCCAACTTTGGGGTCCTATTTCAAGACCATGGTCCCCACTCCCTCGTTGTTTGGGCGCTAAGTCACATCTGACTCTTTGTGACCCTGTGAACTGCAGCACACCAGGCTTTCTGGTCCTCACTATCTCTTGGAGTTTACTCAAACTCATGTCCATCAAGTCTGTGATGCCATCCAACCATCTCATTCTCTGTAGCCCCTTCTCCTGCCCTCAGTCTATCCCAGCATCAGGGGCTTTTCCAAAAAGTCAGCTTTTTGCATCAGGTGGCCATTCCCTGCCTCTCCACATGGACAAAGCAAGTCAGGGAAAGATGATCGCTCAGCCCAGCAAAAGATTGACGCCAATGGTGGAACTCCAGCACTGACATTTCATCTAGTGAGAGTGGTAGCCCTCAGCACTGGCAGAGCTTAGCCATCTCAGCCTGACTCCAGAGCTGCTAATCCCCACGGTGGCAGCCTTGGAGAGAAACTTGAGATGCTGGCCCTCGGGGTGACCTGGTGGCAACAAGTTCAGGCTCTGTTATTAGGCTGACCTCCAGCTTTTCTGTGTACAAACTGCGTGAGTCAGAGGAGCCCTAGAACCTCTCTGCATTTGGGTGAGGATTCATCAGACAGCTGCAGGAATGTTTTCAGGCTTAAAGGCACATTAAGAGATTTTTACTGATTAAGACCCCCAGCTCTGCCATGCCCCCAAACTAAGGAAGTTATTCATCAAGGGACAGAGAAGCGGACAGTTCAGTGTGGACTTGTCTTTGCGTCCTGCGTGACAAAGGCTCAAATCCTATCCCAGGGGAATTTCCAAGGAAAAAGGTGCTTTAGTGAAAAATCACAATTTTCCACTTCTTTCTTTGACCCTCAGGTTAAATCAATGGAGGATGGGGAGAGGTGGGGTACCACAGCAGGGACTGGTCACTCAGCTTTCCTGATAGGGAAATTTTGGGCCAGACAAGTTCAATGACTTGCTGGCCTGGCCTCCCGGTAGCCCTGGTCTCCTATGTAGCAGACCTCTGAGTGCAGCCTCAGAGCCCTTTGGCTTCTTCAAGTAACAAGCCAGTCCAGCTCTGCTTGGGTCAAAATCAAGGTGACTTCCAGCTGTGATGAGTCTGAAAAGCTGCCAGACCACTTGCTGGGAGGGTGAGGTCATCCTGCAAAGCTGTGCATACCGACCTTCCCAGGTGGAAGTAACCCTCAGACTATCTCTGCCTCCCGAGAAAGCAGGGGAAGTGGCCAAATTTTAGCTCAGAGTTCAACTGTAACCTGTGCTATATCTCTTCTCCACCCACCACTTACTGAAGGGTTTATGGACTCTGCCCCAAACCTGTTTGAATGAAGCATATATTATCCATAGATTAATGTACTAAGTAAGGGTTAAGATTTAAGACCCCCTAAGTAGATTTACCCTACAAATCCCCTCCACTCTTACTATACACAAAGTCTGTTGAAGGATACTCATGAAGGATAATGAAATACATTAGAAACAACCTAAATTTCACCAGTTAAATTTCACTTATTAAATAACCAGCACAAACTTATAGTGGAAACCCCACAGCTGTTGAAGAGAATGAGGTAACATACACGTAACTGATGTGGAAGATGCTCCAGGGTGGATTGCAGTGACAGAGGCAAGTTGTGGAACTCTTGCCTGGGATGACTGTGCTCACTTCTGTGTGTGTGTGTCTGTTTGTGTGTGTGTAACATATTCATGACAGCACTATTAGCTTCCCAAGTGACTCAGAGGTAAAGAATCCACCTGCCCTTGCAGGAGACTGAGGTTCAATCCCTGGGTCGGGAAGATCCCCTGGAAAAGAAAATGGCAACCTCCTATAGTATTCTTGTCTGGAGAATCCCCATGGACAGAGGAGCCTGGCAGGCTACAGTCCATGGGGTTGCAAAAGAATTGGATACGCCTTCGTGACTACACAACAAAAGTACAGACCCCATGGATTGTAGCCTATCAGGCTCCTCCATCCATGGGATTTTCCAGGCAAGAGTGCTGGAGTAGATTGCCATTTCCTTCTTCAGGGGACCTTCCCGACCCAGGAATCAAACCCGGGTCCCTTGCATTGCAGGCAGACAGACGCTTTACCGTCTGAGCCACCAGAGAAACCCTACTTTCACTTTTTTTCACTTTAGTGACTACACAACAAAAGTAAATATAAATGAGATGATATTTGGAAGGCAGTTAGAAAAATAACTGGAACACTGTAAATCTGTACTGTGTTTGAGAAATAAATATAAATGCAGAGAAAAAGATAAGGAAATGGCAGCCCACTCCAGTGTTCTTGCCTGGAGAATCTCAAGGACAGGGGAGCCTGGTGGGCTGCCGTCTATGGGGTCGCACAGAGTCAGACCGACTGAAGTGACTTAGCAGCAGCAGCAGCAAGCCTTATCTCTAATGTTTTATTTTTGTGATTCATGTTTTATTTGTGATATTAAAATTCAGAGACTTCCCTGGTGGTCCAGGGGTTAAGATTCCATGCTGCCAATGCTGAGGATA
Organism: Aepyceros melampus; assembly: GCA_006408695.1. Taxonomy (NCBI): domain Eukaryota; kingdom Metazoa; phylum Chordata; class Mammalia; order Artiodactyla; family Bovidae; genus Aepyceros; species Aepyceros melampus. The sequence goes on along the minus strand of SJXQ01005161.1, from coordinate 192,969 downwards.
CAGGTTCGATCCCTGGTCAGAGAACTAAGATCCCACATACTCTGCGGTTTGGCCAAGTGATAAAAGAAAAAAAAAATTTTTTTTTAATTCAATATACACTCCAGCCCAGTATTTCCAAAATATGAAACTCCTTTCCTCCTCTGTACAGGCAGCTTAAAGGAAAACAGCCCCAAGATGAAACAGACACATTGAGATAAGACCCAGCCGGCACCCACTCCCCCTTCCTCAACTAACACCTCATCACAGGCAAACAGTATCCTTGGAAATGAGTCCCCCTTCTAATGACTTACTCTCCTAGCTTCCTGGACAGCAGGTGGGGATATGGGGAGGATGGGAGGGTCCCCAGTGAACAAATTACAAGTTTAAGTTCTTAAGACTGGATTCAGGTCCCCAAATGCACCCTTTGTATGTGTAAATTACTTCTGATCTCGTAGGTGGGGACCTCTATCTTTATGCATCTCTTAATTCTATTTTTTTGCATGCATTTTACTGGATATAAAACTTCCTGTGTATGCTCAGTCATGTCGAACTCTGTGGAGCCCCATAGACTGTAGCCAGCCAGGCTCCTCTGCCCATGGGATTTTACAGGCAAGGATACTGGAGTGGGGTGCCATTTTCTCCTCTAAGGGACCTTCCTGACTTAGGGATTGAACCCGAGTCTCTTGCATCTCCTGCATTGGCAGGTAGAATCTTCACCACTAACACCATTTTATATGGGGGAAACCCATATAAAATACTAAGTTTTACTATTTGTGCCTACATGTGCATTATGTATATGATTATCTTAGACTATAACCTTGTCAGTGAAGTTGTTTGGTCAAAGGTGACACATGTTTAAAAGTTGACTTAAAAAAAAAGGTGTACCTCTTAATTCTTAAGAAATGTCTGAATTATTGGGAGTCACAAAGGTCTGTTTAGTCAAAGCTATTGTTTTTCCAGTGGTCATGTATGGATGTGAGAGTTGGACCATAAAGAAAGCTGAGCGCCGAAGAATTAATGCTTTTGAACTGTGGTGTTGGAGAAATCTCTTGAGAGTCCCTTGGACTGCAAGGAGATCCAACCAGTCAATTCTAAAGCAAATCAGTCCTGAATATTCATTGGAAGGACTGATGCTAAAGCTGAAACTCCAATACTTTGGCCACCTGATGTGAAGAACTGACTCATTTGAAAAGACTCTGATGCTGGGAAAGATTGAAGCCAGGAGGAGAGGGAGACAACAGAGGATGAGATGGTTGGATGGCATCACTGACTCGATGGACAGGAGTTTGAGTAAACTCCGGGAGTTGGTGATGGACAAGGAGAACTGGCGTGCTGCAGTCCATGGGGTCACGAAGAGTCAGACACAACTGAGCAACTGAACTGAACTGAACATAAGCTCATAACTCAAATGTATATACCACATTTGATTTTTTTTAAGTCTCTATTAAACGTATTACAATATTTCTTCTATATTTTATATTTTGGTTTTTTGGCCAAGAGGCATGTGAGATCTTAGATTCCCTCACTGATAGAACCTGTACTCTCTGCATTGGAAGGTGAAGTCTTAACCTCTGAACAATTAGGGAAGTCCTATGCAATTTATTTATATATATATATATACATATTTGTATATCCTGATAGAGCTATTTCTAATAAGCCTATTTATCTTCAATCCAGGAAAAGTTTATCAGTTGATGGATGAATTGGGGAATGTAGTTTTGATGTCATGAACTCCTGGACCAGTTATTATACTCAGAACTGAGTTCAAACTCTAGTTTTACCAACTTCTGGCTGGGTAATAGGAATTACGGGTTCCAAGTTCTCAGGGTGTCTGAGCCTCAGTTCAGATTGCACATTAAGACTGCTTTGGGGGTGTTGTTACATGAAAGAGAAGGAACGTAGATTCCAGTTCCCAACACATACTGGCTCAATCAGTGGAGGCATTCTGGCCTGGACAGCAGAGGCAGCCAGCAAGACACCTGCCCCTGCACAGAGGCAAGTCACTTACTGTAACTGAGGGAAGCACCCTGAGTATTCAGATTGGGCCTTACCTAGGCCCTAAATGGGCTTCCGTGTGGGCTCAGATGGCAACAAATCTTCCTGTAATGCAGGAGACCTAGGTTCGATCCCTGGGTTGGGAAGATCCACTAGAGAAGGGAATGGCTACAGACTCAAGTATTCTTGCCTAGAGAGTTCCAGGGATTGAGGAGCCTGGCAGGCTGTAGTTCACGAGTTGCAAAGAGTTGGACATGACTGAGTGACTAACACACACACACACACACACACACACACACAAACACACACAAGGCCCTAAACACTTCTAAGACCCCAGTCATTCTATGGAGACTCAATTTGACTCAGAAAATCCACCTAGGTTCACTTCAGTGGAGGAAGGAGAAAGATAAAGAGGCTCTTGATAGCGTTTCCTTATCTTTAATATCTTTTAAAGCCCTTTTATCTTGCATTATCATCTCCATTTGCACATGAGGACCTGAGATCCTGGGAGATTAAGTGATCACACAGATTGTAAGATTGCAACAGATAAGCAAACCCAAATCTGCCCAAAGCCTGTATTCTTTTCAGGCAACACACAGGGAGGTAAGGAGGAGATGTAGTAGGAAGGAAATTTCCAACAAAGGCTTTCTGCTGGTAGTTGGCTTGAGCAGGTTTTTAACCTCCCTGATCCTCAGTTTTCACATCTGTGTTTATAGTTGTAGTTTAATTAGTAAGTCATGTCTGACTCTTCTTCGACCCCCTGGACCGTAGTCCGCCAAGCTCCTCTGTCCATTTAATTTTCCAGGCAAGAATACTGGAGTGGGTTGCCATTCCCTTCCCAGGGGATCTTCCCAACCCAGGGCTCAAACCTGTGCCCCCTCATTGCAGGCGACTTCTTTACCACTGAGCCACCAGGGAAGCCCCTTTGCATCTATAAGATGGGACTAATGGTAGCCTACCCACACACATTTTTGAGGGCACTAAAGGGGCTATTTGTGAGTGGCTTTAGCAACATGGTGATCAGAAGGATGATACTATTCACAGAAGTCAGACTATGTGGTTAGAAAAAAAAATTTTGTTGCTTATGTTTTTTTTTTTAAATTTTTACTTTAATTTTTACTTTATATTGGAGTATGGTTGATGTATAATATTGTGTTAGTTTCAGGTGTACAGAAAATTGATTCAGTTATACATAAACATATATCCATTCTTTTTCAGATTCTTTCCTCATATAGGTTATACTGAATGTTGACCAAAGTCCCCTACACGATACAGTAGGTCCTTGTTGATTATCTGTTTTATATATAGTAATGTGTATATATTAATCCCAAATCCCTAATTTACCATCCCCCCCCACCCCGCATGTTGCTTGAATTTCCTTTATGTGCACATAGAGTGTATTAGATGATAAAGATCACCCTAGGCCTTGATGCTGGGAAAGATTGAAGGCAAGGTGGGAGGAGAAGGGGACAACAGAGGATAAGATGCCTGGATGGCATCATCGACTCAATGGACATGAGTTTGAGCAAGCTCCGGGAGATAGTGAAGGACAGGGATGCCTGGCGTGATGCAGTCCATGGGGTCACAAAGAGTCAATCACAACTTTGCAACTGAACAACAAAATGGCCACATAAGCCTCAAGATCGCATCACAAGAGAATGAAGGTGCTCAGTGGCCTTTGTGTGCACAGACACACGTGACAGCTTAGCCTGGTGCTTAGCAGGTGCTATGACAGACTCACTGAAGAGATCTGGTGAGCAGGGAAAACCAAGATTGGAACCAGGCACCTGATTGAACAGATGTGGGCAGCTGGCTGGCTGTCTTCTAGACCAGCAGTCCCCAACTTTCTTGGCACCAGGGCTGACTTCATGGAAGATAATTTTTGGACAGACAGGGGCAGGAGAGGATGGGGTGAAGGGTAGGAATGGTTTTAGAATGATTTAGGTACCTTACATTTATGGTGCACTTTATTTCTATTAGCATTGAATCAGCTCCACCTCAGATCATCAGGCATTAGATTCTGGAGGTGGGGGACTGCTGTTCCTTAATGCGTCCCTTGGATGCTGCTGAGACTCAAAGAGAAAGGATCTGAGGCAGAGTTGTAAATTGCCACAGGCAATGCAAGGCGTGAGCCTCACCAACACCCCCTTCCCCTCTGCATGACTTAGGACAGGTGGAGTGTTTCCGAGAATGGGACTGACTGCAGGTGTGGGATGTGGCCAAATCCCATTAGATCTCTTCCTCTTTGGAGTGCCCACCCAGGACTGGGGGCCGATGTCACTGGCCAGCTGACAACCAGGTCAGCTGCGCAAAGCTGAGAATCCAGTCCAGCAAGACTGCTTCCAGCAATGGAAGAAAGTGCTGGAAACCCACCTAATGCCACTCATGCCTTGGGACACAGGCAGCCCTCTGCAGAGCAGCAGGCATGCTCTGGGAGACGTTATTGATGACTGACCTGCACTGCAGTAAAGAGGGGCAGGTTCCCTGCCTCTCTCCGAGGAGGGTCCTGCTGGAGGGACCCGTCACTCCCTGTTGAATAGCTTGGCTAGCTGGTCCTGGCTCCAACATACTTGGCATAAGTAACGAGCACTGTGGAAAACAAAGAAAACAAGTTTAGTGTGGATTGATTATCCAAGCCCCAGGGTTAAGCAGGGTCTGGGTTCTATCAGATGTACCCTCTACAGTTCCTTCTCTATCATGGGCTCAGGTCCCCTGGAATGTGGAGAAACTGTACAGACTTCACTGTTAGACTACTCCAGGTTCAGACATCACCTCTGACACTTTGTTGTTCAGTCACTCAGACGTATCTGACTCTTTGTAATCCCAGGGACTGCAGCACGTCGGGCTTCCCTGTCCTTCACCATCTTCCAGAACTTGCTTAACTCAAGTCCAACAAGTCAGAGATGCCATCCAACCATCTCATCTTGTGTCAACCCATTATCCTCCTGCCTTCAGTCTTTCCCAGCATCAGGGTCTTTTCCAGTGAGTCAGCTCTTTGCATCAGGTAGCCAAAGTACTGGAGCTTCAGCATCAGTCCTTCCAAAGAGTATTTAGGATTGATTTCCTTTAGGAGTGACTGGTTTGATGTCCTTGCAGTCCAAGGGATTCTCAAGAATCTTCTTTAGCACCACAGTTCAAAAGCATCGATTCTTTGGCCCTCAGCCTTCTTTATGGCCCAACTCTCACATCCATACATAACTACTGGAGAAACCATAGCTTTGACTAGACAGACCTTTGTCAGCAAAGTATTGTCTCTGCTTTTTAATACGCTGTCTAGGTTTGTCATAACTTTTCTTCCAAGGAGCAAGTGTGTTTTAATTTCATGGCTGCAGTCACCATCTGCAGTAATTTTGGAGCCCCCAAAAATAAAGTCTGTCACTATTTCCATTGTTTCTCCATCTATTTGCCATGAAGTGATGGGAACGGATGCCGTGATCTTAGTTTTTTGAATGTTGAGTTTTAAGCCAGCTTTTTCACTCTCCTCTTTCACTTTCATCAAGAGGCTCTTTAGTTCCTCTTTGCTTTCTGTCATAGGGCTGGTATCAGTCTACATATCTGAGGTTGTTGATATTTCTACCGGCAGTCTTGATTCCGGCTGGTGCTTCATCCAGTCTAGCATTTTGCCTAATGTACTCTACATATAAGTTAAATAAGCAGAGTGACCATATACAGCCTTGATGTACTCCTTTTCCAATTTGGAACCAGTCTGTTTTTCCACGTCCGGGTCTAACTTTTGCTCCTTGACCTGCATATAGATTTCTCAGGAGGCAGGTAAGGGGGTCTGCTATTCTCATCTCTTTTAAGAATTTTCCACAGTTTGTTGTGATCCACTCCAGTGGTCATGTATAGATGTGAGAGTTGGACTGTGAAGAAAGCTGAGCACCAAAGAATTGATGCTTTTGAATGTGGTGTTGGTGAAGACTCTTGAGAGTCCCTTGGACTGCAAGGAGATCCAACCAATCCATCGTAAAGGAGATCAGTCCTGGGTGTTCATTGGAGGACTGATGCTGAGGCTGAAACTCCAATACTTTGGCCACCTCATGCAAAGAGTTGACTCATTGGAAAAGAGCTGGATGCTGGGAGGGATTGGGGACAGGAGGAGAAGGGGACAACAGAGGATGAGATGGCTGGATGGCATCGCTGACTTGATGCACATGAGTTTGGGTGAACTCCGGGAGTTGGTGATGGACAGGGAGGCCTGTCATTATGTGATTCATGGGGTCACAAAGAGTCGGACACAACTGAGTGACTGAACTGACCTGAACTGAACACAGTCAAAGGCTTTAGCATAGTCAATGAAACAGAAGTATATATTTTTCTGGAGTTAAGCTCTTGCTTTTCTATGATTCAATGGATGTTGGCAATTTGATCTCTGATTCCTCTGCCTTTTCTAAATTCAGCTTGTACATCTGGAAGTTCACGGTTCATGTATTTTTGAAGCCCAGCTTGGAGGATTTTGAGCATTATGGCCTGTGAGATGAAAGCAATTGCATGGTAGTTTGAATATTCTGGCACTTTAAGCATTAGGATTATGGGTAAAGCCCTTTAAGTTTGATTCACACTCACTGTGATCCTCTTTAAAATGGGAATAAAGACACACCTACCAGAGCTGGAGTAGAGTGATACTGACAATGGTGTCGCTGTCCCCATGAAGGACAGGTCTAACTTAGGGTTAGGCCTACAAGTTCCACTCAGGGGTTAGACTTAGGTCTACAGTGTGATCAGAGTTAGGGACCACTCCTGGGGAATTAATGGGTCTTAGAAGTACTTGAAAAGACCCTGATGCTGGGAGGGATTGGGGGCAGGAGGAGAAGGGGACGACCGAGGATGAGACGGCTGGATGGCATCACGGACTCAATGGACGTGAGTCTGGGTGAACTCCGAGAGTTGGTGATGGACAGGGAGGCCTGGCGTGCTGCCATTCATGGGTCGCAAAGAGATGCACACGACTGAGCGACTGAACTGAACTGAACTGAAGTACTTGGATTGACTTCGATGACTGTACATCTCACAGAATTGCTGAGTGGTTAAGAGTCAACTCAGATTAAGTGCTTAGCACTTCCTATAGCTCATCATTCCAAGATGTGCTTTTTCTATTAACCATATTCTAATGCATCTGACCTTGGTGTTGAATTTCACTAATGGTGAGCCACCATTAAATGGGCTGCATGTTTATCTTTGTAAGCTTAAAATAATGGTGCCAGGACTTCCCCAGCAACCCAGTGTCTACAACTCCACCTTCCAATGCAGTGGGTGCAGGTTGGATCCCTGGTTGGGGAACTAAGATGCTTCATACTGCAAGTGGGGCCAAAAATTTAAAATAATAAATAAATAAAACAAATGTCTTTAAAAAAAATAATAATAATAGTACATCTGACATTGGCTGGCCCCTTTGGTTTGGAAAAACACAGGGCAGAGTTGCTGTTCTTGAGTCACCTGCCCTGTGCTTATACATCAGTTTCGCCCAGATGAGTCACTGAGCTCCCCGCCCCTTCATTGTGTCTGGAAGCTTCCATGTCCACTACAGCATGTGTCACAGGGCACTTTTTGCTCACTATACATTCGTATTTTTCTATCCTGCTTCTATAAGATCCTCCAGGAAAGGAACTGATTTACTTTCATTCCCATGTGGTCTTGGTCCCCCAGGAGCAGGGTCTCATGTGAACCATAATGTTAGTAAGAGCTGCCATTTATTGGGCATTTGAACAAACAAGGCATTTGCCAGAGGCTCTGCTTCTGGGGGCTGCACTGGGTTTTTGATGCTCTGAGAGCTTTTCTCTGTTTGCCGAGAGCAGGGGCTGCTCTCTTCTGTGGTGTGCAGACTTCTCTTTGCGGTGGTTTCTCCTTTTGCTAGAGCTAGCATGGGCTCTAGGGTGTGTGTGGGCTTCAGTCATTGCAGTACGTGGGCTCAGCAGTTGCGGTGCATGGGCTTAGGTGCTCCAAGGCCTTGAGATCTTAGTTCCTGGACCAGGGATCAAACCTGTGTCCCCTGCATTGGAATGCAGATTCTTAACCACTAGAGTCCCAGGGAAGTCCAAGTTTACTTTTTCAATAATGGCCTTGGGGCTTCTTTAAAGACAGTTTTTAAAAATTGCTTTATCAAGGTATAATTTGCCTCCTATAAAGTTTACCCTTTTAAAAGTATACACTTCACTGATTTTGAGCATTCACAAGACTGTATAGCCATTACCACCATCTAATTTCAAAACATTTTTATTATGCCATGAAGAAAATGCATAGTCATTAGCAATCACTGCCATTCTCCCCCCAAATCCCCTGGCAAACACTAAAACTGCTCTTTTTATGGATTTGCTGATTCTGGACATTTCAAATATACAGAATCATATGATATGTGACCTTCAGTGGCTGGCTTCTTTCACTTAGCATGTTTCAAGAGTCCTCTATGCTGTAACATGTGTCAATGCCTCATTCCTTTTTAAGGCTGACTAATATTCCTTCTACAGATAGACCACATTCTGTTTATCCATCGGTTGGCTGATGGACATTGGTGTCATTTTCATCTTTTGCCTATTTGACTATTGCTGCCTCTGATGTTTATGTACAAGTATGTGTGTGGACGTAGATTTTCATTTCTCTTGGGTGTATATCTAGTAATAGAATTCCTGAATCATGTAGCAACTCTATATTTAATCAGTTAACGAATTGCTAGACTGTTTTCCAAAGCGGATATAACATTTTATGTTCCCGCCAGCAATGTGAGCGGGTCCCATCTCCTGCACACCTTCACCAACACTTGTTATTGTCTGTCTTTGTTAACTGTAACCATCCTAACAGTGCAAAGTGATATCTTATTCTACTTTTCATTGGCATTATCCTAATGACTCATGGTGGTGAACAATTCTGTTGTGGCTTATTGGCCTTTTGTATATTTTCCTTGGAGACATAGCTACTTGAGTCCTTTGCTTATTTTTAAATTGGGTTGCTTTTATTGTTGAATTGTAAGAATTTTTATATATTCTGAATACAGTTCCCTTTAGTAGCTATGTGGTTTACAGAAGTATTGTCTCATTCTGTGTGTTCTTTTTACTTTCTTTTCCCCTTTCTTTTCTTTTTTGTTGGCCATGTCTTGCAGCTTGTGGGATCTTTGCTCCTGACTGTGGGTCAAACCCGTGCCCCCTGTGGTGGAAATGCAGAGTCCTACCCACAGGATCGCCAAAGAATTCCCTCTTTTTACTTTCTTAATAGTGCCAAAAATGATTTCCAAAGTGGTTGTATCATTTTGCATTCCCTTCAGTGATGAACATTTATGCATTTTTAAACCTTTTATTCATCAGTTTTCAGACTAATGAGGTGGTTCCCTAGTTATATTCCAAGAGAGATCCAATTAGTTTTTTTTTTTTTTTCCCTTTCCTCTAAGGGTCACAAATTCATGGATTTAAATTTATGTTTCCTTATTATTTCAGATGATAAAGAATCTGCCTGCAATGCAGGAGAACTGAGTTCGATCCCTGGGTTGAGAAGATCCCCTGGAGAAGAGAATAGCTACCCACTCCAGTATTCTTAGGACTTCCCTGGTGGCTCAAATGGTAAAGAATCTGCCTGCAATGTGGGAGACCTGGGTTCAGTGTCTGGGTCAGGAAAATCTTCTGGAGAAGGGAATGGCTGGCTACCCACTTCAGTATTCTTGTCTGGAGAATTTCATGAACTGAGGAGCCTGTCAGGCTACAATCCACTGGGTCAGAAAGAATCAGATATAACTGAGCGACATTTTCACTTCACATAGTAAATTTAGTTTTATTTATGCTCACATTTTCCATCTTTTGTGCATGGGAATCTTTTCAGATTTGCTCCTGAGTCCCAAGTTGATGGGGACACAGCTGTTTTTCTTCTTTCTTTCTTTCTCCCTCTCTTTCTTTTTCTTTAGTTAAGGGAGCAGGTAGATTTTTTTTTTTAGTTCTTCCCAATGCAAACTGGAACTTGGCATGCAAGTACCCCTCCTAAAAGCATTACCCCCATTCCCAGCCACTCCCATTGAGGCCACAGGGCTCCCCACGGGGCAGCTCTCCACCCCGCAGGGCCCCCCAGCAGCGCAGAGGCCGGAGCAGTGTGGCCACCAGCCAGCATTTGCAGCCTCCGGGTCAGAGCGCTCACCAACCCTGTTCTTCACCAGCCCCTCAGCCGCACGTGTGTCTGACAGGCTGGGGAGGAGCCGCCCGTGTGCATGTGGCTGTGAGGGACAGGAGGGGACGGAGAAGCAATAAAGTAAACCGGATGTGGGTCTGGGGCTGGGTGGACATGGGGACAGGACCAGTCACGGCCCCTGCAAAGACCCACAGGGCCCTGTCTCCACTGTTCCTTCGCGATGCTTTCGGCTCAGGACAGCTTCCAGCGTGTCCCCAAGGCTCACCACCTGCAAGTCGTCCTGGTCTAGGAGCTCATCCCGCTTCTGGGTCTCCCCGCACTCTGAGATGCGCTGTTGCCCCTCCACAGGCTGGGGGACCTTCCTCCTGATGTACCTTCCGGGAGGTAGCCTGCGGTCCCGGCCACAAAGTCCATGGGGATGTGACCTACAGAGTCTAAGTGCGCACCGCGGACCGGGGCACAAGCCACAGGACGTCTTCACGGTGGAAGGCGCTTCTCCATCTGCCCCGCCCCACTGCCCACCGCGCATGCGCCCTGGAGAACCCCACAGCCATCACCCCTGGGACCCCTTCCACCTGGCCCCAGTAGTCTCTCATAGCTGCCTTGCTTTGTTATATGACAAGATGTTCCAGAATCACCTTGTTCATTTCCTGCCTTACACCTGGAATCATTCTAGATTTCTTTAAGACAGAAACAGGGGTTTCCTAGGTGGCTCAATGGTAAAAGACTACCCTTGCCAATGAAGGAGACTCAAGAGATACCGGTTCATTCCCTGGGTGGGGAAGATCCCCTGGAGAAGGAAACAGCAACCCACTCCAGTATTCTTGCTTGGAGAATTCCATGGACAGAGGAGCCTGGAGGGCTACAGTCTATGAGGTCTCAGAGAGTCTGTACTTGACTGAGCCACAGGAATGCAAGAGAGAAACAACATTTAGAGATCACAATCTGGTTTTCTCATTTATCCTGATGGAATGTTGTTTCCAGTACTTTTCAGTGGCTCTAGAGTTAACGGAGTAAAATACATCATGAGTTTGTGCTGATGCTTCTAGTCGAAATGAAGGCTATTTTAACTTTTCTAAAGTCAGATTGCTATCTCCTTGTTCCTACAGCAAAATCCTGGCTTCCAAAGGCAAGTGGAAGAAGATAAGATAAGCTGATAAGCGAAGCTCCAACAAAACACCAGACATTTATTGAGTGATCTTTATGTGCCCTGGCCCCATCCAAGCCTCACAACCAGCCTAGGACCCAGGCACAGAGAGGCTGAGGAAGCTGCCTGGTCACACAGCTAGTTCACAGCAAAGCCAGGATTCAGACCCAGAGCGTGGCTCCAGGATGAGCCCCTCAACTCTTCCCTCCTTAACCACCTCCCTTTGCTTAAGATAGAAGGCACTGGGGGCCTCCAAGAGAGGAGTGATTATAGAGCTGAGAAATTGAACAGAAGGAGAGATCACTTCCACAGTGGGCTAGGGACACTGGGAAGGTTTCTGTGATGTTCTGGATTCAGGGACAACACCTGCGCCATGCAAGTGGCAGGCGAGATCCATCACACCTAAGACACAGTGGACCACGTTCAGAAAGGTAAGCAAACCCATCCCTCATTGAAGCAGCACCTGGACATTTGGGCTATGACATGCGTGTCTTGTTCTGTCTCATCCCATCTGTGTTTGAGTGTGGAAGGGAATAAGAATGCCCTACAGCCAGCAGAGTGAAACTCAGATGAGAGTACCCAAGAGGGAGTCCCGTGACCTGCAAGGCCTGGGCCAGCCCATCTATGTGGCCTGTCACCCAGGCCACCGCAGTGGAATGGGGGCACCCTACCTGCAGGAGTGTCATGAAGACATCAGTGTCATTCCCCTCTGGTGACTAATGTGGAAACGGACTGGGGAGAGACTTTCCAAAGTTCATGCAGCTACTAAGCGTAGATCATGACCTAATCTGATCGTGACCTCAGGCCTCAGACCCGTGGCCTTCGTGATGTGCAGCCCAGGAACGCAGGGTCTTTACATCCATGGTGAGTGTATCCATTTCCTAGTTTTGCTCTAACAAAGTGCCGCAAACTGGGTGACTTAAATGACCCAAATTGACTCATATATATATATATATATTTTTTTTTTTTTTTTTTTTTTTTAACTTTTTACTTTATATTGGAGGGGCTTCCTTGGTGGCTCAGACAGTAAAAAATCTGCCTGCAATGTAGGAGACTCAGGTTAGATCCTTGGGTCAGGAAGATCCCCTGGAGAAGAAAATGGCAAATACCCACTCCAGTATTCTTGCCTTAAGAATTCCATGGACAGACGAGCCTGGTAGGCTACAGTTCATGGGGTCGCAGAGTCAGACAGGACTGAGCAACTTTCACTCCTGAGATAGCCAGTTAACAATGTTGTGATGGTTTCATGTGGAAGCAAAGGGATTCAGCCTACATATACGTGTATCCATTCTCCCCCAAGTTCTCCTCCCACTTAGGCTGCCACATAACATTGAGCAGAGTTCTCTGTGCTACACTGGAAGTCCTTATTGTTGACTCAGTTCTGGAGGCCAGAAGTCCAAAGTCAAGGCGTTGGCAGGGTTGGCTCCTTCTGTGATGGTGAGGGAGAGACTACTGCGGATCTTTCTCCCAGGAGCCAACAGCCTCGGGCATCCTTGGGTATTGATGATGATCTCCGTATGTCTTCAGCATCTTCCTTCTGTATGTGTGTCTGTATCCAAACTCCCGTATTTAAATAAGCACACCAGTCCTGCCGGATAATGACCCACCCTAATTGCCTCATTCATCAAGTTAAAGATTGTATTTTTTCACTAAAGACCCTATATTAAAATAAGATCGAATTCTGAAGTCCTGAGGGTAGGGACTTCAACATATGAATCTGGAAGGGACACAGCAACTTACATCATTTGGGACGGGGGATGGTCCCTTACATAGTGCCAGCGAGCTGGGCAGAACTCAGGCCTCAGTGGCACCTCCAGGCAGCTTAGTTCTCTCTGAAGCCCTCACTCAGCATTTCCTGCCTCTCCTTCCGTGTGTGTGTGTGTGTGTGTGTGTTTCCTCTGCTGTGTCTGCTTTGTCTCTGATCATGAGCTGCTCTGGTGGCAGGGACCACATGTTGGTTATCTTTGGACCCTCCTGCCAAGCCATGCTTTGCCAATTAAAAGTTCTCAGTACAGTAGGGCAACATTTTCCAGGGCTTTATCTTAAGTAAACTCAAGCCTTCACCTGTGCTTCCCCTCTGCCAGCTTCATATATTTTAAAATAATTTGCAACGATTCTCATAAAAGTTAATTCAGGGCAAAAGTCACTGGTGGATGTTAAAATCTCTGGGTGAACATTATTGGGAAAAATAATATGAATACAGACTCAAAACCTCACAGCACATGAGGATTACAGATTACTTATCTATTACAAGGGCTTCCCCCGTGGCTCCGATGGTACAGAATCCACCTGATCAATTACAAAGGAGAAAATCTGAGATACCACCTCAGTGAGTGACTATAGTTGCCCTCACTGGGATAGGAGTGATTGATCCTACCAGCCCTGCCATGGGATGCAATGGGAGGGATCCAACATTGTTCATGTTGCATATTTGCAGAACATTTTTAACTTGAATATAATAATGAGGACAACCTTCAGACAAATCTAGATGGTGGAATACTCTATACAACAGCTTCTTCGTGACCTTAAAAAATGTTATTACCATGAGAGATGAGGATGGGCTAAGGAATTGCTGCAGGTTAGAGGTGACTAAGGACACATGGACTAAGGACTTTCCTGGTGGCTCAGACGCTAAAGCGTCTGTCTACAATGCAGGAGACCCATGTTTGATCCCTGTGTCAGGAAGATCCCCTGGAGAAGGAAACGGCAATCCACTACAGTACTCTTGCTTGGAAAATCCCATGGACCAGAGCCAGGCTCCTCTGTCCATGGGGTTGCAAAGAGTCGGACACGACTAAGCGACTTCACTTTCACTTTCAAGGACACATGAAATAGAATGTAGTATGAAGTCCTTGTTGCCAGCCAGAATCAGGAGAAAGTTGCTAATTGGCTGGTGGCCCCCATACAGAGGTTTCCCTTGTGGCTCAGCTGGTAAAGAATCTGCCTGCAATGCAGGAGACCTGGGTTCAATCCCTCGGTTGAGAAGATCCGCTGGAGAAGGGAAAGGCTACCCACTCCAGTATTCTGGCCTAGAGAATTCCATGGACTATATAGTCCATGGGGTCGCAAAGAGTCAGACACGACTGAGCGACTTTCACTTCACCCCACATAGAGGAGCACAGGATTAGACTGTGAAGCAAGACAGTGATGGGTTCAAATCCCAACCCCGCCACTTTATGAACATTGGGCAGATCATTTAATGACTTTCAGCCTTAATGTTTCCTAAACTGTAAAGTGGGATTTGACTAGGGAACCCATCTCTTCAGCTTGTTTTCAAAATTAAAGGTACTGATCTGTGTAAAGTACTTTATGGACTATTCGTCCATCCTTCCATTCAACCCATTCAACATGGAGGGGTTACCAGTTCCAGACAGAGCGCTTGGCAGGTAGTAAAAGCATTCCCTGAGCAAGTGTGGATTCAAACCAATGCTGGCAGTGCTGTGCTCATGATAAATGCATACTAAAGATACCAGGAAGAAGCAGCATGCTCTGAGATGGCCTGACTCCTAGCTCAAATCTGGACCATTCTGGGTGCTGAATCTATCTAGGGACCTAGTTATTCAACAGTTGTTCACTCTGCAAGCATTTCCTGCACCAGGTAGTCGAGCTTGGAACTGTGGGAGGAAATAGCAGAAGAGGTGACAAGACAAGGATAGAGGAGCTTGAGGGGGAGCCAGGCAAGGAACTTGGAGATGCGGGGTCCATGGGAGACTGATGCGACTTGGAGGAGAGACAGGGAGATGGGACGAGGTCATGGTGAGACAGGTGGAGGTGATGCTCAGCATCAGGACCACCGCATGGACCCGATATCCAGGAAGGATGGAAGAAGCAGCTTCCTTCTCAAGTGAGTGGCATTTGAGTGATATTTTGCACGTGTAAGACTTGTGTAAGGAGAGGTAGAGATGACATTTCTAATTTAAAAAATAAAACATTCATATGGAAGTCAAATAGCAGACAATGGCCCTGGGAGTTTGGGGACTAGGCTAGGCAGAAAGGGTGTGTGTGTGTGTTTGTGGGTCGGGCGGGACAGGCAGGGCATGGTTGGGGCTGGAGGGTAGGTGAACTGTGAAGGGCTTAAAACATATTAAAGGAGGTTGGACTTTTATCAAATGGCATGAGAAAAGAGTCAACTGGTTCTTCTCTGTAGGAGCAGGAAGGAGACCCTTTGGCAGAGGTGGGCCCTCTCAGGGGAGATAGCTAATGAATGATAAAGAGGAGGAGACCCTGAGCATAGCCTGGGTCTCAGCTGCAGGGGCAGGGGATGGG
>SJXQ01005161.1:151159-176988 GCA_006408695.1 Aepyceros melampus | reverse complement strand
GGTGAGGAAAGCCAGAACTGCAACTCTGTCTTCTCCCTGGAAACCAGCTTCCTGGAAACCAGGCCCATGGGATGGACCTGGGGGAAGGGCCTTGCCCAGGGCCCAAGTATAAGAGATAACACAGGACCAGCTCCCTTGATAGTGGAGGTGGGGACCCATTGGGTGGGTCCTCAGGATGAGGATTAACAACTCTAACAAATCTAGATCATTCCACTCTAGTCTCTAGGCCTTTGCACTTGCTGTTCCTAGCAGCTGAGTTGGATCTCACTGTTTGCACAGCTGGCCCTTTATCAGCAAGCAGGTTTTATTCAAATGCTACCTATGAAAGGCCTTTCCTGACCAACACCATCATTTCATCCTCCTCTCTCCCCACAACTCCTGCTCATTGTCCTGTCTTCCCCTGTTTTTAGATAGCACTTCTCACCATCTGAAATCACATTATTGGCTTGTAATTGTCTGTTTCCTCCCTCAGAATGTAATACACACCCAAAGGGTCTAACCACATTCCCTATTTTCTCTCCATTATTTAGGACAGCACATGACATTTGGTAGATGTCCAAAAGATAGTTGTCTGTAGGAATACATGGATACATGGGTAGATGGATGGATAGACAGACAGATTTGCTGATTGCTTCAGTGTGTTTGTGGGAGGGCATAGCCCTGCACTGGGCTTCCCTGGTGGCTCAGTGGTAAAGAATCTGCCTGCCAGTGTGGAAGATGCAGGAGACCTGGGTTCAATCCTTGGGTCGGGAAGATCCCCTGGAGGAGAAATGGCAACCCACTCCAGTATCCTTGCCTGAGAAATCCCACGGACAGAGGAGCCTGGTAGGCTACAGTCCATGGGTTGCAAAGAGTCAGATACAACCCAGTGACTAGCACTTTCACTTTCAATGTGATGGAAGCTAGGGTGATTGGAGAGTCAGCCCATAATCTGAACTGAAGATAGACTTATTTGTTGGTGTGGTCCTTCTATTTCAGAAATGTTTTAAAGTTGGACTTGATTTTGGTGACCATGGTGTTTGCATGTGGTGAGAGAGAGAAAGAGTTGTTGTTCAGTCGCTAAGTCATATCTGACTCTTTGAGAGCCCATGGACTGCAGCAAGCCAAGCTTCCATAAGAGACTGGACCCCAAAACAAGGGATATAGAGGTGCTAGCCAAGAAGCATATCCAGTCTACTTAGATGGTTGGTGTGAACTGCACTGTATTGAAACATTGTTTGGAACTAATTGCCAACATTTAAGGATCTCTTAAGACTTCAGCTGGTGGGCTGCAATCTATGGGGTTGCACAGAGTCAGACATGACTGAAGCGACTTAATAGTAGTAGTAGTAGTAAGACTTCAAATAAATTTACATATCTATTCTCACTGAACCAAACGATTTGACGATATCAAACCTGCCTCACTGTAAGACAAAAATTGGCTGGGCTGACTTGCATTTGCTCCCATTGTATCTAGCCTTTCCCATGGGGTCACTCTAAACACACCTACCTGGCCCACTTCCTCACTCCCATCATAGGCCTGGCCCCATCAACCTTTAAATTTGTTTTTCTTCCTCTAATGCTCTAACTCATGATTCAAAGC
Source organism: Aepyceros melampus (assembly GCA_006408695.1). NCBI lineage: Eukaryota > Metazoa > Chordata > Mammalia > Artiodactyla > Bovidae > Aepyceros > Aepyceros melampus. The sequence continues at coordinate 175,406 of SJXQ01005161.1, read as the reverse complement.
AGTGGTCCCCAACTCTCTAAATATGATGACCGCTTCTTAAAATAACTTTCCCCTGTCATCGTGAGATTAATACATGCTCACAGCAGAAACTCGAGAAGCATAGAAAATCAATAGAAGATAATAGATATCACCCACCAGCCCAACATGTAGAGATAAACATTATTTACAGTGAATCAACATGGTCCTCACACTCACTCTAGTAGTTTTAATATATAGTAACTATTGTTTGAACAAAATAAGATGTAACAAGAAACACTATTCCCCCCCTCCCCCACAGGAACAGGGATGAAGAACTATGTCCTTCCCTCTAACATATTGTTTCCCCAGAGCGTTAACTCAATTACAGCAAACATACATTTTAGGGCATTAATGAGCTTATTGGAAATAAAGGAAGTATTAAGGGCCATGATCAATAAATAAGCAAGCAAGTAAGTAAATGTATACCTGTCAGAGGGCTAAAACCAAAGCAAGGAATGGTAAATAGTAAGCAAGTTAATTCAGCAATAATTCTAAGGCATGGTTGTCCTGAGGTCAAAGACCTGTATCAGCACCACCAATGAGAATTTAAACGTTGGGCTCTTAGAAAGATAGGGGACCTGAACCTGACAATCCACATGAGCCCTGAATCTCTAAAGATAGGCAAGAAAATTCGGTTCAGTTGCTCAGTTGTGTCTGACTCTTTGTAGACCCCATGTAATCCAGGGACTGCAGCACGCCAGGCTTCCCTGTCCATCACTAACTCCTGGAGCTTGCTCAAACTCATGTCCATCAAATTGGTGATGCCATCCAACCATTTCATCCTCTGTCATCCCCTTCTCCTGCCTTCAGTCTTCCCCAGCATCAGGGTCTTTTCCAATGAGTTACTTCTTCACATTAGGTGGCCAAAGTATTGGAGCTTCAGCTTAGCATCACTCCTTCCAATGAACATTCAGTGCTAATTTTGAATTTACTGGTTTGATCTCCTTGCAGTCTAAGGGACTCTCAAGAGTCTTCTCCAGCACCACAGTTCAAAAGCATCGATTCTTTGGTGCTCAGCCTTCTTTATGGTCCAACTCTCACATCCATACATGACTACTGGAGAAACCATAGTTTTGACTAGACCAACCTTTGTTGGCAAAGTAATGTCCCTGCTTTTTAATATGCTGTCTAGGTTTGTCATAACTTTTCTTCCAAGGAGCAAGCATCTTTTAATTTCGTGGCTGCAGTCACCATCTGCAGTTGATTTTGGAGCCCAAGGAAATAAAGACTGTCACTGTTACCATTGTTTCCCCGTCTATTTGCCATGAAGTGATGGGACCAGATGCCATGATCTTAATTTTTTTAATGTTGAGTTTTAAGCCAGCTTTTTCACTCTCCTCTTTCACTTTCATCAAGAGACTCTTTAGTTTGTCTTCACTTTCTGCCATTAAGGGTGGTGTCATCCATATATCTGAGGTTGTTGATATTTCTCCTGGCAATCTTGATTCCAGCTTGTGCTTCATCTAGTCTGGCATTTTGCATGATATACTCTGCTTATAAGTTAAATAAGCAGGGTGACAATATACAGCCTTGACATATTCCTTTCCCGATTTGGAACCAGGCCATTGTTCCATGTTTGGTTCTCATTGTTACTTCTTGACCAGCATACAAATTTCTCAGGAGGCAGATAAAGTGGTCTGGTATTCCCATCTCTTTAAGAAAATTTTCCACAGTTTGTTGTGATCCACACAGTTAAATGCTTTACGTAGTCAATGAAGCATAAGTAGATGTTTTTCTGGAATTCTCTTGCTTTTTCTAAATCCAGCTTGTACATCTGAAAGTTCTCTCTTCACGTACTGTTGAAGACCAGCTTGGAGGATTTTGAGCATTACTTTGCTAATTTGTGAGATGAGTGCAATTGTGTGGTAGTTTGAACATTCTTTGGCATTGCCTTTCTTTGGGATCGGAATGAAAAGATAGGCAAGAAAAGAAAAAAAAAGTCATAAAGTCAAATGATGTAAACAAACCCAATTATTTCAGTAATAACAATAGATACAACAGGGGACTTCCCTGGTGGTCCAGTGGCTAAGACTCTATGCTCCCAATGCAGGGGGCCCAGGTTCAATCCCTGTTCAGGGAACTAGATCCCACATGCCACAACTGAGCTTGAATGCTGCAACTGAAGATCCTGCATATGGTAACTAAGACCAGCACAGCATGAAATAAATATAAAGGCACTAAATCACCACCAGCTAAAAGACAAAGATAGTCACATTAGGTTTTCTTTTTAAATCAGCTATATATTAATATATGTGACTTGTGACTACCCTGGTGGCTCAGATGGTAAAGTGTCTGCCTAAAATGTGGGAGACCCAGGTTCAATCCCTGGGTTGGGAAGATCCTCTGGAGAAGGAAATGGCAACCCACTCCAGTACTCTTGCCTGGAAAATCCCATGGACGGAGGAGCCTGGTAGGCTATAGTCCATGGGATTGCAAAGAGTCGGACATGACTGAGCAACTTCACTTTCACTTTTCATATTAATATAAGAAACAGATGAAACTATATAGAAAGTTTATAAGTAAAAAGAGGATTAGAAACATACCAGATAATCTTTAAGAATAAAAATATGCAATATTAAAGAGGATCAACAGTGAGAGACATTCAGTTTGCCAGTAAGATATGACAGTTGTAAACTTGCCTTTATTTTATATACCCTCAAAAATGTGAAGTAAGAATTGAAAATAGCTAAAGGGAGAAATGGATAAATATACCGCGATGATAGGAATTTCAACACACATTTGTTAATTATTGAAATGTCAAATAGATGAAAAAATTAGTAAGACATAGAAGGTTTGAATTAGAGTTGGCAGCCATGATTTAATGGACAAATATAGACTCTCCTAAAATTAAACAGCTCTCTGTTTCTTTCATTCTTCTCAAGAAATATGGGACCTTGTGTTTTAAGGGTCCTTAACATTTTTTAAACTTGATTTCTATTGGGTTGGCCAGAAAGTTTATTTGGGTTTTTTCTGTAAACATCATCTTATGGAAAACACCCAAATGAACTTTTTGGCCAACCCAGCAATTTAATTCCACTGTGGTCAAAAAACATGGTTGAAATACACAGAGTTTATTAAACTACAAAACATTTGTCATTATGTTTCAAATAATCATTATCATGTATATGTCATATGTCCTCTAAGCATGATGGAGTTAAGAATGTTGATGTAGATAATCCAGAGACAAATTTTAGGCATCCTCTACGTTTGGAAATTTAAAAGTAGACTTCAGGTTGGCCAATGAATGAAAAAAAAAGTGAATTTTGAAATCATTTGAGTTGACTGATTCTGAATATACCACATGCTACTACTTCAGTTAAGTAGCAAGTATGATACTTTAAGGGGAAATCCATAGCTTTCAATATTATATTAAAATGAAGGAAAAGCTGAAAATGTATAAACTAAAAAAAAAAGAAAGAAAAGAATACCCCCAGGAAAAGTAGAAAGGAGACGACAATAAATATAGATCAGAACCTAATGAAATGGGCGAGAAAATGCTATAACAGAGCAGATCAACTAGGCTAAATATTGGTTCTTTGGAAAGATTAATAAGGTAGTCAAACTTCTGGTAAGACTGATTGATTGAAAAATCACATGTACACATGACAATGTTAGGAGTTAAAATAGATTAAAACTATACTACAGTAAAGATCTAATAAAATTGTATACAAATCTTTTTGCCAAAAATTTGAATGCTTAAACATAATTCCAAAATTGATTCAGAAGGATTAAAAAGCCCCAATTTTCTAGAACTAGTTAAAAAATGAATAAGAGGTTAACAACCTTCCTACGGGAAAAAAGTAATTACAGATTAAAAAAAAAAAAGGGAAGTTTAACCATCTTTCAAGCTCATCCCAGTCTTACACAAAGTCTTCCAGAGATTAAAAAAAAATGCCTAACTCATTCTATGATGGTAATATAACCTTGATATCAAAATCATTCAGGGACAGTATGAGGAAGGAGTATAGGATAGATCAAGTTAATTCATTAACATGAATGCAAAAGTCTTATTTAATGGGGGTATGGGTTGCCATTCCCTTCTCTAGGGGATCTTCCTGACCTAGGAATCGAATCCAGGTCTCCTGCATTGCAGGAAGATTCTTTATCATCTGAGCCCTAAAATATTACCAAAGTGAAATCGGGCAATATCTGAAAAAGAATGCATGAGGGCTGCTGCTGCTGCTGCTGCTAAGTCGCTTCAGTCGTGTCCGACTCTATACGACCCCATAGACGACAGCCCACCAGGCTCCCCCGTCCCTGGAATTCTCCAGGCAAGAACACTGAAGAGGGTTGCCATTTCCTTATCCAATGCATGAAAGTGAAAAGTGAAAGTGAAGCCACTCAGTCCTGTCCGACTCCTAGCGACCCTATGGACCGAAGCCCACCAGGCTCCTCCGTCCATGGGATTTTCCAGGCAAGAGTACTGGAGTGGGCTGCCATTGCCTTCTAAGTTGGGTTTAATCCCCAAAATGCAAAAGTGATTTAATATTGGGAAAACATTATAAATATTCACTACTTTACCAGATTGGAATAAATCATCCCAGTATGTATAGAAATAAGACTTTGGAAAATTAAACATCCGCTTGTAACCAATCAGTTACACAAACACAAAAATATCTATCAAAATAGAAGTGCTATAAAGCTTCCTTGACAAGATAAATGTGTGTACTGGTAAATTTGAACCTTTTCCTCAGAAATTGGAGCTATGAGAAGAGTGCCTTCCATCCCTACTTCTGCCCCAGAGGTCCTAATAGCACAATGAGAAAAAGTTCAAAGATATAATTAGAGAAAAATAAATAAAACTCTCATTATTCACAGCTGATATGATTACTTACATAGGAAATATGAAAGAATCTACAAATTATTAATGTTAATGAGGGTTCAGGAAAATAGATATATAAGGTCAATAATAATTTTTAAAAAGTGAATTCCATTTCTATACACCAGCAGCAAACAATTAGAAACTGTAGTTTCACTTGGAGGGCATTATGCTAAGCAAAATACAGAGTCAGAGAAAGATAGATACTATATGATATGACTGATAATATGGAATCTAAAATTTCAACAAACTAGTGAATATAGCAGAAAAGAAGTAGACTCACAGGGAGCAAACTAGTGGTTACTGCCTACCATGCAGCACGTGAAACTGCTCGATGTTATGTGGCAGCCTGGCCTGGAGGGCAGTCTGGGGGAGAATGGGTACATGTGAATGTGTGATTGAGTCCCTTTGCTTGTTCACCGGAAACCATCACAACAGTGTTAATCACCTATACTCCAATGTAAAATAAAAAGGGTTTGTTTGTTTGTTTGTTTTTAAAAGCAAGTGGTTACGAGTGGGGAAGGGGAAAGAGGAAGTATACGGCTGGGGATATGGAAGGTATAAACTATTGGGTGTAAGGTAGGCTCAAGGATGTATTATATTCTAGAACATGGGAAATATAGCCAATACTTTGTAATAACTGTAAATGGAAAGTAACCTTTAAAAGTTGTCTGTAAAATTTAAAAATCTAAAAAAAGTCATTTAATGAAAAAGAAAATATATTAACTTGAAAGAGAAAATGTAAGTTTCAAAAATGATTTTTTTTTGTAACAGCAACAAAGAAAAGCTATGAGACCCCTACAGATAATTATTTTTTAAGTGTGGAAGACTTTTATAGAGAAAAGTATATACTCTTAGAAAAAAAATCATTAAAGAGGTCATAAATAAATGGAGGAAGGTTTTCAGTTCATGGCCAGAAGATTTGATATGTCCCAGGTCTCAAATATCCCTAGATTGAGCCATAGACTTAATAAATGCCAATCAAAATCCCCACTGGATTTTTAAAGGAACTGAACAAGCTGATTCGAAGATTTATATGGAAGAACAAAGACTCAAGAATAGCCAAGACATTCCTGAAGAAGCATGAATTGGGGCGATTCGCCCAGAAGATGTGGAGATTTATTATTAAACTATGTGGATTATGGCAGTGTGTTATTGGCACAGAGAAACTGACCAGTGAAGCAGAAAAAAAAAAAAAAAAACTCAGAAAGAAACCCAACTACACTCGGTAACCTGATAACTGACCAAAGCAGCATTTCAGGCCACCAGCAAGAGGAAGAGCTAGTCTGTAAGATGCTGGGGTGACTGGTATCCATAGGAGGGAAAACACAAAAATAGAGCCTCACCCCATGCTGTCCCTTAGGAAAACTAGATCCAGATAAAGGCGTCCATAAGAAAGATACAGTATATTTATTTATTTTAAGAAATATATGCTTTAAAAACTTCTAAGAGATAATAGAGAACACTCTCATGACTTCCAGGTAACGAAGTATTTTCTTATTTCTTAAAGAGATTTAAGAACAGTCCTAGGAAAGATTGGTAAATACACAACTTAAGCAAAATCAAGAACTGTTGTTCAAATTCACCTTCAACAAACAAACCACAAACTGGAAGGAGACAATGGACACACTTTAATAAACAAAGGATTACCATCCAGGATACAGAATTCCTGTAATCCAAGGAGGAAAAAGACAAACAGCCTTACAGAAACCGTTCTGATAAAGGAATCCTCCCATCCTATGAGGTATTAGTAGAGTGGTACTTCTGCTTTTTGGTGATCTCTGAGTTTTGTCTTGGGAGGAAGTTAAAAACATAAGTCCTCTGACTTGAAGAAATGGAGTCCTTTTGCTTTGAGGAAGGTTTCCAAGTGGTGGCAATAACTCTGCTTCCCAAGAGGTTGTGGGTAGCCGGCTGCAGAGGAGAATCAGGTTAGGACAGGGAGTGTAGCGGGATGATTTATGGGAGATAAGCAAAACTGTTTTGTAAATAGGAAAACAAAGTCTGTTTTTATTGCCTTCTAGAATTATATTGGACTTCCCTGATGGCTCAGATGATAAAGCGTCTGCCTACAATGCAGGGGACCCAGGTTCGGTCCCTGGGTTGGGAAGATCTGGAGAAGGAAGTGGCAACCCACTCCAGTATTCTTGCCTGGAAAATCCCATGGACAGAGGAGCCTGGTGGGCTACAGTCCATGGGGTTGCAAAGAGTCGGACACGACAGAATTATATTAATGGGATTAAGATATAGGCAAAGTATTTTAGAAAGGAAGGGTGATTTTTATCAATGGTGGGGGTGGGGTTCCTGCCCAGTGATGAGTTAACAGCTTCTGGAACTGGGTTCATGGGAAATAGATGGGGAAACAGTAGAAACAGTGTCAAACTTTTTTGGGGGGGGGCTCCAAAATCACTGCAGATGGTGACTGCAGCCATGAAATTAAAAGACGCTTACTCCTTGGAAGAAAAGTTATGACCAACCTAGATAGCATATTCAAAAGCAGAGACCTTACTTTGCCGACTAAGGTCCGTCTAGTCAAGGCTATGGTTTTTCCCGTGGTCATGTATGGATGTGAGAGTTGGACTGTGAAGAAGGCTGAGCACCGAAGAATTGATGCTTTTGAACTGTGGTGTTGGAGAAGACTCTTGAGAGTCCCTTGGACTGCAAGGAGATCCAACCAGTCCATTCTGAAGGAGATCGGCCCTGGGATTTCTTTGGAAGGAATGATGCTGAAGCTGAAGCTCCAGTACTTTGGCCACCTCATGCGAAGAGTTGACTCATTGGAAAAGACCCTGATGCTGGGAGGGATTGGGGGCAGGAGGAGAAGGGGACGACCGAGGATGAGATGGCTGGATGGCATCACAGACTCCATGGGCATGTGTCTGGGTGAACTCCGGGAGTTGGTGATGGACAGGGAGGCCTGGCGTGCTGCGATTCATGGGGTCGCAAAGAGTCGGACACGACTGAGCAACTGAACTGAACTGAACTGAACTGGAACTGGATCGAGCTGGGCCTTACATTGAGCTGGGAGCCCTGAAGGGCAAAGGAGGGGAAGAGGTGGCAGATGAGCATCACGAGCGCCATTGTTTTCCGTCCTTCAGTCGTGTCCGACTCTTTGACCCTATGGCCTGCAGCACCAGGAGCACCCCGGCAGAAGCTTTTCCAGAGTCTCAGCGAAAGTGAAAAGTGAAAGCGAAGTTGCTCAGTCATGTCCGACTCTTTGCAACCCGGTGGACTGTAGCCTACTAGGCTCCTCGGTCCTTGGGATTTTCCAAGCAGGAATACTGGAGTTGGTTGCCATTTCCTTCTCCAGGGGATCTTCCCGACCCACGGATCTAACCCAGGTCTCCCACACTGTAGGCAGATGCTTTACCGTCTGAGCCACTGAGTCCCAGCGATCTAGCCTGCCAACTGAGATGTCAGATAAAGGAGCATTCCTGCCTGCGGCCAGCAGGGTGACCTCAGGCAGGTTCAGAACGCTGAGCATCAGATTCCTCTCCTGCAAAAGTGGGGTGATAACACCTTCCCCTCCCCCAAGAATGTGATGAGATATGACCTGTGTCACTTGGGTAATCTGAAGCCTTGCACACAGTCGGTGCTCAGTCAATTTCCGTGGGCTCCTTCTCCCTTGGGAGACCTGGTGACAGCTGCTGGGCTTTCAGTTCCTTTCTGCTGTCTCCCTCTTCGCTCCTCCCCTTCTCCACAGTCTTCGATTTTCAGTTGTCATCAACGTTTAACCAGCTGTTTTTCCCTGGGTAAACAACTTCCAAACCCCAATGGAGAAGCAAGTGAATACATCACAGTGCACACAGCTGTTGTTCAGCTGCTCAGCTGTACTCAGCTCTTCTCGACCCATGGACTGCAGCATGCCAGGCTTCCCTGTCCTTCACTATCTCCTGGAGTTTGCTCAAACGCATATCCATTGAGTCGGTGATGCCATCCCACCATCTCATCCTCTGTTGCCCCCGTCTCCTCCTGCCCTCAGTCTTTCCCAGCATCAGGGTCTTTTCCAAGGAGTCGACTCTTTGCATCAGGTGGCCAAGGCATTGAAGCTTCCATTAGGGCTATGATAAATGGAAAGGACCACTGAGGAATTACACACTATGGTCGCAATCAAAATTGACATCAATAAAATAGATGATCACAGTAATGAAATTTGCTGCCATTTGACCAGCACTGAGCCCAGAATCTGAGCTAAATATACTGCACATTTTTTCCAATTTAGTCTTCATTCCATTCCTAGGACCCAGGTAGGCACTGTTCTTATGCCCATCTTGCAGATATGAAAACTGAAGCTACAGAGAGGTTGTATATCTCACCCAAGGTCACTGGCTTGTTGGAGTAGGAATCGTACTTTTTCCGCAGACCTGTCAGTCAGCTGAGCACAGTGGTTATGCTGAGTGGTTGTGTGTAACTTGGCACAGAGATTGGGAAGGTGACCCTAGGCTCACATCCCAGCTCAAGCCTTACCCTCTTCCACCTTTAGAACCTGAGGCACGTGACTGCTCTGAGACTCAGCTGTTCTTACGTGTAAAATGGGAGCCAATAGAAGCTTCAGAGCAGTTTTGCAAGGATTCTATCAGGTAAAAATATCTAGAGATGTGTCTGGTGGTCTAGTGGCTAAGACTCCATGCTCCCAATGCAGGGAGTCTGGTGTTCAATCCCTGGTCAGCGAACTAGATCCTACATGCTGAGACTAAGACTCAGCAAAGCCAAATAAATAAATACTAAAAAAAAAAAAAAAAAAAAAAACTAAAGAGCTTAGCACAGTGCCTAGCACACATTTGTGAGGATTAAATAAGTTAATACATGTGAAGCAATTGGAGCCGTACCTGTCTCCAAGGAGTAACTGTTGCCTAAGTGCTTGCTTTTATTATTGTCCTTGTTGATGCCAAGACCATCCCAGATTACAGACAAGCCCCTTCACAAAAGACCCGAGGTGTGCTTAGGGACCATATGAACATATCAGTTGGGTCAAAGCCTCAGCAGCACACAGACCCCTTCCAGCCCGTGATATCTTGGGGGGAAAAAATCAGATTCTACACACAAAAAATCTGAATACTATCCAGCTTCTCTTGAAAAGCTAGATCTGGCAGTTCTGGGCTCACATTCTTGTTAACAACAGTTCATCCTCTCTTTGTAGCTGGCATGTTTGATGCATGTAGCTTCAGTGGGGGAATGTCACCTGCCTGGTCCCTTTAGAGGCTGGAATTCGTAACCCCTGGAGGAAGTGTGCCAGGAGCCCAAGTGTGCCTCGCACAGCCTGAGAAGGGTCAGGAGGGCTCCTAGGAGAGGGTTTTTGTTGTTTTTGTTTTTGTTTTTAATGCTGAGGCATAGGGACTTCCCTGGTGGTGCAGTGGCTGCAGGTCCACACTCGCAATGCAGGGGGCCAGGGTCCCTCCCTGGATGGGATGGATCTCACACGATGCAGCTGGTAGGTGGTGCGGCCAATAAATATTTAAAAAGAAATAAATAGATTCTGAGACATGGCAAATGTACTCAAGGGCGTAAAATATGTACACCTAGTTTAAAGAAAACGCACGCCCATTTACTTCTACTCCGGCTGAGAAATTGAATGTTACCAGTAACTCAGAGCCTTGGTTCTCAGCCTGGTCCCCGACCAGCATCAGCCTCACCTGGGGTTTAGCTAGAAAGACAGCATGGCCCGCCCCTCCAGGCCCATAGAACCAGGCGACTCGCGTGCACTGCGGAGCTGGAGGAGGGCTGCTTTCGAGGCCCTGTGTCAGTGCAAGTTCCCCATTTCCTCCCCCACACCTGAAGATCCTGCATCCACCTTGAGTTTAGTTTACCGCCTGGGTAGGTATCTCCCCAACGCATTGTTTAGTTTTGAATCTGATGCCAAGGAAGGGCCCTGTGCTTGCTGCAAGCTGAGTGCTGGGCACTGTCTCTGGGACGCACCCACTTCAGCTTCTCTGCAAGCTCCCTGGAGGGGATGTTGGGGTGCAGGCATCTCCGTGGGGCATCTGGGGGGGTCACCGTGTGACCCAGGGATGGGACAGGCAAGGGTCCTACCTGTATATCCAGTGCACACTCTCAGGAGTAGGTCACAGCAGAACGCCGGGGGGTGATAGGGTGACAGGAGTGTTGTGGCTGAACCTGGGCCCTGCCCTCAACGGCAGGAGCTCCACCCGCTCCTAGTCAAGAGCACGTGGGAAGCAGCCGGGTGCACCACATAGGACCTTGCTGGTGGGATCCTAGGCTGTTCTGGAGGCCCCCTGGAGGTGGAGCATCAGCCCCAGGGACAACCAGCCAGCTGAGTGCAGGACGACTCAGGCTTTCCTGGTTTCCTCCTCTCCTTTTCTCCCATCCTAGTGAACTGTCTTCTTTAAAAATCTCTTTAACCTGGTGGGAATTTTTTATTTTTTTAAAGGAAGCGAGATCAGAAGTGTGTGTTCCTCTTACCCTGTTAACCCAGAACTCTTTGCCCAGGTGTTTGAACAATGAAGAGAGTTTGGAATGCCCCTGGGAGCAGCAGGCTTCCTACAGGGCTGGAGCAGGGGAAGAGGAGAATGGCGCTGGCTCTCCTAGAGTCACGTGACAAAGGACCCCAGACTGGGTGGCTTAAAGCCACAGGGGTGTGTTTTCACACTGGCCTGGAAGCTGGAAGTCTGAAACCTGGAAGGTGTCAGCAGGGCCCTGCGTCCTTCCCCATGTTCTGAGACAAGACTCTTCTCGGATCTTCCCTAGCTTCCAGGGGATGCCAGCAACCCTTGGAGGTGTATTACTCCAACCTCTGCCTCTGTCCTCATAAGGCCTTCTTCCTGTGTCCCTGCGTGCCCTCTTTTCTTTTCATAAGGACACCAGTCTTGGATTTGAGGCCCACTCTATTCCAGTAAGAACTCACCTTCACGAATGACATCTGCAAAGACCTTGTTTCCAGATAAGGTCACATTCTGAGGTTCTGGCTCTGAATTCATGGGTATACTGTGCACTCCACTACGGATGGTGTGGTGATGGGAGAGGGTGCACGGGATGCTGGTTGAGCGTTGCTCTGCACCCATGGAGGGATTTAAGCATAACAGTGATGCGCACTCATCCCGACGTTCTTCTCCATCTCCACCATCCTCTCTGCCTGTGGGAATCCAGGCTCTCATCTGTGACTGCAGAACCATCTCTGACCAGCCCTGAGGAGTTCGCCGCCTGGCCTCCGCTTCCCTCCCCACCACCCACCCAGCCCTGAGTTCCCCTGGGCTTCCCAGCTCATGACCTGTCATGACCTGTGGACACTTCCATCTCTCCTCCTTGGACAGGAGCTCTCAGGGTCAGGGCCGTCTCTTATTCATTCCTGTATCCTCTGCTCCCAGCAAGGCTGGGGACAGCATGGATGGGAAGCGTGAGATGAGCCTCAGCCGCATCAGGTGCTGACCTGTCAGGGTTCGTTTCCAAAGAGGTGATTGCTTTTCTGCATTCATAAGAGTGTGGTTTTTCCTGATCAGAGATTCTTTTCATTTTTTTGAAAATAAACTTCCTTTAATATATTTTTTGGCTGCACCACCCAGCATGTGGAATCTTAGTTCCCTGAGCAGGGATCAAACCCACAACTCCCTGCATTAGAAATGCAGAGTCTTAACCACTGGACCACCAGGGAAGTCCGTAAACTTCCTTCTAAATATGTGGCTATCCCTCAGCTGCTGAAGAAAGGATGTTCTTCTTTGGCGCCCGGGTGACCCTCCTGCCTCACCTTCTGCCAGCAGCCCCACCGCTGCCTGCCGCAGAGACCCCTCAGTTCTCAGCCCTACTTTGACGACAAGTCCCGTGTTTCCAAGACAAGGCTTGGTCATAAAACCAACTGTCTGCAGCCATTTAGGCCCAGGCATGGTTAATGCCAAATTGGCCTCCAAATTGACAGTTAATGAGGGAAAATGACGAGGGGGCGTGTTAACAGATGCAGGCTCAAGGTAATAAACAGGCCATTAAAACCAGGTAGTAAACAGCTTGCCAAGGGCCATTTATGAATTTATTTTTTTGAAAGGGAAGAAAAAAATTAACCAACAAGGCTTGTCTCCTTGGGTGACTGGGTCTGACTGGCAGTAGGAAGAAGGGAGAGATTCCTGAGGACAGAGCTAGAGGGGTTGGTGGGAGGCCCTCCCAGGAAGCCCCTTAGGTTGGGATGCACCTGAGCAGTGGGCTAGCTGCAGACTCAGGGTCAGAGCTCTGGTCCCATCAGTTCCACACACCCCTGGAGGCTGTGTGTGGTGTCAGGCATCCCATCACAGCTCTGAGCTGTGCCCTCTTCCTGACACCTCACCCTGGAGAAGTAACCTGATTTTTCTGGCCTTGGTGTTCCCACTCCAAAGATGGGGAGGGACTCCATGTTCTTCTCAAGGCCTTGTCCTGAATTAAATACTGCTCTCCCCAACTCATATCTTTTCTAGAAACTCAGAATGCCACTATATATATATATATATATATATATATATATATATATATTGAAATGCGGTTCATGGGGTCACAAAGAGTTGGACACAACTAAGCGACTCTATTGAACTGAACTGATGATTCATTTACCATGTTGTGGTAGTTACGGGTGTACAGCAAAGTGATACGGTTGTACATAGATATATAGGAATATATAAAGAATATATATGTGTATATTCTTTTTCCAGATTCTTTTCCGTTATAGGTTGTTATATTGAATATAGCTCCCTGCGCTCTACAGTAGGATCTTGCTGTTTATCTGTTTTATAGATAGCAGTGTGTATCTGCTGCTGCTGCTGCTAAATCGCTTCAGTTGTGTCCGACTCTGTGTGACCCCAGTAGACGGCAGCCCACCAGGCTCCCCTGTCCCTGGGATTCTCCAGGCAAGAACACTGGAATGGGTTGCCATTTCCTTCTCCAATGCATGAAAGTAAAGGGAAGTCGCTCAGTCGTGTCCGACCCTCAGCGACCCCATGGACTGCAGCCTACCAGGCTCCTCCGTCCATGGGATTTGCCAGGCAAGAGTACTGGAGTGTGTATCTGCCGGTCCCAAACTCCTAGCTTATCTCACCTTCCCTGTTCCGCTTTGGCGACTGTTAGTTTGCTTTCTATTTTTAACATTTGTGGCTGCTCTGGGGCTTCGCTGCAGTACTCGGGCTTCCCTGGGTGCGGCACGCAGGCTCAGCAGTTGTGGTGTGTGGGTTTAGTTGCCCAGTGGTAGGTGAGATCCTAGTTTCCCGACCAGGGATTGAATCCACATCCCCTGCTTTGGAAGGCGGATTCTTAACCACTGGGCCGCCAGAGAAGTCCCCATTCATTTGTTTTCTATGTCTGTAATTCTGTTTCTGTCTTATAAATAAATTTGTGACATTTCTTTTTAGAGTCTACTTTTTTGGGCTTCCCTCATAGCTCAGTTGGTAAAGAATCCACCTGCAATGCAGGAGATCACGGTTTGACTCCTGGGTAGGGAAGATCCGCTGGAGAAGGGATAGGCTACCCACTCCAATATTCTTGGGCTTCCCTTGTAGCACAGCTGGTAAGGAATCTGCCTGAAATGTGGGAGACCTGGGTTCGATCCCTGGGTTGGGAAGATGCCCTGGAGAAGGGTAAAGGCGACCCATTCCAGTATTCTGGCCTGGATAATTCCATATAATCCATGGGGTCGCAAAGAGTCAGACACGACCAAGCAACTTTCACTTCACTTTTTGGAAATAAGGTTGTTGCAGATATAACTAGTTAAGATGAGCTCGTACTGGCATAGGATGGGCCTTAAGCCAATGTGACTGGGGTCCTTACAAGAGGAGAAGAGACACATGGGGAGCAGACCCCAGGGTGACAGAGGCAGAACTTGGAGTGATGTGTCTGCAAGCAAGAGGCGCCCAGGGTTGCTGGCCACCACCAGAAGCCAGGAGAGGCGAGGAAGGGAGAGGGAGCCTGGCCTTGAAACACCTTGGTTCAGACTCGCAGCCTCCACCACTGTGAGACTATACATTCCTGCTGTTTTCAGCCTCCATTTGTGGTGCTTTGTTAAGGCAGCCCCAGAAACAACCAGGCCCCCGGCTGTGCAGACCTCTGTGTGGGATGCTTGCTCCTAAAGTCCTCAGCAGATGAAGGTGAATTTCTGGAGGACGGGTGTAGAGTATTTGCCTTTTCCTAGGGATGGTTTTGCCTTCAGGGGACATTTGCAGCATCTGGGGATATTTTTTGATCATCACTGCTGCAGTATGGGGTGCGGTGTGCTCCTAGAATCTGGTGGGTAGAGGCCAGGGAGGCTGCTACACATCGTACAAAGAATTACCCAGGCCAAAAGTAATTCTTTCTATTTTTATTTTTATTTTTAGTTCAATTCAGTTCAGTCGCTCAGTCGTGTCCGACTCTTTGCAACCCCATGAATCGCAGCATGCCAGGCCTCCCTGTCCATCACCAGTTCCCGGAGTTCACTCAAACTCACGTCCATTGAGTCCATGATGCCATCCAGCCATCTCATCCTTTGTTGTCCCTTTCTCCTCCTGCCCCCAATCCCTCCCAGCATCAGGGTCTTTTCCAATGAGTCAACTCTTCGCATGAGGTGGCCAAAGTACTGGAGCTTCAGTTTTAGCATCATTCCTTCCAAAGAAATCCCAGGGTTGATCTCCCTCAGAATGGACTGGTTGGATCTCCTTGCAGTCCAAGGGACTCTCAAGAGTCTTCTCCAACACCACAGTTCAAAAGTATCAATTCTTCGGCGCTCAGCCTTCTTCACAGTCCAACTCTCACATCCATACATGACCACAGGAAAAACCATAGCCTTGACTAGACGGACCTTAGTCGACAAAGTAATATCTCTGCTTTTGAATATTTTTAGCATCATTCCTTCCAAAGAAATCCCAGGGTTGATCTCCTTCAGAATGGACTGGTTGGATCTCCTTGCAGTCCAAGGGACTCTCAAGAGTCTTCTCCAACACCACAGTTCAAAAGCATCAATTCTTCGGCGCTCAGCCTTCTTCACAGTCCAACTCTCACATCCATACATGACCACAGGAAAAACCATAGCCTTGACTAGACGGACCTTAGTCGGCAAAGTAATATCTCTGCTTTTGAATATACTATCTAGGTTGGTCATAACTTTTCTTCCAAGGAGTAAGCGCCTTTTAATTTCATGGCTGCAGTCACCATCTGCAATGATTTTGGAGCCTAAAAAAATAAAGTCTGACACTGTTTCTACTGTTTCCCCATCTATTTCCCATGAAGTGATGGGACCGGATGCCATGATCTTTGTTTTCTGAATGTTAGGCTTTAAGCCAACTTTTTCACTCTCCTCTTTCACTTTCAACAAGAAGCTTTTTAGCTCCTCTTCACTTTCTGCCATAAAGGTGGTGTCATCTGCATATCTGAGGTGATTGATATTTCTCCCGGCAATCTTGATTCCAGCTTGTGTTTCTTCCAGTCCAGCATTTCTCATGATGTACTCTGCATATAAGTTAAATAAGCAGGGTGACAATATACAGCCTTGACGTACTCCTTTTCCTATTTGGAACTAGTCTGTTGTTCCATGTCCAGTTCTAACTGTTGCTTCCTGACCTGCATACAGATTTCTCAAGAGGCAGGTTAGGTGGTCTGGTATTCCCATCTCTTTCAAAATTTTCCACAGTTTATTGTGATCCACACAATCAAAGGCTTTGGCATAGTCAATAAAGCAGAAATAGATGTTTTTCTGGAACCCTCTTGCTTTTTCCATGATCCAGCGGATGTTGGCAATTTGATCTCTGGTTCCTCTGCCTAATTTAAGGCTTTGCCATGTGTGAAAGTGAACACATTAGTTGCTCAGTCGTGTCTCTGCACACTATGGACTATAGCCTGCCAGGCTCCACTGTCCATGGGATTCTCCAGGCAAGAATACTGGAGTGGATTGCCAGTTCCTTCTCCAAGAGATCTTCCTGACCTAGGGATCAAACTTGCATCTTCTGCATTGGCAGGCATATTCCTTACCTTTGAGCCACAAGGGAAGCCCAGTGATAGTACTTAGCTAGTATTTATTCAGTGCTCACTTAGGGACCTGGCGTTTTACACTCTTTGAACTTGAAGTATACTACATGCAGAGAAGTTAAGGGTGTAGCTTCATGAATTTTGTATACTACTCCTAGTAAACGTATGGAGAAGGCAATGGCACCCCACTCCAGTACTCTTGCCTGGAAAATCCCATGGATGGAGGAGCCTGGTGGGCTGCAGTCCATGGGGTCGCTAAGAGTCGGACACGACTGAGCGACTTCACTTTCGCTTTTCACTTTCATGCACTGGAGAAGGAAATGGCAACCCACTCCAGTGTTCTTGCCTGGAAATCCCAGGGACGGGAGAGGCTGGTGAGCTGCCGCCTATGGGGTTGCACAGAGTCGGACACGACTGAAGCAACTGAGCAGCAAGAAAGGTATAGACTGTCCCTAAACCCTTAGCACAGAAATCATTAAACTATTTTTGTAAAGTTCCTGATAGTAATTATTTTAGGCTTTGTGACCCATTTACTCTCTAGTGCAACAACTCAACTCCACCATTATAGAATGAAACCAGGCATATAATCTGTAAATAGATGAGGGTGATATTCCAATAAAACTTTATTTAGCTGATTTCTGCCAAACTCAGCCCTAAATATACTCCCAGGCAGGCATTTTATGTTTAACTTCCCAGTGACCATATATAAGGTAGGTATTTTTTATAGCTTTATTGTGATATAGTTGACATAGAGTAAACTGTACAATTTTATAAGTTTTACACTTGGGAAATATCACCATAGTCAAGATTGCAAGCATTTTTTATCACTTGAAATCTAATTTCTCTAATCCATTCCCTACCCTTGTCCAACATAATCAACTGTTCTGCTTTCTCTTACTGTATTACTGTAGTTTCTAATTTTTTGGTATTTGGTATAAGTAGACTCACAGTATTACCTCCTCCTCCTCTGGCCTGGTTATTTTGACTAGCATAATTATTCTTAGATTCATCCATGTTGTTACATTTATTCATAATTTGTTCCTTTCCTTTTTTATTGTTGAGTTGTGGTCCATTGTATGAATGTACCATAGTTTATTCATTACTATGTGAATAGACATTTGGGTTGCTCCCAGTTTGGGGCTATTAAAAATGAAGCTCCTCTGAGCAGTCGTGAGCATGCCTTTGTATAGATGTGTGCCTTCATTTTGTTAGCAAATAACCTAGGAGTGGGATAGCTTGGTTGTATGTTAGATATATGCTTACATTTTTGAGAAAGTATCAAATTGTTTTCCAACATGGTTACACTATTTTTAAGTATTATTCTTTCCAGCTGTGTATGGAGCTCCAATTGTTCCACAACTTCATCAGCACTTGTATAGTCAGACTTTTTCATTATAGCCTTTCTTGTGGGTATAAAGGATCAACTCAATTGTGATTTAAACCCAATGTTTAATAATTTTGAGCATCATTTCTTTTGCTTATTTATCATCATATAAATTCTTTGGTAAAGTATTTTAATATTTTTCTTATTCTATCAAATTCTTTTTTGTTCTCTTATTTTAGAGTTCTGAGAATTCTATATATTCTAAGTATGTGTTTTAAATCAGATATAATATATATGTACTTTTTTCCTCCCAGTTTGTGCCTTTACTTTTCATTTGTTTAACAGTATTGTTGTTGTTCAGCCTGCTCGGTCCTGACTGACTCTTTGCAACCCCATGGACTGCAGTACATCAGGCTTCCCTGTCCTTCACTATCACCCAGAGTTTGCTCAAACTCATGTCCATTGAGTTGGTGATGCCGTCCAACCATCTCATCCTCTGTTGCCCTCTTCTCCTACTCTCCTCAATTTTTCCCAGCATCAGGGTCTTTTCCAGTGAGTTGGCCCTTCGCATCCGTTGGCAAAGTATTAGAGATTCAGCTTCAGCATCAGTCCTTCAGTGAATATTCAGAGTTGATTTCCTTTAGGATTGACAGGTTTGATCTCCTTGCAGTTCAAGGAACTCTCAAGTGTTCCTTGTACCTCAAATATTCCTCTCTAGTACCACAATTCAAAAGCATCAATTCTTCGACACTCAGCTTTCTTTATGGTCCAAATCTCACATATGTACTGACTACTGGTAAAACCAACAAAGGTCCGTCTAGTCAGAGCTATGGTTTTTCCAGTAGTCATGTACAGATGTGAGAGTTGGACTACAAAGAAAGCTGAGCACCGAAGAATTGATGCTTTTGAACTGTAGTATTGGAGAAGACTCATGAAAGTTCCTTGGATTGCAAGGAGATCCAACCAGTCCATCATAAAGGAAATCAGTCCTGAATATTCTTTGGAAGGACTGATGCTAAAGCTGAAACTCCAGTACTTTGGCCACCTGATGTGAGGAACTGACTCATTGGAAAGACCTTGATTCTGGGAAAGATTGAAGACAGGAGGAGAAGGGGACATCAGAGGATGAGTTGGTTGGATGGCATCACCAACTCGACGGACATGAGTTTTAGTTTGCTCTGGGAGTTGGTGATGAAGAGGGAAGCCTGGCGTGCTGCGGTCCATGGAGTCGCAAAAAGTCGGACATGACTGAGCAACTGAACTGAACTAGTAAAACCATAATTTGACTATATGGACCCTTGTTGGCAAAATTATGTCTCTGCTTTTTAATACACTGTCTAGGTTTGTCATAGATTTCTTTTCAAGGAGCAAGTGCCTTTTAATTTCATGGCTGCAGTCACTGTTTGCAGTGATTTTGGAGCCAAGGAATATAAAGTCTGTCACTATTTCCACTTTTTCCCCCATCTATTTGCCATGAAGTGATGGGACTGGATGCTATGATCTTAATTTTTTGAATATTGAATTTTAAGCCAGCTTTTTCACTCTCCTCTTTCACTTTCATCAACAGGCTCTTTAGCCCTCTTCTCTTTTTGCCATTAGAGTGGTATCATCTGTGAATCTGAGGTTATTGATATTTCTCCCACCAATCTTCATTCTAGCTTGTGATTCATCCAGCCCAGCATTTCACATGATGGACTCCGCATATACGTTAAATAAGCAGGGTGACAGTATACAGCCTTGACATACTCCTTCCCCAGTTTGGAACCAGTCCATTGTTCCATGTCCGGTTCTAACTATTCCTTCTTCTCTGGCATACAGTTTTCTCAAGAGACAGGTAAGGTAGTCTGGTATTCCCATTGCTTTAAGATTTTTCCGCAATTTGTGTGATCCACACAGTTAAAGGCTTTAGCGTATTCAGTGAAGCAGATGTTTTCTGTTTGCTTTTTCTATGATACAACGGATGTTGGCAATTTGATCTCTGGTTCCTCTGCCTTTTCTAAATCCAACTTGTACACTTAGAATTTCTTGGTTCACATACTGCTGAAGCCCAACTTGAAGGATTTTTAGCATTACCTTGCTAGCGCGTGAAATGTCCCAATTGTATGATAATTGAAACATTCATTGGCATGGCTTTTCTTTGGAATTGGAATGAAAACTGACCTTTTCCAGTCCTGTGGCCACTGCTGAATTTTCCAAATTTGCTGACATATTGACTGCAGCACTTTGATAGCATCATCTTTTAGGATTTGAAATAGCTCAGCTGGAATTCCATCATGTCCACCAGTTTTGTTTGTATTTGGGCTTCCCTGGTGTCTCAGTTGGTAAAGAATCTGCCTGCAATGAAAGAGACCCAGGTTTGATCTCTGAGTCAAGAAGATCCCTGGGAGAAGGGAATGGCCACCCACTCCAGTATTCTTGCCTGGAGAATTCCATGGACAGAGGAGCCTGGCAGGCTACAATCCATGGGACTGCAAAAAGTCGGACACTACTGAGTGACTAACATTATTCTGTTAGGTCGTCGCTGTTTCTGTCCTTTATGTTGCTCATCTTATCTTTGCATGAAATGCTTAACCGTGTAATTGGCACCGTTTAGATTTGTCCTATATGGTGGTGTTAGAAAGCACACTGTCTGCTGTGAGAATGTCAAGGAGGATTGAATCCTGGCCCTGGAACTGGAATGGGTATTTTAAGTCACAAGATCCTCCTCAAAAATGCCTTGTTTCATACATTTCTTATTTTCTTATGGTTTAACCAGAAATTTTATATGAATACAAACTTGTATGTTCACTAACACAGCTGGTAAAAAGAAATATTTGGGGAGGGAATTTACAGATGATTCTAGAAATAAAAGTCACTAAAGCACAATAGTTCTTCATAACTTTCGGATTTCTACATGTGTTTGTTAGTTTGGCACCTTACCCTCTTCTAAATTAAAGAGTAGCCCAAAGGCATGTTTTTATATAATTATGTAATTGTTATCTGGACTAAGTTAGCAGTACTGATTTCTCTTATTGCTGTAGTTGTTTTATATAAAATAATTAAAATTGAGAAAAATAAAAATCATTGGTAGTGTGTGCTCTCTGTTTGGAATTGAATGAAAGAATTGAAGTCGCTCGTTGTGTCCGACTCTTTGCGACCCCATGGGCTATAGCCTGTCGGGCTCCTCTGTCCATGGGATTCTCCAGCCAAGAGTGCTGGAGTGGCTGTTTGAAATTAGGTGCACCTTAATGCATCTGCACAGTGTTTACAAAATGGTGATACTGACCTTGAATGGTTGGTCTGTTCTCTGCCAGCATGCCTTGTGTGATAATTAAATGTACATTAATGGAAAAGGATACAACTTGAGCTTTTCATAAATGTCAGCATTGTGAGCAAATAAACTAAATAGTTGGCTGGTCAGATTTACATCACTAATAATATATGAACACAATAATGGCATTTCTCATGTGACTGTTCATTATAACAAAATTTGGAACTCTAAACTATCACAATACAGCTTCAGATAAGCCCCTCTGGGGAGAAGTCATAAACTAGATGAACTCTGTTTATCCATTTAAGCTTGACTATTACATTCTTCTTCAATTATTCCATTAATAATATCTAAAAATATATGATGGCATAGAATTTGGAGGAGAAAAATGATTAATTTAAGGGACAGCTTTGCTTTCTTTACTACCAGTAAAATTAGATAAAAGCTTGTTTTTCATTGTATGTTTTAATAGGAAAATGTTCCATCATAACACATGTTTTTATCATTAGACAAAGAGTTGTAAATCTTAGAGTTGTAGTGATTGCAGTCATTTTCCCTTAGCACTGTAGTCAGTAATTTGCCCCACTAAAGGTAAGAGCTTTAGAAGTCAGGGCAGCTGCAGGATAGGTCAGAACGATGGGCATGTTTGCACACACATGTGGGAGTCAGGAGATCCAGTCTCAGTCCCATCTTCTTTAGTTGGAGCTGTTGGAGTCCTGGCCAAGCAGCCTTTGCATGTTTTTCTATCTGTCAGATGAAGAAAAGAATTCTTCCTAAGTCAATATCAGATCGTAAGTGAATGCTTTGCCAAGACCTATATGGTATGTTTAATGGTAGATTTTTTTCCAAAAAAAAAGTGTTTGACATGTTAAGCTATTTTAAAAGTAAATGATATCCTAAGAGCTCTGTAGTTGATCCTTTTAACAACACAGTTGTACCACGTTTTACTAAAGTAGTAGTTTTGCACATCTACCTTCTTAGAGGAGAGCAGTCTTGCATTTCAAGTCAAAAGTGAGAAAGTAGCATTTATACACACACACACACACACACACACACACACACACAGTCTATCAGGTGTTAAAAAGATGGCTAGTGGGAAGTTGCTGTCTAACATAGAGAGGCCAGCCTGGCACTCTGTGACTTCCTAGAGAAGTGGGATGGGAGGAGGGAGGGAGGCTCAAGAGGGAAGGAGTATATGTATAATTATTGATTCACATTGTTGTACTGCAGATACCAGCACAGAGTTGTGAAGTAATTATCCTCCTTTAAAAAAATTTAAAAAGGAAAAGGAAAGTGGGTTTTGCTGGAGATGGGAAAAAAGAGGAGTTAAGAACATGAGCTCCTTTATCTCGGGTCCAGGCCTAATCTTTTGGACTAGTGTTTTACCCACCACACTTATCTTCTTCCTGCAAGGCTATTTTCTTCTATTCTTGTCTCTTCCCTCCACACCCAACTTTCTTTTTGGACTGGCATCTTGATGCTTATGGAGAATGTAATGTACATGCACAGAGGACATAAAACAGGGTAACTGTGTCCTGAGAGCAGGTGATCAGCCACTTCTGCCCTATGGGCTGTGGTTCTGTGTGTGTGTCCTTGATCCCACCCATCTCTGTTGCTCTGGAATGACAGATGTGTTTACAACATTATTCTTAGGGTTAAAAAGAGTTATATCTAAATATAGCGTCTGACCAAATTTTAAGTTTTTGATGTCTCACTATATTTATTTCTAGGACAGGAGCGTTTTGGCAACATGACCCGAGTATATTACAAAGAAGCTGTTGGTGCCTTCGTTGTCTTTGATATTTCAAGAGGTTCCACATTTGATGCTGTTTTAAAATGGAAAAATGATCTGGATAGTAAAGTACATCTTCCAAATGGCAGCCCTATTCCTGCTGTCCTTTTAGCTAACAATGTGACCAGAAAAAGGACAGTGGCCAGACTCCTTCCCAGATGGACCAGTTCTGCAAAGAACATGGCTTCACAGGATGGTTTGAAACCTCTGCGAAGGTGAGCTCTTCTGTGTGTTTGTACCTGCTCTACAGTTAACTCATACATCTGACCTGTAGCTGTAAAGAATTTAGACAGATTTACCCGAGTGTTTTTCGGAAGCCTAGTGAAAGGTGAAGCATAGATATGTTACAGCTTATTTCAGTCAGCTGCAGGAAGGCTTTCAGAATTGGCTAGTAGGGAGGTGAATAGAAGGGCAAATTCTACATTAAAATAAAAATCAATATTATTAGAGCAAAGAACAAATGACATTTTCTGTGAGTTTGAGTCCTTAAACAAAGTGCTTTTCATGCACCTGGAGTTTATGGGGTATGAAGTATATTGTCAAGTGCAACTAATTTTGATTTTTACAGAAGACTTAACAAAACATAGGGACAGAGATGTCCTTAGTGAAGATGTAAGTCGTAGGCAGGACTAACAAAAACATTGAAAAGGTCAGAGATAAGATGTATTCAGATGATGTTGGAGGAACTTTAGATCAAATGTGTATGAAAAATTTGAGCAAAAGGAAAGCATCAAAAATTATGACATATTTTGTCATGAACAGTAGAGTAAGATGTTGTTCTTTCAACATCTTACATGGAAAACTGGATAAAATATTTTTTGAAGAAAAATACAGATTGGCTGATGAAAATCTTAATAGTCTAGATATACTGGAAATCAAAGGTGAAAATCCCAAGCACAAAATTTTGTGCTGGAGTGTATTTATATGCATTGCAAGTTTCACTTTAGAGGTCTAATAACAATCACACATGGAAGAATGATGAAATGTTGGTGAAATTCTGTGATAATGACAAACTTGAAACCAAACTGATATAATTTTAACCCAGTTTCAGCTTTTAGTATACTTCAGTGAATTTCTTATGTATAGAGAGGATTTAGATGGATTTACCAGAGCAGTATATATATATATATATATATATATATATAT
>SJXQ01005161.1:60308-150941 GCA_006408695.1 Aepyceros melampus | reverse complement strand
CTTACCAGGTTACTTTTAGCTTTACTAGAAACCCAGCCCCGGAGAAGGCAAGTCAATGGCACCCCACTCCAGTACGCCTGCCGGGAAAATCCCATGGATGGAGGAGCCTGGAAGGCTGCAGTCCATGGGGTCGCTGAGGGTCAGACACAACTGAGTGACTTCACTTTCGCTTTTCACTTTCATGCATTGGAAAAGGAAATGGCAGCCCACTCCAGTGTTCTTGCCTGGAGAATTCCAGGGATGGGGGAGCCTGGTGGGCTGCCGTCTATGGGGTCACACAGAGTCGGACACGACTGAAGTGACTTAACAGAAACCCACCCTAAAAGTGGAAGATTATTTGCTGCCACTGAAGATGAGAATAATGAAAGCAAACCTATGGGAGACTACACAAAATGTGCTCTGAAAATATTGTGATGGAGGGGTCATTGGGAAGTACAGTGTCTGCTAGAGGCAGAAGTGTTTCCTTCTAAGCTAAAGGTATTTATTATATAATAAATCTACTCTATTATAAATTAAAATTTACTTTCATATTTAAAAAGTATTGGTGGAACAGAGATGAAGCCCAGAGGTGTACTGCATGAGCACTCAGCCAAACAGGAAGGAAGAGATTGCAGAAGGGACGGCTTTTCATAGAAGCACTTGTTCTGGGAGCCACGCCCTCTGTCTTCTCTCTGCATCTGTCAAGGGATTTGCTTTACTTACCAGCTTTGTTGGAAAAAAATTAGTGGTCTGTGTAAATGTTTACTAGAGCAAGAGATTTGACAGAGAAGATGAATGTATTACAGATAAAAATTCCTCTTCTTTTTTTTAAATTAATCATTCAGGTAATAAATCCAAATTTCTCCCCAGAATCTAGATGGAAAATTCATAAACAATAGTATCACGTGGCATGTAGCCTAAGACTGTGTAAGTCATCAGCTTCATTATATGTATAGACACGGTAGATTGTAGAGGTAAAAAGGAAAATATTCATATGTTCTGTGCCTTCCTACAAATATATTTCCTACAGATTTCCTTAGTGATGAGTATTTCAAGAGAAATATAAAATTTTGGTTAAAATTTTTAGTCAAGGCTTAAAGTACTGCCTACATGCCACTAACACCTCTGATTCTGAGCTGGCCAGCAGTTAGCCTTCAAAATGATTTCTGCTAGACTTGCAGGGATCTGAATTCTGATGGGAATACAGCCAAAAGGCAAGTTTAAATTCATGAGCTTCATCTCTTCACCTTTATGGCAAATAATGGATTTCCAATATGAAAATGTGTGACTAATTATGCTATAGCATGGGACTTTCTGTTCTTAATGAGTTACAATTGGATGCAGTTAGAGAATGTTTTAATTATTTGGTATAATGGGGATGGTGGAGACTGAGGGACATTAGGGCATTTAAAGATCAATACTTTAATTAAAGTTGATGCTTACCTTAGGAGTAGAGGTAAAAAAAAAAAGCGTGTGTTGGTGCTAGAACAGAAACCTGAATAAATAGCACAGGTCTTTATTCTCAGACAGAGTTCTCACTGTGTGAGAAAGTTACAACAAATAGGGGAGAAGCCTAGAATGAACCTTGTGGTATTGGGTTGGAATTGGAAAGGTCCATATGAACTTAACATTTAACGTATATATACACATACATATGTATAATAATCCTGTGTTTATGTGTATATATGTGTGTGCGCATATACACACGTGCACACACACACACATATATGTATAAACAGATAAACATAGAGGCAGATACCAATGCATGTATTGTTGTTCAGTCACTTAGTTCGTGTCTGATTCTTTGAGACCATATGGATGCAGCACGCCAGGCTTCCCTGTCCTTCACTATCTCCTGGAGCTTGCTCAAACTCATGTCCATTGAGTCGATGATGCCATCCAACCATCTCATCTGCTGTCATCCCCTTTTCTTCAGTTCAGTTCAGTCGCTCAGTTGTGTCCGACTCTTTGCGACCCCATGAATTGCAGCCAGGCCTCCCTTCCCATCACCAACTCCTGGAGTTCACCCAAACCCATGTTCATCAAGTTGGTGATGCCATCCAGCCATCTCATCCTCTGTCATCCCCTTCTCCTCCTGCCCCCAATCCCTCCCAGCATCAGAGTCTTTTCCAGTGAGTCAACTCTTCACATGAGGTGGCCAAAGTATTGGAGTTTCAGTTTTAGCATCAGTCCTTCCAAAGAACACCCAGGACTGATCTCCTTTAGAATGGACTTCTCTTCTTAGCCTCAGTCTTTCCTAGCATCAGAGTCTTTTTCAATGAGTGGCTCTTCACATCAGGTATCCATAATATTGGAGCCTCAGCTTCAGCATCAGTCCTTCCAATGAATATTCAGGGTTGATTTCCTTTAGGATGGACTGGTTGGATCTCCTTGCAGTCCAAGGGACTCTCAAGAGTCTTCTCCAGCGTCACAGTTCAAAAACATCACATATTTCCTGGGCGTGTCTGCTGATGTTTAGAAGCCATAACGACACAGAACTCATGAGTTTACAAGTCCTCAGATCTGGTTTTTAAATAAAGTTACCAGTAACTAGTGGAACAAGGAAATATAAAGATGTGCCTGAGGTAATCTGTGGTGCCAGCAGCTAAGGAAACAACACAATGATGGAAACATGTCAAAAAGGCACAGGCACCTGCTTGTAAGAGCTCCAAAATCTAAGACAATAATTGAACAACAAAGTAAACAATTATTGTTATGGATCTAATCCATAGAATAAAGTAATAATCCGTGACATGAACAAACAAGTGACTAAATGGGAGAGAAGAGAAAAAGCTCTTCCTAACTGTAGGATTCCAAATCATAAATGAAGAAGACATGATGGAAATAGAAAGTCACCATTAAATATAACATTAAATATAATACTTGTTCCAGGGAGAAAATTAATTGATGTCAAAATGAGTAGGGAAAGGTATGGTGAAAAACAGGATATTTACACATTTGTACTTACTAAGTGCAAAGTGAAAAATAGTCCCTTTTCAGTGGAGAAGCCTGGCAGACATGAACTCAAGCAAATGTGCCTCCTCAGATGCTGAAAGGAACACATTGTGCTTAGTCGCTCAGTTGTGTCTGTCTCTTGGCGACACCATGGCTCCTTTGTCACTGGGATTTTCCAGAGAAGAATAATGAAGTGGGTTGCCATTTCCTCGTCTAGGGAATCTTCCTGGCCCAAGGATGGAACCTGTGTCTCTTGTATTGCCAGGCAGTTTCTTTACCATGGAGCTACATGGGAAGTTCATAAGTATACGTTTACATGTTTTCCAGAAGAGTTTTAGAAATGTCTATCAGTTACTACTACCTCTACTTTATAAATAAGCACAGTTTTTGCTATGTGTTACTTATTATATATGCAATGACAGCATATGGATCAGTCACACAAATGTGATAGCTAGTGATTCCTTAGAGCATCCTTAACATCTCACCCACAGCATTGTTTCAGCTCAGTTTATACACATCAACTAAAAGTCATAATTTGCAGTCAGGGGTGGGGAAGTGATACACTGCATTTATCATATTTTAATGTGGTTTGAACCCTTTAACATTTTTTCCACAATGTATCCCAAATACTGGAAGTAGATGTTCAAGAACAGATTACTGAGTTTTGTTTTGATATCTGTAAAGTGAAAAGTGAAAGTGAAGTGGCTTAGTCGTGTCTGACTCTTTGCGACCCCATGGACTGTAGCCTACCAGGCTTCTCAGTCCATGTGATTTTCCAGGCAAGAGTACCAGAATAGGTTGCCATTTTCCATCTCCAGGAGATCTTCCTAACCCAGGGATCAAACCTGGGTCTCCCGCATTGTGGGAAGATGCTTTACCCTCTGAGCCACCAGGGAAGCCCTTTTATATTTGTGCTTTCACTTATGTGGCTGGCAGCCTAGAGCAGGGTGAAGATTCATCTTCAGCCATGGAGATAGTTCATTGAACCTCAGCGCCAAAGTTTAAAACATTAAAAAACAAGAACATCAGAAAGAGGGATCCTTTGTAGGAAGAAGAGGGTTCTCTAGACTGTTAGGCAATAGTATTGACTCTCAGCAAACAGTTTTAGTATCGGAGCAGGAGATGGAGCTGTCCTTACCATGCCCTCTCTGACACACTTTCCTAGTTCCTAGTAACACTCTTAATGCTTTCCTCTAAGAATTAATCCTTGTTTCTGCCCCGTAGGATAATGTCAACATCGATGAAGCAGCCCGGTTCCTGGTGGAGAACATTCTTGCCAACCACCAAAGCTTCCCTAACGAAGAAAATGATGGCAGAATTAAACTGAACGAGGAGACTGTGAAAAAAGAGGGCAAGACCCAGTGTTGCTGACTTGGCGTCTGCTTCTCTCCTGTGGGTGCAGCCTGATTGACTGGAAGCAAAGTCCTGAAACTGGATTGCAGATGGTGGATGCTCTGCTCTGTAAATCTGCCCAGGGCTGTGCCTGAAAATGAACGAAGCCACCATGGGAGCCTGAGACTTTCTGAAAAAGACCCTGGCCGAGGAGTCCTGCCAGTGGCTCCACCCTTTCACCCTGAGCACTTAGGCTTCTGCCGTTGTTGCCATCATATTCAGGATAATGTTTACGTCCTTTCAACAACTTTTAAAATAACAGTTGCTTAGTATTTGTTAAGACTTACAAGTTGTGACTTTCAGTGTGAAAGCTGGGTGGTAATAAACTTTCCCTGCAGCCTCACTGTAGTTTCATGAGTCTATATTTTTGTCCCATCCTCATATTTGAGAGAGGCTCTTGGACTCTTAGGGCTTCCCCTGGTGGCTCAGATGGCAAAGAATCTGCCTGTAATACAGGAGACCCGGGTTCAACCCCTGGGTCAGGAAGATCCCTTGGAGAAAGGAATGGTTACCCACTCCAGTATTCTTGCCTGGAGAATCCCATGGATGAAGGAGCCTGGTGAGCTACAGTCCATGGGGTTGCAAAGAGTCAGACACGACTGAGTGACTATCACTTTCACTATCACTTTAGACTCAGCCATGGAAAGCTGGAAGGTTCTGTTTAGCAATCTGTTTTTCTAGCCAGAACTTTGGTACTTCATGTAAAATTGTTATCCTTAAAATATTATAATTTAACTAGCCCTGGCTAGTGTAAGCATGTGGTTATATTCTCCTTAAATATCTTAAAATCCCCTCCTAAGGACTCAAGAAGCACTCCCCCCACCCTGGCTTTCTGATCTGGTTGCTACCGGTTGGAAACAATATAAATGAACATCTCTCCTCTCTTCTTTGTCAGTTCTCTCCTCTCTTCTTTCTGTGTATTTGTTGATAACTAAGAACTCGACTGACATTATTGTTGCAGTTCTAACTAGTCCTTTCAAAACTGTAGTAATGCTTTAGGAGAGAATTTATTTCTAAGTGTGTACAATTAAATTAAGATTTCTATAGCAGGCATTGTGAGAGAAATTGGGTCACATGGTTTTACACAAAATTTTGAACATGTAAAGTATAGTACATGAGAAACTTAAAAGCAGTCACAATATTTGTATTGTCATTTAACCCAATTCAGGAAAAGAATAAATGTTTTGACTGAAACTTTGTTTTGAATTCATGTAGTTCTAGGAAGGTCATTTGATGTATACTTTTCTGCCTTAGAAAAGTCTTGTCTGTTACTTTTGCCTTTATTTTTTCTTTTGCCCTTTATTTTTAAGGGAGGTGATATCATATGAAAGGTTCAACTTATCTCTTTCAAAAGAAATTTAAATGTTATCTGTGACATCCCAAAACCAGTGCACAATGAGGCCTTGTATATTAAGCTTGAGCTCAAATAGGAAGGATCTATACATTTGCTCTGACAGGTGTATTCTGAGAATAAGTAGTCATTGCTGTGAGCAGTAAACTGTAGCTTGCTCTTCCGTGTTAAACCTGAGTCTTGGCTAGGAATTACCTATGGATTTATATGTTATATATTTAAGTAAATCAAATCCTTAACTTCTTTGGACAAGTATTCTTTACAGAATCAGATTTTCCTTTGGCCAAGGAATAGAAAGCAGACCCTGATTTAAGTAACACTACTTAGTTAATACAACCCTTAAGTCTTTCTTTCTAGGAAACATAGATGTCATACTTTAGAAAGTCTAGGCACAAAGTTCAACTTTTTAAGCTTTCTTAAATTCCGGAGTCCAGTAGTATAAGTATTATGAAATATTCATGCCCAAATCAAAATATTAGCAATACAAAACTTATTCTAGACAGTCACTGAAAGACTGAAGTCTGCTTGAAATATTCTTTTTTCATATATTAACTTTTATTTTTTACAGGAAATTCATGTTTAAATTGATTTAGCAGTAAATTCAAAATCATGAGTATAGCACTTTCTTTGCCCATTTTCATATTTGTTTTCTTCTCTAAGAATAATTTTAAAGATTCAGTCAGTCCAGTTGCTCAGTTGAGTCCAACTCTTTGCGACCCCATGGACTGCAGCATGCCAGGCTTCCCTCTCCATCACCAACTCTCAGAGCTTGCTCAAACTCATGATCATCAAGTTCGTGATGCCATCCAACCATCTCACCCTCTGTCATCCCCTTCTCCTCCTGCCTTCAATCTTTCCCAGCATTGGAGTCTTTTCAAATGAGTCAGCTCTTCGCATCAGGTGGCCAAAGTATGGAAGCTTCAGCTTCAACATAATCCTTCCAATGAATATTCAGGGTTGATTTCCTTTTAAGATTGACTGGTTTGATCTCTTTGCTGTCCAAAGGACTCTCAAGAGTCTTCTCCAACAGCACAGTTCAAAAGCACCAATTTTTTGGCACTCAGCTTTCTTTATGGTCCAACTCTCACATCTATGCATGAGGTGATGAGGTGAAGTCGCTCAGTCATGTCTAACTCTTTGTGACCCCGTGGACTGTAACCTACTAGGCTTCTCAGTCCATGGGATTCTCCAGGCAAGAATATTGGAGTGGATTTGACTACTGGAAAAATGGTAACTGGCTAGATGGCCCTTTGTCGGCAAAGTGATGTCTCTGCTCTTGAATATGCCATCTAGGTTTGTCATAGCTTTTCTTCCAAAGAGCAAGTGTCTTAATTTCATGGCTACAATCACCATCTGCTGTGATTTTGGAACCCAAGAAAATAGTCTGTCAATGATTCCATTGTTTCCCCATCTATTTGCCATCAATTTTTTGAAGATTGATAGCACCTTGAAAAAATTATTTTTCTGCAAACATGCAGGGTTCTGTATATAAGTGTGAGGTAGTTTTCTATTTATTATTCCATACACTGTAGAAGTTAAACTCCTAAATTCTCAGTGTAATTTGTTTTTGCAACTTATACATAAAGCTTAAATTTAGGGTGTCTGGGAAATAAAAGGTGTCCTCCACCCTTTCTAGGTTCTTCTGGCTGGTCTAAGAATTAACTGACATGAGACATTAATAAGAAAAAATCAAATTCAGTTGTATACAAACAGGGCCCCACAAGAAAAGGAAACCCAAGGCCTATTTAGGAAATTGAGGCTTCTCTACCATCTGAGAGAAACAAAAGAGGGTGAGGGTTGTGACTTCAAAGGGGAGGAAAGCAGTTCGCATCGAGGTGGAAAAACAAATGTTTGGTAAAGAAGTGTTGCTTTGCCAGCAGACACAGTGAGTGACTCATAGAGTGCTCTGGTCTCCAGGCCTGCGGAGTGCCCTGCCACCACACCTCTCCCAAGTTTTTGTCGGTATCTCTGGTGACTGCTCTTTCTGGCTCAGACCTTGTATCTAAATGCTTTGGGGCAGTTAGGTGGAGGTGAAAAAAAAGACTTCCTGAGTCTAGGGTTTCTTAAAAATAACCAGCCTAATCCTCATGTCAAAGAGATATATTTTGGGGTAGAAAATTTTGCTCCCCTACAAGGGTAAGCTACAGAAACAAGAGAATATTTTGAAATTCCTTATTCACTTAATCACTAATTGAAAATGCCTACGCTCACTTCAGATTTAATTTTCTGAGGATAGCGCTCAGAAATTTGCTTTTTTAAAAAAATGGTGATGTTCATTTTGAAAACCCTATCATTTGGGTAGCAATAGGTAAAGTGTAATTTAGTTTGAAATCTGTGGTTTTACATGAACCATGAACATGCCCAAAATGTAACACTTCCATTTTCATTTATAATTAGTGTTTCTTGAAAGTCTGAACCCTGTAAACAGTGGACCAGCAGAATAAAGTTGCTTTCATCCCCCACAGAAAATGGAGACCTAAGGGATTTGAAAGGCTGGACTAATCTACAAGTAATGTAGCCATTTGGAAAAAGGAAGTCATATCTCTGTTCCTACCTCTATTACACTGTTCCCTAAAATGATACAATCTGTAAATTAATAACGTAAGTGTGAAAACAAGAAATAAAACTACAAAAACTAGCATGTATGAAAAAAATTTGACATTGGGCTAAAGAAAATGCTTAAATCTTCATATTCTTTAAGCCAAAGAGGAAAACAGATGTTTTTTGTTACAGTAATATTAAAGAAGGAATTCACAGGGCCTGGACTCCATCTTAGGCCTGTTCATGCTGATCATGCTCAGCCACCTTTCCAATGGACTCTGAACTCCATATTTAGTGCCTGTGAAAACAACAGAAGGATAAGACCCCCCTCAAGACAGGGGAACCTTGAAGATCATATCTAGGTTACTTATTGCCTAAGAGAAAACATACATAATCATCCCTTCCTCCAGACAGGCCATAAATTTTTCTTTATCTACGGAGTGTAACCTCAGGTTTATTGATTATTGGCTAATTGACTGAGCACAGGAGCACATAGCACGTGAATGATGGGGTTATTGGGATTGTATTTTCCTTGGTTTATGTAAGTCTCAAGGAGTTTGGAGCGGTGGGTTCAGACACGCACACATGGGGTATAAAAGACTTTCACAAATGCTGGTCAGGGTCCTTGGCTAAGAGGGGACTCTGCCTTGGGCCCGCCGGTGTAATAAACTGCACTCCACTATCTGCATTGTCCTTCGGAGTGAGTTTGGCTACAACTCAGTTTGGAATGCATGGTTCCAACAATATATCTTGGAAGCAAATGATGTAAGTAAAATTATATCAAATATAGCAAATAAAATATTTTCAACTTGGATGAGGATTAATAAAGTGGATAATAATAATAGTAAAAATTCTCAAAAGACAGTAAGTAAAAATGAGCAAATAATATAAAACCAGCACTTACAGAAGAGATAATTCATGTGTCAAATCTTAATATCCAGGAAAATTAGCAAAAAAATATATGAGTTTGATTATATCCCTGATCTGGATGAACATACAGGAATATAGATATTCATAATCCACTGTTAACTAGATTTGATAATCACCTCCAAGTTTTTCTTCTGGTTGTTGTTCACTTTAGACTCTTAGTCCCACATCTTGCCTAGAAGTGGAACTGCTATTGTTGGGGAAAGAGAATTAAGAACAAAACCTCCTCCCAACCCAGAAAACCCCTCCACAAAGGTAGAACAGAAAGAAAGCAGTTATTATTGGATAAGCATGAAACTAGAACATGGTCATCACAAGCAATATACTAAGTGATGGTAAAGATAGAAAGGAATTTTACCCTTTCACATAAGCAACAGATACAGCTCATTCCATGGTGTTCTCAAAGTACGCAATAATTGGTCCTCAGGCAAGAGGGCTTATCAGCCCCACACATCAGTCAGTTCAGCTCAGTCGCTCAGTCGTGTCCGACTCTTTGCGACCCCATGAATCGCAGCACGCCAGGCCTCCCTGTCCATCACCAACTCCCGGAGTTCACTCAGACTCACGTCCATTGAGTCCGTGATGCCATCCAGCCATCTCATCCTCAATCGTCCCCTTCTCCTCCTGCCCCCAATCCCTCCCAGCATCAGGGTCTTTTCCAATGAGTCAACTCTTTGCATAAGGTGGCCAAAGTACTGGAGCTTCAGTTTTAGCATCATTCCTTGCAAAGAAATCCCAGGGTTGATCTCCTTCAGAATGGACTGGTTGGATCTCCTTGCAGTCCAAGGGACTCTCAAGAGTCTTCTCCAACACCACAGTTCAAAAGCATCAATTCTTCGGTGCTCAGCCTTCTTCACAGTCCAACTCTCACATCCATACATGACCACAGGAAAAACCATAGCCTTGACTAGACGGACCTTAGTTAGCAAAGTAATGTCTCTGCTTTTGAATATACTATCTAGGTTGGTCATAACTTTTCTTCCAAGGAGTAAGTGTCTTTTAATTTCATGGCTGAAGTCACCATCTGCAGTAATTTTGGAGCCCAAAAAAATAAAGTCTGACACTGTTTCTACTGTTTCCCCATCTATTTCCCATGAAGTGATGGGGCCAGATGCCATGATTTTCGTTTTCTGAATGTTGAGCTTTAAGCCAACTTTTTCACTCTCCTCTTTCACTTTCAAGAAGAGGCTTTTTAGCTCCTCTTCACTTTCTGCCACAAGGGTGGTGTCATCTGCATAACTGAGGTTATTGATATTTCTCCCAGCAATCTTGATTCCAGCTTGTGTTTCTTCCAGTCCAGCGTTTCTCATGATGTACTCTGCATAGAAGTTAAATAAGCAGGGTGACAACATACAGCCTTGACGTACTCCTTTTCCTATTTGGAACCAGTCTGGTTTTCCATGTCCAGTTCTAACTGTTGCTTCCTGACCTGCATACAGATTTCTCAAGAGGCAGGTCAGGTGGTCTGGTATTCCCATCTCTTTCAGAATTTTCCACAGTTTACTGTGATCCACACAGTCAAAGGCTTTGGCATAGTCAATAAAGCAGAGATAGATGTTTTTCTGGAACTCTCATAGTGAATCCAAAATTCATTTAATAACTGGGATGACCATTTGCATTAGCTAACAGGGTTTATCCGAAGGAAAAATAAGCTTCATATGTCTTTATGGCAGGAAGTAGTTTCATAACTTGATGTGAGGCTCCCAACAAAGTTAGGCTTCTCCTTTTCCAGAGAAACTTGGAGATGGACCCCTATATTCCTTGATGATCACATGCCAGAGAGATGGCTCCTGGGTCCTTGAGCAAGCTGATGAGAGTCTTATTATCTCTAAAAATGATTTACATACATTTCAAAGACACAGAGAAAGAACTTAAGTTTGCAAATGTAAATACTATAAAGAATAAGGGGAAGCAGTGGCAGGGAGAGTCCCTTCCTTATTTTTCACAGGGAGAATTAAGCCTTTTACTTCTAATGTGTATTTGCCTTTATTGTCAACTCTGGATAAACGTTTGCTTATATGCACAAAGGAGAATAGAGAGGAGCCTGTTCACTGCAGCACTGAAATTGGTTTGTTGTTGTTCTTTAGTCGCTAAGTAGTGTCTGACTCTATCTGACCCCACGGACTGTGGCCCCACTAGGCTTCTCTGTCCATGGGATTTCCCAGGCAAGAATACTGGAGTGGATTGCCATTTCCTTCTCCAGAGGATCCTCCCAACCCAGGGATTGAACCTGCATCTCCTGCGTTATAGGGGAGTTCTTTTCCACTGACACACCTGAGAAGCCCAGCATTGACTATATAAACATGCAAAAAAAAAAAAAAGTAATCTAAATGCTTATCTATAGGGGAAAAATGATATGGGTGAATGGATACCCATACAGGGAGATACTGTACAGCCGTATAGTAAGAAATTGAAAGTGTTAGTCGCTCAGTCTTGTCCAATTCTTTGCAACCCCATGGACTGTAACCTGCCAGGATTCTGTGCATAGAATTCTCCAGGCAAGAATACTGGAGTGGTTGCCATTACCTTCTCCAGGGAATCTTTCCAACACAATGATTAAACCCTGGTCTCCCGCATTGTAGACAGATTCTTTACAGTAACAATTATATTAAAAGATGTATTAAGGATTTAAAGACTGCACAGCTAAATGCCAAATTCCTGATTATAATTGCCTCAGGGAAGGGTTAGAATTGGGGAATTTGGTCAAGGCTGACTTGAGCTTTTCAGATAATCTTTACATTTTAATGGTACAGTTCATTTTACATTGGTCAGTATGTTTCCTATGCGACTACTGAAATGAAAGGGAATATTTCCATTTAAACCATAATACTTAAAAAAAATACTGCTTTGAATTACCTTTGAAATCTTTACTTTTTGCTATATTTAATAACATCCTTTATGCTTTGGCCCTTCTTGGATCTTACACATATTAGTTTATTTACTAAACTAGTTAATTTTCCTAAGATTAATAGCTGGACTTATTCAGCTCAGAGTTTAAAATGTACATCAGCATTTGCATGGAGTGAAATTTTGTTACTCACTCTAGCCAGTGTCCAAGAATAAACAATTTGTGAAATTTAAAGAACAGGCTTTATCTGTACGTGAAATTATAAGAACCACCCAATTCTTTTCCAAAACAGGATTTTTTTTTTGAAATATGAATATAGAAAATCACCAGTCTTTTTATTTCTGATTCTCCAAGTTGTTTTTGTGTGGTGGGATGAAGAGGTAGAATGTAGGTGATTTGGTTAGAGTTACATGTTAGATACTGCCAGAAGTATGTATAGATTAGTAGAGCAATCTATTGCCTCTGAAAAGTCCCCTGAATACCATCTGGCATTGTCCTGCTAGTGCATCAGCATTTCCCAATCAAACCAATTATCTTTCAATCTTCTTCTCACTGCCAAACCTGCTCTAGAGGTTTGAGTGTTCATGTTATAAATTTTATGTTCACTCTAAGTTAACATGTAATGCTATTTTTTAGTGGTAGGATTATTTTGCTGATTTTTTTTTTGAACTGCACTAAATTTATACCTGCATTTCCCTCCGTTTAAGAAAACCTTGCTTTTGAGTTTTTAGTATAGCTTTAGTCATGCTGTTAAACTGTAATTTGAGAGCCTACAGCACTTTAAAGAAATACAATAATGGCTTTAAGTGAAGCCATAATAACACTGGTTGAAACTGGCTTCAATTTCAATTCAACATACCATTTCACTGTCTGTCTGTGGCTAAAAGATGAAATTCTGAGGATTTGTTTTATTGATTGCAAACTGAAATACTCTCCAATTTTTTTCTCTTATGAAAAGTTAGTACTGTAAAATATTACAGTATTTTCTAGCCAATATGATTCAGAATTACAAAATAGCTGGGAGTAGAATCTAATTTTCATAGCATAACAGCTTTAAAATTGCATATATATACTCTAGATATATTTTTGTGTGTTACTGAGCATGTTTCTTCTCAATTCTGTCTAATAAGATGATTAATGATAAATTCATTGCATGGTGCAACTGACATGTAATATGTATAACAGTTGTCTCTCCACAGAAATGAATTACAAGTAAAATAGGAACTGATGACCGGATGGATATACAAACACTCCTCAAATACATGCAAAGCTAAGCATATTATATTATAAAGTAATGGTCATTGTTAAACAAAAATCCACTTGTATTCAAACACTTAAAGACCCATTTCAGTAGAAGATGAAGATCGATTAAGTCAGTGTTAAGTGTAAAATATTACGTTCTTGTATTTTGAATTTATATATTATAATATTTCAATGTTTTCTCACCATACACTTTTGTTTAAACTGTAAAGGGAACATGAAATAAATACTTCATTCTATAGCAGACTTTTAAGGCATTTCATGACTCAGTGAAGGACTACAAAGAAGAATTTACTTCATGTAAATTTTAAGATAGCTCTAGGATGAACCAAACTGATCTGAATCAAGAGTATATGAAATTGACTCCTGTACCCAGCACTTCAATTCATTGTTACTTAAGACTATCTTGAACTGTGGGTGCCAGACATAATCCAATGCAATAACCAAGGCATACTCAAGTCACGGTCATGCATGAACATGTGCTAACATTGGAATGTCAGCATCAGAATCCTCTACTTATAATTCAAAGGAGACAAGTAAAGGTTTTCTGCTGTCCTTTAATTCCTCATGTAATATATTAAATCAACAGGTAAAGAAGGGAAACTGATATTTATTTTCTTCTTAATGAGCTGGACAAGCTTCCAAATGACTACTTCTAGTAGTGATATTTTTGGAACTGCACATTATGAAAGAGTCTGTCTTTTTAACTTTACTAAAAGACATATTTGTAAGTACATTTTTGAAGACTTCTTGTTCTTTTCAAACCAAGGTTAATGGTGAACTTAAAAGAGAAAATGAAACATGTCTGTCAAATGGAATTACCTATGAGCTTCTTCATCCACTCAGTCTGCTTACATTAGCAAGGACATTTAGCCAAATCCTACTGGGTCCTTTAAAAATTTTTCTTTCTTTTCCTAGTTCCCATGTTTTAAATAAAATATCCAGTATGTCATGGCTGGTTAACTCTGTTCTAATATTCATTTTGAAGTCATTTTAAAATGGTGGAGTTCATTATTTCTAAAGCACTATTAGTATATAGGAAATTACCCTTAACTCTGAAAAAAATATCTGAAATAAAATATGCTGAATTCAAAATTACTGTCCTTTTTAATAACCATGATTGTTTGCTTCTTAAAAAGCATTTTGATGTACAAGATAAAATGATATCTTTAAGAAAAATTACTTCATTAAGTATGCCACAGCTTTATAACCAGATTAGAATTTATACAAAGATATTAGGGAAAAGAAGATAGAAATGGGACCCAAGAGTGAAAATTTACCAAAGACCTTCTATATAACCAACCATATTTCCAAGATTTTTTTTTTTTAAAACAAGAGATGAATCAGAATTAGGAACTTAGGG
This sequence comes from Aepyceros melampus, assembly GCA_006408695.1. Taxonomy (NCBI): domain Eukaryota; kingdom Metazoa; phylum Chordata; class Mammalia; order Artiodactyla; family Bovidae; genus Aepyceros; species Aepyceros melampus. Next base: position 136,325 of record SJXQ01005161.1, on the reverse strand, counting down.
CAGATTGCATCCTGTCACCCATTTAATTCTGTCCCCTACAAGAGATATGTTGAAGTCCTAACCCCCAGCACCCCAGAATGTGACCATATTTGGAAACAGGATGGTTGCAGAATAATTTGTTCAGATAAGGTACTAGTGTAGGGTGGGCTCCCAATACAATGTGGCTGGTGTCCTCATAAGAAGATGGACATGTGAAGACTAGGAAGAAGGTCACGTGAAGACAGAGGATTAGAGTTCCTTGACATCCACAAGCTAAGGAACACCAGAGACTGCCAGAAAAATCACCAGAAACTAGAATAAGGGAAGGATTTGTCTATAGATTTTGGAGGGAGCATGGTACTGCTGGAAATTTGATTCTGAATTTTTGTTGTTTAAAGCCACCCAACTTGGAGTACTTTGTTAGAGTAACCCTAGGACATGAATATACACTCTAATACCAGCTATACTTACTTCATGGGTCAGAGAAATTACTGAAAGTGGAAAAACTCAGAAAAATGAAGGTCGAGTTGGAAGCAATACAAAAAACAAAATGCTGAAAACATGGTAAGGGGTATAGAATTCAACAAGGCCAAAAGAAATTGAAATAAAGTTGTTTTAAAAACCAGAGAAAAGGAATGGAAATGGGCAATGGAGCTCTAACAACTGGCATGCTCAGAATATGCTAAAGTAAAGTGATTCACAGTTTGAAAATAATAAGATGTTAATGACATGATAAGGCAATGCAAACAAACAAACAAACAAAAAAGACACAAATATCAATCAAGGTGAGTGTTGGGAAAATGCTCCAAATGAGACATAAGAGAACACTTCATTACAGAGAGGAGTCTATAAAGGGAATCTAACAATGATAAATATGTTTATCATCAACACTCATAAAACAAATTCTAGGAAGTATTTAGGGAAAAAATGAAGTATAAGAATTCAGTTAAACTTTCCTCAATAAATTGTGAAGTAATATAAGAAAGATTCTCTGCAACACACATACTCCCCACTCCCACAAAAGGATATATCTTATTTTCCAGTAATCATGGAAAAATCAATCACAAAAGTCATTGGACTACCCATAAAGAAACTTCAAATTCTCAAAAAAAGAGTTGACAACATTCATCACAAAGCAATTAGATCAGAAAACACAGAAGACACACAACCAAGCAAGTCAGCTAAACAAAAATTAACCTGGACATATATCTCAGACCAAGGAGCAAATCAAACCTGTTATTATAGGCTGTCTAGAAAATAACTATGATGAAGACACCATATATAGCAACCACCAAACTTCAGAGAACAATTCCAAAATCAAAATGCTTACCTTAATTACCATAATTAAAGAATTATGCTTAATTCTTTTATTCTTTAATAAAAGTGAATGGAATAAACCTTCAATACAAGAATTTAGAAGAGTCAAGGAAAAAATAATACTGATAGCAGATGTTTGTTTACTAGAAAACAATTTTTTTAAGAAAAGTTTTTTGACCTGGAGAGGGTAAAAATATATAAGCCTAAAAATTATGGTATAAAGAAAAAATGAAATTTAAATGAGAAAGTAAAAAATCCCAATTGAAAATTTTGTTCAACCCTATGCAAGTGAATTAAAAGGAAAAAAAATTCTTAAATTTCCTCAAAGAGAAAAATAATCCAACTTTTATATTTGAGAAATAAATGGACAAAAAAAATCTAACTTACCAAGGCAGCCTTCTTTGTAACTACTATCACCAAAAACTGCCCCAAGTCTAGAATATATCATGGGGAACTCAATGAAACTTTTAAGGAATTCATCTTTCCAATACCATTTAAACTGTTCCAAAGTGTAGAACAAAGAAAATTCTTTGTTTTAAAGGAAATTATCTTTGAAAGCGTGAAAAATACTTTGTTGCTGACTAAAGTTGAGCAAGTGATGACACTAACTTACCAGACAGTTTGTGGAAGGTTTCTACCAGACTGTAACTAGAAAACGACTAGTTACTAGTGATTAAGAAATCTGAGAAGTACTGCAAGGTAATTTTGGCAATGTAAAGTGTGTCCCTTGGGCCCTGAGGAACACTGACATCCTGCACGCCCACACTTACCGTACGTACAATGTCAGAATCAGAAGTAATAATGGGCTTTCTAGAAATGGAAGGGGTAAGACAGAAGGGGCTTCCCCAGTGGCTCAGTGTAAAGAATCTGCCTGCAATACAGACCAGTGTTCCATGCCTAGGTGGGAAAGAGCCCGTGGAGGAGGGCATGACAACCCATTCCAGTATTCTTGTCTAGAGAATTCCAAGGACAGAGGAGCCTTGGGGCTACAGTTCATAGGGTTGCAAAGAGTCGGACATGACTGAAGTGACAGCATGCACACAAGACAGAGGAACAAACTCTATGAATTCCAATTCAGTCTTGCTGGTGTTTTATTATAATTCCAAGTTTGCTATTAAGAATGAAACAGCCCACTGTTGTGAGTTGATGATTACATAAATATCAAAACTCTCAACCATCAAGAAATGTTATTTGTTAGACGAAAGCCCTTTATAATAAAAATGACCAAAACATTTTTTCCAGGATTAAGTAATATATATAAATGAAGTTAGCATGATATTTATACTGAACCTGACAAGAGTGCACGAAAGTAGCAAACTAGCTACCAATCTTAAAGTGAGGCAAAAACTCTCTATAAATAATTAATAAATGAAACCAACAGTACAATAAAGACCAACATAAGATGCTCAAGATGGGTTTATACAGTTGTTTACTATTAGAATTATTAGGAAAGCTATTAATGATATTTAATATGTAAAAAATCAAAATACTATGTTATTTTTCTGTAAATGTTGAAAAAGACTGTAAAGAGTTAAATGTAATTAATCTTTTATTCAATAAAAAACTCAGGTGCAACTTTAAAAAATAGTAATGAATAGATACTTCCTGAATATGGCTTTTTAAACCACTGTGCCTTAAAGTTAACACCTGGGAAAATGTTTACACTGGTGGGATCCAAAATATTAGAGATGCAGATAAAAATTGAGATAATTTTATTATTTTGAAAAATGATATTTTTCCTAAAGTTGATAGATTAAATGTTTGTTAGAACAAATATCATGTAAGACATATATGCACTCTCAAGAATATTAGTTTGGTTACTTCTTCAGCAGGTTCCAACTAACTGATTACATTCTTTGCAAGCAAATATTGACTTTTAGAAAATGTATTTTACTTAATAATTAAGGCTTTTTTGATGGTTTTCATTCAACTTCCCTTGAGAGCATGTACTAGCTTCTATCCTGCTTAAACATCTCATACCTAGTTACTGTGAAAACACTTTTATGGACAAAATATTTATAAATAAATGTCCTTAAAATATAGAAATAGATTGATGGTCGAGATCAATATCAAAAGACTATATTTACATAAAAGGTCTGTGTCCTTTTTAAAGTACTGTGTTTATAAAAAATGTAATATGAGGCAGCATACTTATTAATGTAATACTTGTAAAAATTTAATATGACTGCATAGACTTTTAGAAGCAAAAGGTTAACCCTGGTTTGGTCGCCTTGTTTTGGCCTTGATAGCACCTGATGACCTTCAGTTCAGTTCAGTCGCTCGGTCGTGTCTGACTATTTGTGACCCATGGACTGCAGCATGCTAGGCCTTCCTGTCCATCAACAAATCCCGGAGTTTACACAAACTCATGTCCATGGAGTTGGTGATGCCATTCAACCATTTCATCTTCTGTCGTCCCCTTTTCCTCCTACCTTCAATCTTTCCAAGCATCAGGGTCTTTTCAAATGAGTCAGCTCTTCGGATCAGGCGGCCAAAGTGTTGGGGGTTTCAGCTTCAACATCAGTCCTTCCAATGAGTACTCAGAACTGATCTCCTTTAGGATGGACTGGTTGGATCTCCTTGCAGTCCAAGGGACTTTCAAGAGTCTTCTGCAACACCACAGTTCAAAAGCCTCAATTCTTGTGCACTCAGCTTTCTTTATACTCCAACATGCATATCCATGAAAAAACCTTGATTAGACAGACTTTGTTGACAAGTAATGTCTCTGCTTTTGAATATGCTGTCTAGGTTGGTCATAACTTTCCTTCCAAGGAGTAAGCATCTTTTAATTTCATGGCTGCAGTGACCATGTGTAATGATTTTGAAGCCAAAATAAATAAATAAATAAGGTCAACCATTGTTTCCCCATCTATTTGCATTGAAGTGATGGGATCGGATGCCATATCTTAGTTTTCTGAATGTTGAGTTTAAGCCAAACTTTTTCACTCTCCTCTTTCACTTTCATCAAGAAGCTCTTTAGTTCTTCTTCACTTTCTGCCATAAAGGTGGTGTCATCTGCATATCTGAGGTTATGGATATTTCTCCCAGCAATCTTGATTCCAGCTTGTGCTTCATCCAGCCCAGCGTTTCTCATGATGTACTCTGCATAGATGTTAAATAAGCACGGTGACAATATACGGCCTTGACATACTCCTTTTCCTATTGGGAACCAGTCTGTTGTTCCATGTCCAGTTCTAACTGTTGCTTCCTGACCTGCATACAGATTTCTCAAGAGGCAGGTCAGGTGGTCTGGTATTCCCATCTCTTTCAGAATTTTCCAGAGTTTATTGTGATCCACACAGTCAAAGGCTTTTGCATGGTCAATAAAGCAAAAGTAGATGTTATTCTGGAACTCTCCTGCTTTTTCAATGATCCAGTAGATTTTGGCAATTTGACCTTTTTTCCTATTGGGAACCAGTCTGTTGTTCCATGTCCAGTTCTAACTGTTGCTTCCTGACCTGCATACAGATTTCTCAAGAGGCAGGTCAGGTGGTCTGGTATTCCCATCTCTTTCAGAATTTTCCAGAGTTTATTGTGATCCACACAGTCAAAGGCTTTTGCATGGTCAATAAAGCAAAAGTAGATGTTATTCTGGAACTCTCCTGCTTTTTCAATGATCCAGTAGATTTTGGCAATTTGACCTCTGTCTGGTTCCTCTGCCTTTTCTAAAATTAGTTGGAAAATCTTGAAGTTCACAGTTCACGTATTGCTAAAGCCTGACTTGGAGAATTTTGAACATTACTTTACCCTTTGTCAAATCCTCCTTGAAACACTAACTCAAAGAACTGGTGAAGAGTATGCCTACAGTAGAGCCAAGATAAATCAGACTTTGTTCAAGAACCATGTAGGAGACCAAGCTATTTGGCTTCACTGTGAATATTCTTTTTTTTTCTTTATTTAATTTTTATTTTTTAGTTTGTTTTGCTTTACAATACTGTATTCGTTTTGCTACACACCGACATGAATCAACCACGAGTGTACATGAACTCTCAATCCCGACCCCCACCTCCCGCCTCCCGCCCCACACCATCTCTCTGGATTATCGCCGTGCATCAGTTCCAAGGATCCTGCAACCTGCATCAAACCTGGACTGGCGATTCGTTTCACTTATGATATCACACATGTTACACTGCCACTCTGCCAACCCATCCCACCCTCTCCCTCTCCCACAGAGTCCAAAAGGCCGTTCTATACATCTGTGTCTCTTTTGCTGTCTTGCGTACAGGTTTATCATTGCCATCATTCTAAATTCCATATATATGTGAATATTCTTTATAAAGAGTAACCAGTACTGATGAAATAGCCTCATGAAAGTATAGGTTCATGTAACTCCAGAGGGGGTGACAGGACTAGAATTAAGACATCTATATTGGAAAGTAAAATTATCTCTATTTGTAGAAAACATGATATTATATATGGAAAACCCTAAAGAATTCACTAAAACACTAGTTATTGTTATTTAGCCACTAAGTCATATACAACTCTTTGGGACTGTATGGACTATCACTTGCCAGACTCCCTTGTCCATGGGATTCTCCAGGCAAGAATACTGGAATGGGTTGCTATTTCCTACTCTAGGATGTCTTCCCAACCCAGGGATTGAACCTGCGTCTCCTGCATTGGCAAGTGGATTCTTCACTGGTAACCTCCCAGGGAAACCCCCAACACTAGTAGCTTTAGTTTTTTATAAACTAGCTCAGCAAAGTGGTTTAACAAGATCAATTCACAACATAAAAAAACAGTTATATTTCTGTACAGTAGTGATGAGCAATCCGAAAATGAAATTAATAAAGTGGTTCCATTCACAGTTCAGTTCAGTTCAGTCACTCAGTCGTGTCTGACTTTTTGTGACCCCATGAACCACAGCACGCCAGGCCTCCCTGTCCATCATCAACTCCCAGAGTTCACTCAGACTCACATCCATCAAGTCAGTGATGCCCCATCAAAAAGAACAAAATACTTAGGAATAAATTTAACCAAGGAAGTACACAATTTGTAAGCTAAAAACAACAAAACATTATTTTAATAAATGAAAAGTGAAAGTTAGTTGCACAGTCGTGTCCAGTCTTTGCGATCCTTTGAACTGTAGCCGGCCAGGCTCCTCTCTCTTTGGAATTCTCCAGGCAAAAGTACTAGAGTGGGTTGCCATTTCCTTCTCCAGGGGATCTTCTGACCCCAGGTTCGAACCCAGGTCTCCTACATTGCAGCAGATTCTTTACCAACTGAACTACTAGGGAAACTTTTTTTTTTTTTAATAAATGAAAGATCTAAATAAATAGAAAGACACCTGTGTTCATGGATTGAAATTTTTAATATTGTTAAAGTGACAGTAGTTCCCAGGTTAAATGCAATCCCTATGAAATGCCTGATTGCCTTTTTTTTTTTTCCTGCAGAAAGAGATAAGTTAATCCTAAAATTCATATGGAAATGCAAGAGACATCAAATAGCTAAAACAATCTTGAAGGAGAAAAAATTGGGAGGACCTACACCTTCTGATTTCAAAACTCATTCCATAGCTACAGCAATCAAGACAGTTATAGGTTCAGTACAGAGTCATAGAATAGATGCCAGGTCATATAATAAGTTTCTCTACACTAAACACAATAACAGTTTAAAATTGAATTTCCCAATATGAGGTAAATGTTAATGCAAAGAAAAATACTAAATCTTTAATTTAGAATTATGTTTTCTAGTTCTAGTTCAGTTGTGCAGTCATGTGCGACTCTTTGCGACCCCATGAATCGCAGCACGCCAGGCCTCCCTGTCCATCACCAACTCCCGGAGTTCACTCAGACTCACATCCATTGAGTCCATGATGCCATCCAGCCACCTTATCCTCGGTCGCCCCTTTCTCCTCCTGCCCCCAATCCCTCCCAGCATCAGGGTCTTTTCCAATGAGTCAACTCTTCGCATAAGGTGCCCAAAGTACTGGAGCTTCAGTTTTAGCATCATTCCTTCCAAAGAAATCCCATTGTTGATCTCCCTCAGAATGGACTGGTGGGATCTCCTTGCAGTCCAAGGGACTCTCAAGAGTCTTCTCCAACACCACAGTTCAAAAGCATCAATTCTTCTGCGCTCAGCCTTCTTCACAGTCCAACTCTCACATCCATACATGACCACAGGAAAAACCATAGCCTTGACTAGACGGACCTTAGTCGGCAAAGTAATGTCTCTGCTTTTGAATATACTATCTAGGTTGGTCATAACTTTTCTTCCAAGNTTTCCTGTGGGCATGTATGGATGTGAGAGTTGGACTGTGAAGAAGGCTGAGTGCAGAAGAATTGATGCTTTTGAACTGTGGTGCTGGAGAGGACTCTTGAGAGTCCCTTGGACTGCAAGGAGATCCAACCAGTCCATTCTGAGGGAGATCAACCCTGGGATTTCTTTGGAAGGAATGATGCTAAAACTGAAGCTCCAGTACTTTGGCCACCTTATGTGAAGAGTTGACTCATTGGAAAAGACCCTGATGCTGGGTGGGATTGGGGGCAGGAGGAGAAAGGGACGACTGAGGATGAGATGGCTGGATGGCATCATGGACTCAATGGACGTGAGTCTGAGTGAACTCCAGGAGTTGGTGATGGACAGGGAGGCCTGGCGTACGGCGATTCATGGGGTCGCAAAGAGTTGGACACAACTGCGCGACTGAACTGACTGACTGACTCACTTTCTGCCATAAAGGTGGTGTCATCTGCATATCTGAGGTGATTGATATTTCTCCCAGCAAGCTTGATTCCAGCTTGTGTTTCTTCCAGTCCAGCGTTTCTCATGATGTACTCTGCATAGAAGTTATATAAGCAGGGTGACAATATACAGCCTTGACGTGCTCCTTTTCCTATTTGGAACCAGTCTGTTGTTCCATGTCCAGTTCTAACTGTTGATTCCTGACCTGCATACAGATTTCTCAAGAGGCAGGTCAGGTGGTCCGGTATTCCCTTCTCTTTCAGAATTTTCCACAGTTTATTGTGATCCACACAGTCAAAGGCTTTGGCATAGTCAACAAAGCAGAAATAAATGTTTTTCTGGAACTCTCTTGCTTTTTCCATGATCCAGCGGATGTTGGCAATTTGATCTCTGGTTCCTCTGCCTTTTCTAAAACCAGCTTAAACATCTGGAAGTTCATGGTTCACGTATTGTTGAAGCCTAGCTTGGAGAATCTTAAGCATTACTTTACTAGCGTATGAATGAGTGCAATTGTGTGGTAGTTTGAGCATTCTTTGGCATTGCCTTTCTTTGGGATTGGAATGAAAACTGACCTTTACTAGTCCTGTGGCCACTGCTTTGTTTACCAAATTTGATGGCATATCGAGTGCAGCACTTTCACAGCATCATCTTTCAGGATTTGAAACAGCTCAGCTGGAATTCCATCACCTCCACTAGCTTTGTTCATAGTGATGCTTCCTAAGGCCCACTTGACTTCACATTCCAAGATGTCAGGCTCTAGGTGAGTGATCACACCATTGTGATTATCTGGGTGGTGAAGATCTTTTTTGTATATTTCTTCTGTGTATTCTTGCCACCTCTTCCTAATATCTTCTGCTTCTGTTAGGTCCATACCATTTCTGTCCTTTATCGAGCCCATCTTTGCATGAAATATTCCCTTGGTATCTCTAATTTTCTTGAAGAGATCTCTGGTCTTTCCCATACTATTTCTTTCCTCTATTTCTTTGCATTGATCACTGAGGAAGGCTTTCTTATCTCTTCTTGCTATTCTTTGGAACTCTGCATTCAAATGGGTATATCTTTCCTTTTCTCCTTTGCTTTTCGCTTCCCTTTTTTAAACCGATTTGTAAGGCCTCCTCAGACAGCCATTTTGGTTTTCCAGATCAGTAGCTCACAAAATGTCATCATTAGCTACCTCATGTAAAATATTTTGATTTTTTCCCATGTTTTTTCAATTGTATTTTTTTCTGAGTAACTGTGTTCAGAATTCTGCATTTTATCTGTCTCATTTTAATTTATATATTTGTAGAATACAAGTAAGGGGCATATTTAAATATAATTTACATTTATACAATGCTTCACACATCTAACAACTTACTAATTAGTTTTCAATTGGACTTTAGGAAGCTAAGGCAAAGACTAAAAGACTTGACCACTGTGATTCATGAAATCTAAGTTAGATTTTTTAAAACCCAGACTCTTAAGTCTGTTTTTTCTGCTTACAATTAATAACACTTACTGAATGTCTATTTGGTTTAAAAAGACATAATAGAGAAAGATAATAGGTAGAGAACAAATTCCTTATCCTGAAAAAGATTATGATATAATTAAAAATATTGAAATATAAATTAAAGTACATAGAAATCTGGATATAAACCTGCATAAATAAAGTAAAAAATAATATTTTTGAGACTTTGAAAGTGAAAGTCGCTCAGTCCTGTCGGATTCTTTGCGACCCCATGGACTATACAGTGGACTATACATGGACTATACCATTCTTCAGGCCAGAATACTGGAGTGGGTAGCCTTTCTCTTCTCCAGGGGCTATTCAATCCAGGGATTGAACCCAGGTCTCCCATATTGCAGGTGGATTCTTTATCAGCTGAGCCACAAGGGAAGCCCAAGAATACTGGTGTGGGTAGCCTATCCCTTCTCCAGTGGATCTTCTCGACTCAGGAATTGAACTGGGGTCTCCTGCATTGCAGGCAGATTCTTTACCAACTGAGCTATCAGGAAAGCGCATTTACTCATTTATTATAAGCAAGAATGACCAATGCTTGTTATCTGTAAATCAGGGAAGATTAGGCTGAATGACATGGGTTTGGTTGATTTTTTTTCATTCTTGAGTATGTGAACATCATAGTGTTCTTCCAACATGGTACTCAGAAGTTCCTGTCTAAGATTATTCTCCCTAGCTCCTCCCTCTTCCTAGCTCCTCCCCTCCCTCTTGCCCCAGTTATTCTCATTGACTAACAACCTCTTCTCCCACAAACTTTTGCACAATTATCACTTTTTCTATGACCAGCCTATTCAAAATTGCACTCTGTCCTTCCAGCACTCCCTAAACCCCTTAGCCTGTTCTTTATTTTCAGTTTACGTGTCATGTGTATTCTTTACTTTGTGTCTCCTTATGCTAGAATACAAAAAAAAAAAAAAGCAAGAATTTTCTGCTTGTCTTATTTACTTACATATTTCAGTCATGTAGACTAGATTTCACACAAAATTGGTGTTCAGAGTTTTGAAAAATAAGTTAAACTGAATAAAAAAAGAAAGAAACTAAAAGACATGTAGTTGATTAGGTGATGCTCATGATTTTACTCCATCACGAATTACTCGTATCATTTGTCCTCCAACTTTAGATGAGCATATGTAATATACAATGAGTTATTTCCTTTTCCAGGCAAACAAATTCAAGTAATGTGTATGAGTGCACAAGTAATATTATCAATATATTATTTTGGATGCATGAAAGCATTGCATTTCATTCTGAATAAACGTTAAGCGCAAGAAAAAATATTTATGACAGTGTGAACATGGTTCAAGCTACTATGTTAAATACAGTATCAGCAAATATACATAAAATTGCTTTTATACAGACTAACTGCAAACTCCCTTTGCATGAAATTGTTTTCCAATAGCTGAAGAACTGCAAAGGCTATCAGAATCTTTTAATGTAACTGCCAACCATCAATGTAGAAGAAGTCCAAAAAGAAGGAAAATTAAAGTGCATGTGTAGAAACAGTATCAGATAACTTATAATTCATATACACGTGTCTTTAAGGATTCTGTTGCAGACATTTAGAAGCTTATTTGAAGATTTTTGGGAAAAATCTAAAAGAATCTAAAAGAATGGATCTTTTACAGTGAAACAACTGCTATATTTTATTTATTGCTATATAATGTTTTAATCATTATTGTGAGTCTCTGCTCATAACATTTTATGAAATGATTTCAGATATCAAACTCTCAGGCCCCCAGGTTTGATGTAAATGCAAAAGTAGTCTCTTGGGTGGACAGAATTATTTTGCTTTATGAAATACTGAAATCATGAAATTGTAATCATCTTCCTCATAAAAAGGTAAGGCAAAGAGCACTTTGACACAAACCTTGAGCAATGATAGATGTGTAACTGCTCAGTTCCCCCATGTCTCATGGCTGGATAATGGCCCTAGCTCAGATAGGCTCTAAATGCTATTCAGGAAAGTTGGTGGACTTGATATGTTTTAGGCAAGATAAGAGACAGGGATGAAGATTATTCAAATCTCTCACCATGTCTTAACAAATTTTATTGTGACTTGATACAAAGATGGATTGGTGTTGGGTATTTCTTGAAGCTGAAAGACATATCCAGCTTCTGAGGCAATGGGATTTATTTTCCATGGCGACATGGACTCTTGTGGCCACCCTGTCCTTGGTACAGGCACTTACTAGCAGAAGAAGAAAGGAGGTGGGACAAGTGAAGTAGCTCTTGTAACAATGCTGCCCCTCTTTAATAGTTTAGAATCCACTTGATTCACATAGGCAGGATTGAGTGCATATCAAAAGTTAGTGAGAATAAGCTTTGGGCACATTTTATTCATATATCTAAGGGGAAAATATTCTTTGATTTTCATATCTTGTGCAGGTTAGACTGGAATGGCTGCAGCTGTTCTTATCTATCATATTAAATTAACACAGGATAGATGATTTTGAGGTTTTTAGTTGTAAAAGAAAAAGGGATCGAGCTGCTGCTGCTGTTGCTGCTGCTGCTGCTGCTAAGTTGCTTCAGTCGTGTCCGACTCTGTGTGACCCCATAGACGGCAGCCTACCAGGCTCCCTGTCGCTGGGATTCTCCAGGCAAGAACACTGGAGTGGGTTGCCATTTCCTTCTCCAATGCATGCAAGTGAAAAGTGAAAGTGAAGTCGCTCAGTCGTGTCCAACTCTTGGCGACCCCATAGACTGCAGCCCACCAGGCTCCCCCGTCCCTGGGATTCTCCAGGCAAGAACATTAGAGTGGGTTGCCATTTTCTTCTCCTAGGAAATTAAATGAAATATTGCCAACCTTAAAAAATCTGGGAATTATACTCTTCAAGGCAGAATTTATTCTTTGTAAATGTCTGGATTGGAAATGGTCAACTTGTAGTGAGAAGAAACATCTTGTTTTGATTAAAATCTCAGAGCATGCTTTAAAGAACCATCCCATGGACCTACTGCTTCTCTGTAACTTTTGTCTACACAAATGTTCTTAAATGACAAATATATCCCTTTAGGTCAAAATGACATGCTTGCTTATTCTAGATTCATATTAGCAAATTATAATATTCTCAAGAATAATATATGGAAAAAATTAATGACAAACATCAAAATATAAAGTACTGCATCTTGGATTATTTAAGGTGGGCTTTTTTGTTGCTTCAGTTTCAAAGAACACATTTTAAAATGTCAATCCCAAGTGAGAAAAGTTGAGGGTAGTCCAGAAGATGAGTTGAATTTTCTCAACAATTTCAGAATTGAATGAGAATATTGTGTTAGTGTTATCCAAGAAATTTGACACTGTTGCCAAATCCAGCTAACGTGACTATCCAGTTAACATTAGCTTAGAGCAATGATTGTATGGAATTATGTTAAGGCCAAACAAACAAAAAACCATATATGTATATGCATGGAAATGTGTAAAATGTTTCTGTGTGTGTGTGTGTATGTTTGTGTGTATGTGTGGCATTGTGTTTAGATTCCACTTCTTTACATTTCATTGGTTGTTTCACTTTTAATGTAATTTTAGTTTTCCAACAGGAACAGCCTTTTAAAGTATTATTAACTTCAGGTTTATGATGTTCTGAAGCCAAAACAAAAGGGAGTCACATAAAGGAAGGCAAGAAGACATTAGAAAAGAAAGTACATTAAGGCAAGAAGAATAAAGACTGATGTTATGGGATCATGGCTAGAGATCGAACTTATAGAGGCTTACTATGGACTGAATTATGTCCCCACCCCCACATTTTTAAAGTTTACTTCTCCTTTAATTAATCAAATTTTTTCTAGATTTATTGAGATATAATTAGCTCATAACATTTTGCAAGTTAAAGCGTACAGAGTGATGATTTGATACATGTACATATTGTGAGATGATTATTAACACCTTCATCACCTCACGCAGTTGCTTGTGTGTATGTGTGTGTATGTGTGCTTGGTGAGAACATTTAATATCTACTCTGGTGTAACATCTATGAGGCATCCCCAGTGGCTTGTGAACTGGCTTCCTGTTGGGATCCATGATGGGTTGGTAGGATCTGAATGCCTTTGACATGTTCGGTTTGGAGCCCTGCCTACTGCTCTCCCAGCTCTCTCCATCCCCTAGTTGTGCAGACCTCCACAGTCCTCTGGATAGAGGGAGACAGAGATGGGCTCTTTGGCAGGGCTCTGCACATCTGAGGAAGCTGAGCACTCACCCATCACGTCCTCTTACCACCGCCATCCCATCCCTCAGGGAGAAATCACAGCTGAGAAGACCCTTTTGGTACCGAGTTGCGTCGACATGGGAAGGACGTGATGTGATGTGTACAAAGTCAATTTGTTCCTCTTACTCTTTCCAGGGCATCCAATCTCAGATTTTTTTTTTTTTTTTAATTTTGTACTGCAACTTCTCTATTGGAATCCCTGACTTCCACAAAGGTTCTCTGATCCATGGGTGACCATCTAAGTCAGTTTTTTCAAGACTCCTGGTTCACAGCTAAGGGCCACTCCAGGGTTCATGGAGTGAACAGGGTTTGAGGTCTATATGTTTATTATCTCAATTCCAGTGATCAAGACTCTTCCCAGGTATGGTGCTAGTGACAGAGCCAAAGCCAGATGGGGATGTGGCCAAGTCCTCTGAGGTGTGAGTTGTTTCTGAGTCTATAGCTGGGACCATGGTAGGTAAGCCATCCTCCAAGGTGCAGGTCTATCTTCTCAAAGTGATTCTCCTCATTCTTGTACTGCACGGTGGATTTAGTCTCATACCTGGATCCTCCAGCTACCAGAAAGGCACTATTGTTTATGGATAGATTGCCAATTGTTGTTGTTGAAGGGGTATGATGAGGGACATTTTATTTGGCCATCTTGCGGATGTCACTCCCCCAAATTCATATGTTGAAGCTCTAACCTCAGTACCTCAGTGTGTGACTGTATGTGGAGACAGGTCTTCTTTAAAGAGATAATTAAGTTAAATATAAGGTCATTAGGGTGGGACCTAAACCAATATAACTGGTGTTCTAAAAGGAAAAGACAATTAGAATACAGACACACAGAAGGAAGACCACGTGAAGACAGAGGGTTGCAGCCATCTGCAAACATGGCTGAAAAACCACTCTTGATGACACTTGAACTTATACTTCTAGCCCCCTGAATTGTGAGAAAATATTTCTGTTGTTTAAATAGCAGTCTATGTTATTTTGTTATGGCAACCTGAGCAGATTAATACTATGTTTGAAATGCTGAGGACAGTTTAATATGTATGGCTTCATTCCAGCAAAGTAGGAGGCAAAATACTATACATTTTCCTAGTGAAAATAGAGATTTCCAGAGAGATTCTGATTGCCTGAGAATTGCTGTCAGGGAAGTAAAGGACAGATCAGGATTTTTATTTCCATCAGTTGAGCCTCTCTAAGGTTATATATGCCCTTCCTCACAAGCGTTGTTTTCCATGATAATTCCTTTGCAGTGGAAATGACAAGCACACAGAAAGCTTACTTGCTGGGCAAGGTGATAGGTTTTTCGTGGTTGTTATACAAATCAAAAATCCAATTGAATCTGTCAACTGAGCTTAGACTGAAGAGTGGTTCCTTTGTTTAAGGCAAAAGGCTTCTTTGTTATACACTTAGATATTCTCTTCTGAAGGAGCAGATCTGGCTTATTAGTATTTAAGGAAAATAATTAAAATAGAAAATAGCCTTAAAAAATTCTGTGGTTTATAGAACAATAGAAGTAGATCTATTTGCCAATATTTCAGCTATTCAATTAAACAAGACCAATTTCAACAGGGATTGCTGCTGCTGCTGCTGCTGCTAAGTCACTTCAGTCGTGTCCAACTCTGTGTGATCCCAGAGATGGCAGCCCACCAGGCTCCCCCATCCCTGGGATTCTCCAGGCAAGAACACTGGAGTAGGTTGCCATTTCCTTCTCCAATGCATGAAAGTGGAAAGTGAAAGTGAAGCAGCTCAGTCGTGTCCAACTCTTAGTGACCCCATGGACTGCAGCCTACCAGGCACCTCCATCCACGGGATTTTCCAGGCAAGAGTACTGGAGTGGGGTGCCATTGCCTTCTCCACAACAGGGATTAACAAAAAACAAATTGTCACCTATTATGAATATTGGGGCCAAGTCATGTTTTTGAGGCTTCTTTTATGGTAGAATAGGGAAGAATGTTGAAATGGGGTTTAAAATGTGGTTTACTTTAAAGGCATACATCTAGCAAATAACACAAAAATGTAATGAAATTTAAAAGTGTGTGTGTGCTCAGTCATGTCCAACTCTTTGAGGCCCCATGGACTGTAGACTATGATGCTTCTCTGTCCATAGAATTTCCCAAGAATACTGCAGTGGGTTGCCATTTTCTGCTCCAGTTAAGGTTTAGGATCTTTTGACATACAGAAGGGGAGAGACTCAAGAAAATTTCTGCCTCAATTACCCTTCTACAGAAGAGGGTTTAAGAGAGGAAAGAACTGAAATCAAATGCCAGGTCACCTCATCTTTCTGTGTTCTAGAAGTTGCAAAGAGAGACCTGTTTTCTTGAGAATGGGCCTGGCCAGAAAAAGGACTAAGCTGATATCATTTGCAAAATAACAGATTTCATGTCTTGCTATGTGTTGACATAGCTTGTCCTTTAAAATATATCATTAATATGTTATTATTAATATATTGTGGTCCAAAATGTTGAGCCAGCCAGGTCTTTTTCTGTTGACTTTTTATCTTGAAGGTGTGCCTACTTTGTTTTTTGAAATGGCATAAATCTGAAATATTTGAGATTACTCTTTTCCGTATTTCTGTAGAAAATAAGATCAGTTCAGTTCAGTTCAGTCGCTCAGTCATGTCTGACTCTTTGCGTTCCCATGAATCGCAGCACGCCAGGCCTCCCTGTCCATCACCAACTCCCGGAGTTCACTCAGACTCACGTCCATTGAGTCCGTGATGCCATCCAGCCATCTCATCCTCGGTCGTCCCTGTCTCTTCCTGCCCCCAATCCCACCCAGCATCAGAGTCTTTTCCAATGAGTCAACTCTTCACATGAGGCGGCCAAAGTACTGGAGTTTCAGCTTTAGCATCATTCCTTCCAAAGAAATCCCAGGGCTGATCTCCTTCGGGATGGACTGGTTGGATCTCCTTGCACTCCAAGGGACTCTCAAGAGTCTTCTCCAACACCACAGTTCAAAAGCATCAATTCTTCTGCACTCAGCCTTCTTCACAGTCCAACTCTCACATCCATACATGAACACAGGAAAAACCATATTATTATGGTTTTTCCTTGACTAGACGGACCTTAGTCGGCAAAGTAATGTCTCTGCTTTTGAATATACTATCTAGGTTGGTCATAACTTTTCTTCCAAGGAGTAAGCATCTTTTCATTTCATGGCTGCAGTCACCATCTGCAGTGATTTTGGAGCCCCAAAAAATAAAGTCTAACACTTTCCACTGTTTCCCCATCTATTTCCAATGAAGTGATGGGACCGGATGCCATGATCTTCATTTTCCGAATGCTGGGATCAGTCACTGAAAATTAATTTCTTCTCTACAGTATATGACACACTAAAAAACACGATTTGTAAATGATGCTGTCCTTATTTGTAGTTACCTTGAAGTAAATCTGCATGATTTGTACATGCTTACCCTTGGAAAGTCCCAATCCAGTTTTTTTCCCTGTAAAAATTTCTACCGAAGCTTTGGGAGAGTAGTACCTCAAGTTCACTCTTGAGTAGCTTCCTTCATATTTCTTCATGCACGTAGGGTTTAGATACTTCCTAATTAGACCTAGTGGGCTTCCCAGGTGGCACTAGTGGTAAAGAACCCATCTGCCAGTGCAGGAGGTATAAGAGAGGCAGGTTCGATCCCTGGGTCAGGAAGATCCCTTGAAGAAGACATGGCAGCCCACTCCAATATTCTTATCTGGAGAATTCCATGGACAGAGGAGCCTGGTGGGCTATAGTCCATAGGGATGCAAAGAGCTGGACATGACTGAAGCGACTTAGCATACATACACACAGTTAATCCTAGCATATATAACACAGATACATATTATAGTCAAGCCTGTTTCTATTTCCTTCTCTCTGGATATGAGGATGTGCATTATTAATTTTTGTGTCTCCAAAACTTAACATAGTTCTTGACATTCAATAAATACCTTTTGATTGAGGATATCTTAACTTTACGGTCCATGTTATGAAAATTTTGATTGCAAGAAATATTATTTATCTTTCTTTTACCAGTGTTTTGCCCTATCATGCACATAATATGAATTCAAAAACAGTATTTAAGTAAGCTTAAAAGCAAAAATTATTTAAAATGTTTTAAACCTAATTAAAATCATTACTGTTGCCTTTGGTCTTTATATTTAGTTGGACATTTGGAAAGAACAGTTAAATGAACCATGTAAAGGTATAACCTTAAGAAAGAAGTTCAGTTATCTTTGTTTACTTAATAAATTATATCCTTAAATTACAATTGTTCTATAATAATGCCACTTTTCTAGAGAAACCCAGGCCCTATGCTCTAGAGATATAAATTAAAAAGAAAATATATTTTCTGTTTTCACAACACTTACATTATACTAAGTTCAGTTCAGTCGCTCAGTCGTGTCCGACTCTTTGCGACCCGGTGAATCGCAGCACTCCAGGCCTCCCTGTCCATCACCAACTCCCAGAGTTCACCCAAACTCATGTCCATCGAGTTGGTGATGCCATCCAGCCATCTCATCCTCTGTTGTCCCCTTCTCCTCCGCCCCCAATCCCTCCCAGCATCAGGGTCTTTTCCAGTGAGTCAACTCTTCGCATGAGGTGGCCAAAGTATTGGAGTTTCAGCTTCAGCATCAGTCCATCCAATGAACACACAGGACTGATCTCATTTAGGATGGACTGGTTGGATCTCCTTGCAGTCCAAGGGACTCTTAAGAGTCTTCTCCATCACCACAGTTCAAAAGCATCAATTCTTTAGCGCTCAGCTTTCTTCACAGTCCAACTCTCATATCCATACCCTTTGTTGGCAAAGTAATGTCTCTGCTTTTTAGTATGCTATCTAAGTTGGTCATAACTTTCCTTCCAAGGAGTAAGCATCTTTTAATTTCATGGCTGCAATCACCATCTGCAGTGATTTTGGAGCCCCCAAAAATAAAGTCTGACACTGTTTCCACTGTTTCCCCATCTACTTGCCATGAAGTGATGGGACCAGATGCCATGATCTTCGGTTTCTGAATGTTGAGCTTTAAGCCAACTTTTTCACTCTCCTCTTTCACTTTCATCAGGAAGCTTTTTACTCCCTCTTCACTTTTGGGATTGGAATGAAAACTGACCTTTTCCAGTCCTGTGGCCATAAGATAGATATTTGTCTGCATTGCTCATTGCATTCTATTTCAATGGTGGCCAGAGAAACTATTTCCATACACAAACTTACTTTTATAACATGTGTGATTGTGTCAGTGAAGATTTACTTATACCCTAGGGTAAATATAAGTCAAAAATACATATTCTAGAAGCTTGTACTTTCTTCTCTTAATAGAAGCAATGGTAAAAAAGAAAGAACTTGCTTTTTTATTTTTTAATTTTTGCAATGTTGTGTTGGTTTCTGATTGCAAATCAAAACTACAGTGAGGTATCAGCTCACAGCAGTCATAATGGCCATCATCAAAAAATCTACAAACAATAGATGCTGGAGAGGATGTGGAGAAAAGGGAACCCTGTTGCACGGTTGGCGGGAATGTAAACCGATACAGCCGTTACAGAGAAGATTATGGAAATTCCTCAAAAACTAGAACTTGCTTTTTATTGAAAGGAGTAACTCAGAAAATAATAACAATATGTAGGTACATTTATTTATTTTTATAAGACTATTTAAGAAAGAGGATGATAGATAGATAAATAAATGATAAATAAATCTTCAAAAAGTAAAAGTAAAAGTAAGGGACAAACACTTGCTTCCTGAAGCAGAAGGGAAACTAAAACTTGTTGAGGCCCGTTTACGTGCAAGGTACTCTGCTTGCATTGTATGCATTATATGCTCATTTTAATTAATGCTATTGGTATATATTAGCAGTGCCATGGAGAAGGCGATGGCACCCCACTCCAGCACTTTTGCCTGGAAAATCCCATGGATGGAGGAGCCTGGTGGGCTGCAGTCCATGGAGTCACCAAGAGTTGGACATGACTGAGCGACTTCACTTTCACTTTTCACTTTCATGCATTGGAGAAGGACATGGCAACCCACTCCAGTGTTCTTGCCTGGAGAATCCCAGGGACGGGGGATCCTGGTGGGCTGCCGTCTCTGGGGTTGCCCAGAGTCAGACACGACTGAAGCAACTTAGCAGCAGCAGCAGCAGCAGCAGTGCCTAGCTAGCCATGTTTTAATTAAAGTGAAATGTCCAGTAGGTAAAAATTTATTTTCTAATAGTATTGTCAAGGAGTTGCAGAGATTGATTCTGGAAGTAAAGGTAAATAGAACATTTTTCTGTACATGAAATTCTATTCAAGTGAGTGACTCCACATTGCTAAGCTAGACCTCTCTTCTAACCTGTTATTTTTTGCCTTGTGATCCTTAGATACTTTGCAAATCTGTTTGTGTTTTGATGTATTTCTTCACTTTTCCACGGTAACGTCTTTCAACAACTGGAATTTTAAATTTAAAAATGACACATGTAATCTCCTTATTTTCATGCCATAATTAAGAGATCTTATCTTTTCTGTTTTAGTCCATGAAGTAAACTTAATCTAGGTACTCTGGTTCTTTGTCTCGTTTCTAGCAGGTAGATTTCTCAAGGTCTGTTTTTATTTTTTTTTGTAAGTCCAGGCTCTATCACTCTTTGCCTGTAAAGATAAACTGAAAGTGTTCTTAAATCTGGACATCATAGAAGGAGCACAGTCTTCTCTTCTGTTGGACAGCTATGTGTCCTCAGAAGATGGAGCAATCTGCCCCATGTGTCTCTGCTGTTGCTGCTGCTGCTGCTAAGTCGCTTCAGTCGTGTCTGACTCCGTGTGACCCTATAGACGGCAGCCCACCAGGCTCCACTGTCCCTGGGATTCTCCAGGCAAGAACACTGGAGTGGGTTGCCGTTTCCTTCTCCGCATGTGTCCCTGGTGGGTGCATTAGCCCTGTCACAGTCTCAGGAATAATGAGGTTGTTGCATAAAACCCTCTACTTTTCTTCCCTTGATTGCAGAACCCACTTGGCTTTACACACTCCTCTGAGCTCTGCCCACTGTCCTATCACAGTTGCTGTTTCACTCAGGAGATTTAGCAAGTGGCAGATGAGAAGGTAGAATTCAGGCCACCATCTTCCCCAACAGATAATCTGTCTGAATGTCTCAAAGACATCAAAGTTTTATGTATTAAAGACATCAAAGTTTTATGTATTAAAGACATCAAAGTTTTATGTATTAAAAAAGCTCCCTTCGTTCTCCTCTCCCCCTCCACCCCACCTCTAAAGCTGTTCTTTCTGTGAACTTCCCTATCTTAGTAAATGGCACCACCACCCATCTAGAGAATTAGAGGTCATGCTTGTTTTTTTGGCATCTGCTCATTTTCACTGCCCCTTTCAATACCTAGGCAAATCCTGTAGGCCATGTCACCAAAATATCTCCGCCTTTTTGTCTTAGCTCTATTACAATACCCTTTGACAAAAATCATTATCTTTCTCCTGGACAAATGCAATAACCACCAAATTGGATTTTACTGAAAGCGTGAACTTTTGCTTCAATTTGAAGCAGACTTTGAAGTCTGCATCGCACAGTGGTGCACAGCAGTGTCAAGAGCACTGGACTCAAATACTTTGATTTAAATCTAGGCCCTGATTGTAAAAGCTATGTAAAATTGGGTAAATGACTTAAATCTTTCTGAACATCAATAATCTTGTTAGTAAAGAAGAGATAAGAACACTCATCACACAGGGATTGTGAGGATTAAGTGGAAATGAGACTGCCAGGCTCATAAAATACTCAGGGCATGCAGAGGTATTCATTTTTACTTCATTCCCAAGAACTGACTAACAGAGTTAATTCCACAAATGTGGAAAATTTTAATATTGCATCTAGAAGAAATACACACATAATATTTCTGGAAATTTATATTTTTAGTAAGAGCATTTCCAACACAGGAACATAGACAATATATGAAAGAAATACATTTCACAATTAAAATAGTTAAGAAGAACAAATTCGGTAATAAGTGTGAGAGCATTTAGCAGTGTATGAACTATAACACAGATGTATTGTCATTAAAATGCATGCTATTTGATTCTCAGGTATTTATAATCTGTAAGTAAAACTTGCCATGCACTGTGTAATAGTGCATGGTGGAAAAAAGTGAAAAAGGCTGTGTCTTGTAAACCTCAGATAACACAATGATCAATTATCAAAGCGTAAGCAAACAACACAGCCCATCTGCAATCACTCAGAAAGCCAAGCTTCATCAGATTAACAGTTGCAAGATATTGCTGCTGCTGGTAAGACACTTACTTGTTTATTAAAATAAAACTTCCTTTCAATAGTTAAAAAAAAAAATAAAGTCATTGGTACTATGGCCTGAAATGATTATGAATTTTGTGAAGGCAAAGGAGGGCTCTGGTGATGGGCTGGGGGACAAGAGGTAAAGTGAAGATTGGGTACTGAAGAACTCAGGTTTTCTGTTAAATTTTGTGATATAAGTTATACAGACAACAGGAGTTTTGAAAATAGCTCTTTTTAAGAATCATAATTCCTGCTCTCTGTGTTTATATGATTGTGACTAGAAGGAGAGATATATAGAGATGGCATCAAATCCATGTTTTAAGCCCAGTCATTTTATACTTACAATGGCTTTGTCACTTCAATACAGCATATTTCATAAAAGTGCAAGATAACTGATATTCCTTGAAAAGCTTTCTATAAGAAAAATAATTAAGATTTTTATAAGAGGGGGAAAAAAGAAAAATAAATGTTCTCTTCTTGATATATATTTTAGTTTTATACTAGATAATTAGAAAATTGAAATTTATTTAATAAAACATTAATTTAACAACAAAAAGACCATAAATATTTTTAAAAGTTAAAAATACTTAGACTCACCTGGCCATTTATTTATTATCTATAATATTTACAGCATAAAATTAATCCAAGACATATAATCTCAGTATCTTTTTATTGGTATTTAAGATTTCAATTTGTTTGCAAAGTTTATCTGACAAAAATAAAAGTTAATCTGTCTATATATTTATTCTTTTAGATACATGAATACTTTCAGGAAAAGAGAAATGTCCTATATTCCAACAATTCCAGAAATATATTTTAAAACATCAAATTTAAGTCCTCAGGATATGAGAGGAAAATTGAGGATGTTGCAGAAAATTAGCTTCTTAATCCTTAACTGCTCCTGCAAAGTGCAAGACAAAACTATGAGCAGTTAATTAGGTGAAAAACAGTTGAAACCTTTGAAGAGTGGAGATATTTTAGCAGCTACCCCTTGTAAGGGAGATAGAATCTAGAGTTTGAGTCTCATCAGACTAGAGTCTCAGGAAACAACTTGGGTTTTCCTAGAAGTTCTGGGCCTTAGGAATAAATACTGTGCCAACAATTAAGAGATTAACCTTAACACCAAGGGC
Source organism: Aepyceros melampus (assembly GCA_006408695.1). NCBI lineage: Eukaryota > Metazoa > Chordata > Mammalia > Artiodactyla > Bovidae > Aepyceros > Aepyceros melampus. Next base: position 113,299 of record SJXQ01005161.1, on the reverse strand, counting down.
AAAAGTAAAATCGATTCATCCTTAAAAAGTACCAAACCTCAGCAGGTTTGAATGGTGAACTGGCAGTTTAACTGCCTGCTAAGGGAAAGCACTGCATTTTTCAGAAGAACAGCAGTCTGTGTCTTTCATGTCTCATAGTATTCAGTGTACCCCCTCAGACAGGCATACATGCCAAGGAATTAAAAATGGGACCATAATCAAGAAAAAACGAATCAGTAGGTTTTGCAATTAATAGGTAAAGCCTTTAAATAACTACGATAAATATGTACGTGAAGTATTTACAGAAACAGATGGTTATAGTGAATTAAAAGGCGGAGAATTTCAGGAGATAAGTGAAAATTGTACACCTAAAATATTCATGTGGAAATATTAGAACAATATCTGAAGTCATCTAATAAAGTCCTAGATGTTTCATTTCAATTCTGATTACGTAGATATTGGATAATACATACTAGATAATGCTTGATTCATTTTGTCAGTATCTCTTATCACTTTCCAAGATTGTACTCCCAGAAAAAGACATTTATTTTGTTTCCACTACTACTAGAAGAGAAAAATACTTTTTTAGGATCACTGAAGTACTAAATTCACATTAATTGATTCTCTTTTTGGCCAGTGTCTATTCTTGCTGCTGCCTCTGCTGCTAAGTCACTTCAGTCGCGTCCAACTCTGTACGACCCCATGGATGGCAGCCCACCAGGCTCCTCTGTCTCTGGGACTCTCCAGGCAAGAACACTAGAGTGGGTTGCCATTTCCTTCTCCAATGCATGAAAGTGAAAAGTGAAAATGAAGTCGCTCAGTTGTGTCCGACTCTTAGTGACTCCATGGACTGTGGCCCACCAGGCTCCTCCGTCCATGGGATTTTCCAGGCAAGAGTATTGGAATGGGGTGCCATTGCCTTCTCTTCTAGCAAGTCACAAAACTTGGTACATTAATTGTACCAAGAATTGGTATGTTAATCAAAAATGATTGCTTCTCAGGAAAGCTATGACAAACCTAGACAGCATATAAAAAGCAAAGACATCACTTTGCCAACAAAGGTCTGTATAGTGAAGGCATTGGTATTTCCAGTGCTTGCAGTTGGATTGCTCCCATTTGGAGAAGTGCAGAGTGACTGCCCAGTTGGGTGGGAACAAAACTCAGATGATCGTGGCTGCAGTAGAATCGTGCCTGCAGGTTCATCTCATGGCCTTGGTCACTAAGGCAGAGTGCCAAAGAATTGATGCTTTTCAACTATGGTGCTGGAGAAGACTCCTGAGAGTCCCTTGGACTGCAAGTAGATCCAACCATCAATAGCTCCAATACTTTGACCGCCTGATACAAAGAGCAGACTCATTGGAAAAGACCCTGATGCTGGGAGAGAGTGAAGGCAGGAGGAGAAGGGGATGATGGTTGGATGGCATCACTGATTCAATGGACATGAACTTGGGCAGACTCTGGGAGATGGTGAAGGACAGGAAGCCTGGTGTGCTGCAGCCCATGGGGTTGCAAAGAGTTGGACACGACTTGGCGACTGAATAATAACAACAACAGAAATGAAAACCAGATTTGGAGAGTCAAAATGAGTCATGATCTTTTAATATTTTGAGTCATAGATGTTAGAAGACCATGAATCATTTGAGTTGTGGTTTAAGACAAGCAAACAAAGAAACTTAGAAAACTTGCATTCATTTTGAAATATTTTATCCTTCATAATAAGCGGGACCTTTCACATGCAATAATTCTTTTTAAAGTAATGATTCACTTGAGCCCTTATGCTTTGTAAAATTTGTTGGAAGAGCTAGTTAAGCAAATTGATGTTTCCTGTATAATGTTGTAAGTTGCATGTTAGAGTTTGCCATGTGATATAATAGGAGCACATGGATAAACACTGAATGCAGACTGGGGATGGAAGTTTGAGAGGCTTTCTAAAGGAAGAAGTGCCTGTGATACAGTGTTAAAGACAAATAGGAAGTAGCCAGGTGAGAGAAGCAGGAAAGGAGTGGGAGAGAGGGGAGAAGAGTGCCCTGGTCACTGAAATAAAATGTGCAAAGCTCAGGCCTCCCTATAGTACTCAAACAGTTGGACGGTGATTTAGTGCATAATATTATTATGAGAAATGCTGATGGAGAAAGTGAGAGAGATTGATAGAAGTTACATTAGGGAGGGCTAGATAAGCTACTAAAGGACTTTTAAGGAGAGTATTAATAAATTTGGGGCTTCCTGGTAGCTCAGATGGTAAAGAATCTACCTGCAATGAAGGAGATCCTGGTTCGATCCCTGGGTCGAGAATATCCCCTGGAGAAGGGAATGGCAACCCACTCCAGTATTCTGCTTGGAGAATCCAATGGACAGAGGAGCCTGGTATTCTACAGTCCATGGGGTTGCAAAGAGTCTGACACGACTGAGCAACTAAACACACATGCATATTAATATATTCAGATTTCAGAAAGATTACTTTGAAGACTGTGTAATATCAGTTTATTTGAATCAGATCTAATGGATGCAGGAAGATATTTAGTTGACAAGCATATTAATCTAGGCAAGAAGCTGCGGGTGTGTGCATTTGTGTCTGACACTTTGCAACCCTATAGACTGTAGCCCACCAGGCTCCTCTGCCTATGGAATTTTCCAGACAAGAAGACTGTAGTGGGTTATCATTTCCTACTCCAAGGGATCTTCCTGATCTAGAGATTGAACCCATATCTCTTGTGTCTCCTCCATTGACAGGCAGATTCTTTACCACTAGTGCCACCTGGGAAGGCCGCTTTACTAGGCAAGAAACTAGGTAGGTCTAAACATAAGTGAAGCAGGAGCTTAGGCAAGAAAAATATATATTTGAGTGCTTTTAGAGTTAATTTAAAGGACTTGTAATTAACTGGATTTCAGCTGAGGAAAGAGATGTTATAGATCATTTCCAGTTTCTTCTGTCTTTGGCTACTCTATGGAGTATTACTCACAGTAATATTACTCACAGTAATGTTCTGTGAAATGTGAAGAGTGTCAAAGAATTGATGGAAATGATTATTTCATTTTGACAAGCTTATTTTAAAGTGTCTGTTATACATAGCCCTGGTGTGAGAGATGGTTAATAGGACTTAAAGCTGGAGCTCGGAGCCTGAATCTTAGAAGTCTAGATATGAACAGGATGTTAATGTCAATTTGGAAGTATTTTTCCAAAGGTGTTAATGTCCTGGGAGTGGATGAATTTATCCAAATAAGACTGTATTCGAAAACTATAAAAATGTGAAGAATTGGCTTCTGTGGTAAAGAACAGCATTTATGTGGTAGAGGAAGGAAAGTGAGTAAAGGATACTAAAGAGGAGTGGCTTGAGGCGAGAAAGGAGGTGAATACACGGGAGGAGAGACTTCTGAAGCGGAGAGCAATCAAAAGGTTTCTGTTGTGTCAGTCTGGTCAAGGACTGAATGTGTCCAGTGAAGTTAGCAACAAAGAAGGCAAAGCTAACTTTGGCAAGACTGGTTTCAGCAGAATGGTATGTTGTAAGTCACAAGGCATTAACCAGAGGAGTAAAAGATTGGTAAACAGGAGAGAGCAAATGTGAGCAAAACCTGATGGAAGAGCTGCGCTTACATTTTGAAAGGGAAGTAGAGTGAAACGAAAGAGGTCATGGTTCAGAAGAGAAATGGTTGAATTGAGGGATGACGGCTCTTGAGAAGGAGGTGCTAAGGATCTAGAACACAGGTCATGCATGGATGAGGAACACAAGAAGACAGTGACAGAGGGAGAAGGCAGCCACTTGACGAGGTGTGCGGACAGTGAGCCTCGTCAGCAGTCCATGACCGTTGAACCCCCATCCCCACCCTGAAGGGAATCCAAATATGATACTGCAGAAGAGCTATGTTGTGAAGATGTGGAGCTTAGCTGCAAGGAACGATCACACCCAGAAGAGACCAGTGTCAAGGTAACGGGGTAAGGGTATGCATTAGCTGTGAGGACTCACACTTCCAAAAATAAAATGAAGCACACAGTTTTAACCAAAATGAACTGTAAGGAAAAATGATCAATGGGAATGTTGTGAATTCATTTGCTATATATACCTGCTCTCAAACAAATACCTACAACTCTCAGGATAAAGGATTCAAATTGAATAGATTAATTCTGTTTCCTAATACTTAAAGCTAATATAAATAAAGCTATCAATATAAGCTTTTTCCTACTCAACTAGTATAACCTGGTACTTTAGTTTGGATGAAAAAAAATGATTGTGTGTGAAGCAATCCATTTCAGAAAGTGAGAATCTGATAAATGCTATTAAATCACCCAAAGACACAGACTCTGACTTTCCTATAAAACTTTAAAATGCTGTTAACAAATTCATGTGTGGAAAATAGTTCCTTTTGTGTATGATTTTTTTGCTTTATTATCACAGAATATAATAGAGCAGGCATTGCTATACCTTATATGTATTCAGAAATGAAATCATGTAGTAAAACTCCTAAACTATGCTTCTCATCTCAGGCTATTATACTTGCAGCTGCTGCTGCTAAGTCACTTTAGTTGTGTCTGACTCTGTGCAACCCCGTAGATAGCAGCCCACCAGGCTCCCCTGTCCCTGGGATTCTCCAGGCAAGAACACTGGAGTGGGTTGCCATTTCCTTCTCCAATGCATGAAAGTGAAAAGTGAAAGTGAAGTCGTTCAGTCGTGTCCAACTCCTAGCGACCACATGGACTGCAGCCTACCAGGCTCCTCCATGGAATTTTCCAGACGAGAGTACTGGACTGGGTTGCCATTGCCTTCTCCAATGAGACTTGAAGAAGGTATAGGGTGAACACCTTTCCTTTTGAATCATTTGCTCAAAACTGCCTAAATTCTCAGATATAGAAAACAGATAATCAAGCAAAAGAAATGGAATTGTAAGGTATAGGGTCTCTCATTCATTGTATTATAGGTGATCCTTAAGCGAATGTAAGTTCTCTCTTATTCATTTATTAACTCAAAGCACCAAAGTTTGTGCTCACTGTATTGAATACTTCCTAGTGAAAATATGTGATCTGGTAATGAGATATTCCAGGAGATGCCTCATGAAATCTTATGTCTAGAAGATAGACTGTGATGTTCCAAGTATTGTAATGATGGAGATCTGGTTTGTATTTTCAATCAAGTAAAGGATCTTCTGCTGCTGCTACTGCTAGTTGCTTCAGTCGTGTCCGACTCTGTGTGACCCCATAGATGGCAGCTCATGAAGCTCCCCCATCCCTGAGATTCTCCAGGCAAGAACACTGGAGTGGGTTGCCATTTCCTTCTCTGATGCATGAAAGTGAAAAGTGAAAGTGAAGTTGCTCAGTCGTGTCTGATTCTTAGCGACCCCGTGGACTGTAGCCCACCAGGCTCCTCCATCCATGGGATTTTCCAGGCAAGAGTGCTGGAGTGGGGTGCATTGCCTTCTCCGAAAGGATCTTCTAGTTCTCCATAAAGCCTTGTCTAAAGTAAAATGCTCTCCTTTGTTCAAGCTGGATTGACTATGGCATACAAACTTATGGTCACCAATCATTAGTTTTCAATTTCCAAATGGTGTACTGTGTATGTAGGGAATTAGTATCACTTGATTTTCTGCTTTTTAATCAGCGTGGGTGGCATTTGAAGGATGTTTATGCTAATGAATACTGAGGTTCCTATTCCCTTTGGTATGCAACTACTATTCTGTCCATTGTTTTCAGTTCTTATAGGATGCTGTTTTCCTTTATAAATTTAATATGTGAAACATATTCCTTTAAGGTATCAGTGAAAATCCTTGTTTTCATCTGGGCTTAGATGGCTGTGGCAAAAAGGCTTTAGAAATCCCTATTTAAGAGGCTTATATAATTTGTATGATTTATATTTCAGAGCATGTTGGAGGATGATGAAATAATGAGGGTAATACCTGAGAAGCCAAAGTTAAGAAGTATCCATAATATATTATTTCACCAGTTCTAAATATTTCCAAATAGAAACAGATTAAAGAAAGGTTTGGGAGAAGTACAAATGTACAAATTTGAAAATCTGTAAGTTTGGAAATATACTGAGTGAAGCATATAGAAGTACAGAGAATCATAGTCCTTTGAGGATCTACTGCTTAAGCAAAGTAGTAGAAGAAAGTCTCTATGAAATCTTTTCACAAGTGAAATGAAAATGAAAACAGTAGAAGAAAAACCTATGGAAAGACTTGGAGCAAGTGATTAGAATTACATCCATAAAGGGTTCACGTGCTACCTGGTATGACAGAAACAGCAACAACAACAGCGAAGCCAGCATTCGTTTTCTATTTATAGTCCTCTCCTGACTTGAAGGAGAGTGAAAGTGGGTCCATGAAGATTATTTTGTCTGCTGAGAAGGGTAGTGGATATAAATGGGGATTGTAAGTTTGGAATCTTTTGAATCATAGGATCTGTACTATAGTTTGAATTGTAGGAACTGTGCTGATTTGTTTGGAAAAATTATGGGTGAATGATCTTTCTGAGGCAGAGAAATAGAAACAGATCGAGGAGAGACTACAAGAAGGAAAGTGGGAAGGAGAAGAAGAGGGAAAGGGAGACATATACATATTAAAACAGTCACCCAGGAGCTGACTAGAGAAAAAAATGCCAGAGGAATTTTGTGTTCAGAGGGGCAAATTCTTTGGACTAACATACAAAATCCTCAGTAAAATTTACATCTCTCATTCAGGTTACATGAAAATGAAAAAAAAAAAGTGATAGACACGAAGTTAGTTAAAATTTGGGTCATATAAGTAATGGTAAGTGAAAATAGGTTATTGGGAACTAGCTATCCTACAAAATCAAGGGTAAGAATCACATAGAGCACTATATGGAGGCAGACAGGTGTGAGTCTAGGCTCATCTAAAGACTGCACTGTCCCCTGATGCAAAAAATAAGCAAAGATGAAAAGGCAAAATAATATCAAAAAGAACTGTCTCCTCTAAGGCAGGAATGAAGAAAGAGGGGTCGAGGGGAAAGGGGAAATAGAAACGTTCTCAAAAGTAAATTGCCCACTGGGAATGAGATAAAGGAGTAAAACGCTCAAGTCAAACAAACAGAAAAGCAGTTTTGTCTGTTTTCTTTCTGGTCACGGATATGCTGTTAGAATGAAGTGGAGAGGGGTGATATGCTGGTCTCTTGTTAAAGAGCACTTGCACAGGCCAAGGATCATGCACCTTCATCGCAGAGCAGAAGTCCTCCTTGGTGCCCAGAAGCCCTTGACTCTATCAACCCGTGTCCTTGCTGTCAACTAGTGGGACACTAAGAAAGAAATGTACTCATGTATTCTTTGCATTTTAGAAGGAGTTTTGTTTTCAGGAAAATTATTTATACCCGATGTTGCCAGCTGAGGGACTGGAGTAGAATGGGAGGCTTGTGGCAATATTTGCTAGGCTACTAGAACTGTTTTGGAGATACCACTTAAGCACAAGAGTATAACTCCTGCGATCCATCATTCTGTTAACTGACCTCTCAATTATTTTCTTGACTAGGCAACTTATATTTGATGTTGATAAAGTTAGTCTTGCAGAATTCTGAAGTGTTTTTTCCCTTTAAGAAAGAAAGAGGCATTCCCCGCCCCCTCTCCAACATAGTTTTATGTTAAGGGAATTCGGAATTTTACAGTGACAGGTATATGCATGATATAAATTCTTTTTACTAACTTAAAATTTCAGTTTACTGGAATACTATATCAAAAATTGTGTACAATGGGGGAGATCCTATATATTGTTTTACTTGTGGCAGGCCTAAGAAATGCTTTTATTTAATGAAATATAGAAAACTTTCAAGAACAGTTTAATTTATTCAGCAATAGATGAGTAAACCTCATTTTTAGTTCTGAGGATATTAATATAATCCTGAAGACATGCATTTTGTCCTGAAGATTCAGACCAAAATCTTTCCTCTGTGTGCTGGGTCTAGGGGTAGAGCATCAGGTTGGAACTCAGGAGAGTTAGTTCTCCTTCTAATAATTTTTGACCTTTAGCAAATCACATTACATGCCTACATTTTCTCATGTATAAAATGAGAAAGTAGCTGATTCACAAAACTTCATTCTTTCATCATTTATTAATTCACCATCCATCCATCCATCCAGAAAGCATTATGCTAGGCACCAAGGAGATAATGGTGAGTATAGCACATCTCTTGATTAGTAGTCTACAACAGATCTGAGAATTTACCTGTGATAAATGCCCCACATTTCTTAGGGGTATTACCAAGCATCATTTTAATTTAACCTAATTTTAAAGTACCTTATTCTTTCCTCTTCTATTTTTTTGTATACTGTAATAGTACTTGAACTTACTTGAAAATGAGGTTTAATAATAAACTGAAGAAGCGTTGATGGTTATTAGATGATGTATTATTGTTGACATAGTGAAATTTCAATCATTCACACATAATTTAGTTAAGACTATTTAAATTTACTTTAAGAACTACTCAAGCAAGGCAAAATAGGAGAATATGATCGACACTTAGCAATGGGCATAGCTTTAGGAGCAGGGAAAAGACAGCATATTCGAGGAGATTTACCTTTACCAGGTTAGAAGTGGAAAACATTGAAATACATTTTGCCAAGAAGAGACTCATAAGACCTTCACACTGCTGGGTTTCAAGGAAGATTTTCAGATGGACGTTTTTAAGGTCCTGGCGGCCATCCTACATCTGGCAATGTACAGATTGCAGCAGTGGGCAAAGAGAGATGGGTGATTGGCATAAGATATGTGACCTAAGTCAAGAATCTTGTCAACCGAAAACCTGCACTAAAAGCTGGATGAAAAGATATGAATAATAGCCAGGACACGGAAGCAACCTAGATGTCCATCAGCAGACCAATGGATAAGAAAGCTGTGGTACATATACACAATGGAGTATTACTCAGCCATTAAAAAGAATACATTTGAATCAGTTCTAATGAGGTGGATGAAGCTGGAGCCGATTATACAGAGTGAAGTAAGCCAGAAAGAAAAACACCGATACAGTATACTAACACACATATATATGGAATTTAGAAAGATGGTAACCATAACCCTGTATGTGAGACAACAAAAGAGACACAGATGTACAGAGCAGTCTTTTGGACTCTGTGAGAGAGGGTGAGGGTGGAATGATTTGGGAGAATGGCATTGAAACATGTATAATATCATATGTGAAATGAATCACCAGTCCAGGTTCAATGCATGATATAGGATACTTGGGACTAGTGCACTGGGATGACCCAGAAGGATGGTATGGGGAGGGAGGTGGGAGGAGGGTTCAGGATGGGGAACATATTTGCACCCGTGGCGGATTCATGTTGATATATGGCAAAACCAATACAATATTGTAAAGTAATTAGCCTCCAATTAAAATAAATACATTTATGTTAAAAAAAGAAAGGACATGAACAAAGAAAACATTAAAGTACATACATACATTAAAGTACAAAGATCAATCTATTCCCATATAAGAGGTGTTACTAGAAAGGCAGAAGAGTGTTTTAGCCTTAAGTACAGATCTGACAACTGGGCTCCCAGGTGATGCTAGTGGTAAAGACTCTGCCTCTTCCCACCTTGCTAGATTCTCCTCAAGTAAATTTGTCTTCTTCATCTAAAACTGCTATATTTTCTCACAGGCCTCATAATTCTTGTCAATAATGTCCTAATTTTCTCAGTGATTGAGTCTTTAAATAGAATTTGTCAATTTCCTTTCCCTCAGTCTTCTGATCAAACATGATTATTTTAAAAGTTTTTTTTTCACATAGTTGTTCAGTTGTTAAGTTGTGTCCTACTCTTTGACACCCCATGGACTGCAGCATGCCAGGCTTCCCCGTCCTTCAGTATTTCCCGGAGTTTGCTCAAATTCATGTGCACTGAGTTGGTGATGCTATCCAACCATGTCATCCTCTGCCACCTCCTTCCCCTTTGCTTTCAGTCTTTCCCAGCATCAGGGTCTTTCGGTGAGTGGGCTCTTCACATCAGGTGGCCAAAGTATTGGAGATTCAGCTTTAGCATCAGTCCTTCCAATGAATATTCAGGGTTTTCCAGACTGATCCCTTCTATTTTGCCATGACTTTCTCTAGCTTCAACATTTCTGCTTATCTGTCTTTGAAATAGAATATTTTCCATCTATTCCAGAATATTATCATGAGGTAAAATTTTTAAAATGTGTATAGATTGCATTCTATAAAAACAGAATTGGCAAAAAAAGGAAAAAAAATTGGAAAGAATTTTCTTCACAGATTCTGAGCTAGTTTTGGACTCCATGATTGCTTTCTTGCTTTGCCATCTAGGACACATATATTTATTATGTGCATTTTACATGCATTCATATATACATTTATAAAAGTAATGGATAGAGAACTACTATATGTAAACAACATGACATGAACTATAAATTCATGCTCTACATATTAATATTTCCTGTGATTTTCCTTCCTGTTTCTGTCCCACTAGTGTGCCTATGAAACACCTACCTAAACATAGGTCAAAGCATGTATTTTTTTCTTTCCTCAAACTAGATAGGGCTAGAGGTAAGACAAGAACGATGTGGAGAGTGGCTGAGACCGGAGAGAAAAAGTGTTAGAACTGAAGTCCAACAAAGTAGAAGAAGAGCCAATTTTATTTTTGAGTGGGGGCTGCTTCATGCTGAACTGACCTTAAGTGTTGATCTTCCCGCTCCAATCTCTGCACAGTATCCTTGCAAACAACAGCATAATATGAGTGACTGGTTACTTCAGTCAATTCAGTTTGGTCGCTCAGTCATGTCGACTCTGCAACCCCATGAACTGCAGCATGCCAGGCCTCCCTGTCCATCACCAACTCGCAGAGTCCACCCAAACCCATGTCCATTGAGTTGGTGATGCCATCCAACCATCTTATCCTCTGTTGTTCCCTTCTCCGCCTGCCATCAATCTTTCCCAGCATCAGGGTCTTTTCCAGTGAGTTAATTCTTCGCATCAGGTGGCCAAAGTACTGGAGTTTCAGCTTCAACATCAGTCCTTCCAGTGAACACTCAGGACTGGGGTCTCCTTTAAGATGGACTAATTGGATCTCCTTGCAGTCCAAGGGACTCTCAAGAGTCTTCTCCAATACCACAGTTCAAAAGCATCAGTTCTTCTGCGTTCACCTTTCTTTATAGCTCAACTCTCACATCCATACATGACCACTGGAAAAACCATAGCCTTGACTAGATGGACCTTTGCTTGCAAAGTAATGTCTCTGCTTTTTACTATGCTGTCTAGGTTGGTCATAACTTTCCTTCCAAGGAGCAAGCATCTTTTAATTTCATGGCTGCAGTCACCATCTGCAGTGATTTTGGAGCCCAGAAAAATAAAAGTCAGCCACTGTTTCCCCATCTATTTGCCATGAAGTGCTGGGACTGGATGCCGTGACCTTAGTTTTCTGAATGTTGAGCTTTAAGCCAACTTTTTCACTCTCCTCTTTCACTTTCATCAAGAGGCTTTTTAGTTCTTCTTCACTTTCTGCCATAAGAGTGGTGTCATCTGCATATCTGAGGTTATTGATATTTTTCCTGGCAATCTTGATTCCAGCCTGTGTTTCTTCCAGTCCCGCATTCTCATGATGTACTCTGCATAGAAGTTAAATAAGCAGGGTGACAATATACAGCCTTGACGTACTCCTTTTCCTATTTGGAACCAGTCTGTTGTTCCATGTCCAGTTCTAACTGTTGCTTCCTGACCTGCATACAGGTTTCTCAAACTTATGTGGGGTCAAAGGTTTGAAGGAAAATTTTGCCTCCAACTAAAATCAGCTGCACAGAACCCATTAGAAAATTTTCTATAAGCTTTGCTCACTGTTTATGACCTGAAATATATCCTCTTTTATAGGATTTTACAAAGTTTAAATAAAATCACTTGTACACAATGCCTGGTCCACATTATATGTTAAATAAATTTTTGATGATCTCAATCATGGGTATGTATAGCTGGAAGAGAACTTGCAAGTGATCTGCTTCAATCTTCTCGTTTTCCAAATATGACAATGAGCCCAGAGAAAAGTGATGACTCAGACAAAGTCTGAAATAAAATACCATGTCTGGAACTCAACTGTCCAGAGTCCCAGTTCTTCCACAGTACTATCTCTTATATCTCTTTTGTTTTGTATCCTATCTATCTATCACTCTCTTTCCTATTATGTCTCTCTCTCTCTCAGGCACACACAAGACATTGTGCTCATTTGGCTTTACAAACCTGAATTTTCTCCAGATATGAGAAACAATGACATTTATATCTGTCTATTTATGTTTGGTAGTGGCGATGTAATTATTATGGAATGTTTTTAGTTGCAGCAAAACCATTAATATCATTATGTGTTAGTGTGTTATATTAACTGAGGAGAATTTGTTAAGGGAGGTTGTGTATTGTTTTTATTCAGCATATGTTAGAGGAGCTTTAAAGTGTTTAAAAAACTCATTTGAACTAAAAACAAAAAAAGTACTCAGTTAAGCTGATTTATAATTTTTAACAATCAAAACTAGGTTTTAGTGTATATTTTTTGCAGGTAAAATAGATGCCTCCTCATTTTGGTAATTACATGAAGTTCCAGTGTACAGATAAACTGTTTTTTAAGATGTAATTTTTTTTGATTGCTGGTACTGGAAATAAGTGTTAAGTTGACTGGTAGTACTGGAAGATAATTTTTTCTTAAAAACAACATTATGTATTTTGGTCAGTTTAACCTACAAGAGCTTTTAAACTCAGAATGTATCAATAAATAATACAATAATGTATTCAATTGTACTCCTGGTAATTAAACAACTAGAAAGATAAGAAAATAATCACTTTATCTTATTTATCACCACCACCCAGCAAAGTACAGAAATGATCATTAAAATATAGAGATTATGATCACGTTCTCTAGAATTAGACTTTTTGGGTTTATATCCTGACTCTGTCATTCAATAGACTAGGCAGTTACCCCAGCTAATGACTGTTTCTTCATCTGTCAACTGAAAATAACAATAATGCTTCCCTTATGTGGTTGTCAGAATTCAATTGGCTAAACTATTTAAAGCACCTAAATCAAGTGTCTGGGACATAACAAGCACAGTAAATGCTTGTTGCTTATATAGAGCTATCACAGCATTGTACTTTATATTAGTGATAATAATTAGGTTTATTTTTGTCTCATAAATAGATGAAGATACATGCAGATTGGAAGTACATGTTTATGACATTAAGTACCAGACACATTAATACATATATTATCTTTATTAGCCCTCATCAAAAAACTTTCAAGAAAAGGAACAATACTTTCATATGCTGTGAATGAGAAGATGGACAGGAGATTGGCTCAAGGTAGCTGCCAACTCTTTGCAGTTCAGTGTAATAGAAAGAATGCATTCCACAGGACTGAAAGGGCTTACTTATACTATTACCAGCTGTATGAATTTGGGTCTCATTCACCTTCCCAGACCTTCAGTCTCCTGATTTGTTAAAAATGGAAGAAAATAATTTCCACTATGCCTACCTCCTACTATCCATTGGATCGTAGAAAAAGCAAGAGAGTTCTAGAAAAACATCTACTTCTGCTTTATTGACTATGCCAAAGCCTTTGACTGTGTGGATCACAACAAACTGTGGAAAATTCTTCAAGATTGGGAATACCAGACCACCTTCCCTGCCCCTTGAGAAATCTGTATGCAGGTCAGGAAGCAACAGTTAGAACTGGACATGGAACAACAGACTGGTTCCAAATTGGGAAAGGAGTATGTCAGGGCTGTATATTGTCACCCTGTTAATTTAACTTATATGCAGAGTACATCATGCAAAATGCCGGGCTGGATGAAGCACAAGCTGGAATCAAGATTGCTGGGAGAAATATCAATAACCTCAGATATGCAGATGACACCACCCTTATGGCAGAAAGTGAAGAGGAGCTAAAAAGCCTCTTGTTGAAAGTGAAAAAGGAGAGTGAAAAAGCTGGCTTAAAACTCGACATTCAAAAAACGAAGATCATGGCATTTGGTCCCATTACTTCATGGAAAATAGATGAGGAAACAATGGAAACAGTGACAGACTTTATTTTCTTGGGCTCCAAAATCACTGCAGATGGTGATTGCAGCCATGAAATTAAAAGATGCTTGCTCCTTGGAAGAAAAGCCATGACCAATCTAGACAGCATATTAGAAAACAGAGACATTTGCTGACATAGGTCTGTCTAGTCAAAGCTATGGTTTTTCCAGGAGTCATGTATGGATGTGAGTTGGACCATAAAGAAAGCTGAGCACCGATGAATTGATGCTTTTGAAGTGTGGTGTTGGAGAAGACTCTTGGGAGTCCCTTGGACTGCAAGGAGATCCAACCAGTCCATCCTAAAGGAAATCAGTCCTGAATATTCATTGGAAGGACTGATGCTGAAGCTGAAGCTCCAATACTTTTGGCCACCTGATGCGAAGAAATGGCTCATTGGAAAAGACCCTGATGCTGGGAAATATTGAAGAAGGCGGGAAGAGAAGGGGATGACAGAGGATGAGATGGTTGAATGGCATCACCGACTTAATGGACATGAGTTTGAGCAAGCTCCAGGAGTTGGTGATGGACAGGGAAGCCTGGTGTGCTGCAGTCCATGGGGTCACAAAGAGTTGGACATGACTGAGTGACTGAACTTATTTACTTACTACTTAGGCCTACCTCTTGGGACTACTGAGATTAGTATAGACTATGTATGAGAATGCACTTCATATAATATAAGTAATACTCAGACATAAAGGATCATTCTGAAACCCATTCCTTTGAGATAGCTCTCTGAAAGAACTCAACTCTAAAAACTTTGTTTAGGATTCAAGTCCAAGTTCTGCCACTTATAATTTTGTGAATTTGGGGCTCAATTTCATTTTTCTATAAAACAAGAAAAATTCACATAGATAATGTGAGAATTAAATAATATTCATGTGAAAGTTATTTACAAACTGTGACTCATGTTAACATGTAGGTCAATATTATGTTTAAATAGATAAATGACCAGTGTTATACCTTTTTATTTTTCTACCATATGATGCTTTCTGATCTTCATAATAAAGTGCATTGCTTTATATAATCAAAGTGCCTATATAATAAAGTGCATATATATACAAAGTGCCTTAAGTAACAGGTACCATTTACTGAGAACAGTTCTATATGCCAGGAAATTTTTGAAGTGTCACTGGTATTAGTTTCAAAGTATGCATATTGTTAGGCAGGACAAATATAAAGGTTGAGTGGGGGTGGTTAATCCTCATTTTTCTGAGAGGTTCACGTTAGTTTAACTTTTAGATGTATTAGGTTCTATATAGCTTAGACATGGAATTTATTTCCACTGGCTGTTCATAGAATTTAATCTACAAGACTCAAAACTGAATATAGTTCCTGGAGACCTTAAGAGAAAGAGAAATGGCAGCAATGTTTCTTAGTAGCTGCAAAGATCTTTTCAGTATTCGGACTAAAATTTCTTAAACTTTTTTTTATTCTTATTCACGTGTCTGGGGAGCTCAATCAGTAACTGCTGTTCTTTTTATTAATAGTACATTGACTCTGAGTTGTTTATAGAGTTGTTTTCTCCAAGCAGTCATGATGAATTTGCTCTCTTGTAACCAATACTCTCTTATTTCTTAAGTCCAATCTGTAGTATCAAAGATGTAATCTTTAGGAGACAACATATGATAAATGGCCCATCCAGGGTAAAATTCATATCTTTCACCTAAACAGTCATACTGATATAAGAAAAGAGCATAATTACTAGAAATAACAGTATTCCAAACTATACTAAGTAAGTGAAATGAAGTTGCTCAGTTGTGTCCGACTCTGTGATTCCGTGGACTGTAGCCTACCAGGCTTCTCCATCCATGGGATTTTCCAGGCAAGAATACTGGAGTGCGTTACCATTAGACAATATTTAAATTTTAAATAAAAAAATTAAGAGAAGAGCTATTTTTATTTTGAAATTTGAAATTTTGGGGCAAAATGAGTGTTACTTTCACAATACTAATAATGGTCATATCAGTAAGTGACTGTGAAAGAAACCTAAGGACAAGGTGATTTATTATGAGACGCCCATGTCATAGATGTCATTTTATACTATTTCAGCCAAGATCACAACCTGAGAAATAGAAATATGGATTAGAACTTTTATATGTATTAATTTTTGAAATATTCTAGAAGAGTCAATCTCTCAGTTTGAATTAATATTTATACTTTGAAATTGCAGAGTAATGCAGTAAAAATGAAATATGTATGCCATATTCTCATTTGCTATAGAGGGGCAAATGCAAAAATATTCCTTCTTTCTTTTGTTCCCTCTGGGATTCAACTCAAAAATAAAAAGGAACATTCAGATTAAATTTTTATCTCTTCCTAGAAAAATATTACATCAATATTAAAGAAAAGGAGCTATAATCTATAATTATTGAAACTATTTTAAGTTGTGTAGAATTGAATAGGGGAAAAGTGTTTTAAAAATGCTTAAACTAGTAGGAAAGAAATAAAAGACAAGAAAGTAAGCAGGAAGTACAAAGACAAGTGATTCTGAAATATAGTATGTAGAATATGGGGCTTCCCTGGTGGCTCAGTGGTAAAGAATTCTCCTGCCAATGCAGGAGACGCAGGAGCCATGGGTTCGATCCCCGGGTCAGGAAGATCCCTTGGAGAAGAAAATGGCAGCCCACTCTAGTATTCTTGCCTGGGAAACCCATGGACAGAGGAGCCTGGTAGGCTACAGTCCCTGGGGTTGAAAAGAGTCAGACAGGACTTAGCAACTGAACAACAACAATGTAGACTATCACATCAGTTATTTAATGTGATTATGCCTAAAACATAGCTGTTAGAAAATATGCCCCCTGCAAAGAGTATCTTGCAGCATGATCAAGATGTTAGAAAGTGAGGATCAAAATAAAGGAGAAGGAGAAACTGTTCACTTAAGATGATTATGTTACTGAAGTTCTGCTAGTTCTACGATTCTTTTTTTAAAAAATGTGGTAAAGACATAGTTTGGTTGTCTATGCACTTTATTTTTAAATTTTATTGAAGTATAGTTTTTTTTTTTTTTTTGGGTTGCTTCCATGTCTTGGCTGTTATAAACAATACTGCAATGAATGTTGATATCCTTTCAGATTGTGTTTTTCTCTGAATATATGCCCAGGAGTAGGTTTGCAGGGTTATGTGGTAGCTCTATTTTTATTTTTTTAAGGAACCTCCATACTGTTCTCCATAGTAGCTGCACCAATTAACATTTCCACCAACAATGTAGGAAGGTTCTCTTCTCTTCACATCCTCTCCAGCATTTATTGTTTATGGATTTTTTTCATGATAGCCATTCTGGCAGATGTGAGGGGATATTACATTATAGTTTTGATTTCTATTTCTCTAATAATTAGACATGTTGAACATCTTTTTATGTGCCTCATGGCCAGTTTCGTTAATTTCTACTGTACAACAAAGTGATTCAGTTATACATATATACATTCTTTTCCATTAGGTTTTATCAGAGGCTATTGAATATAGTTCCTTGTGCTACACAGTAGGATCTTGTTTATCCATTCTAAACGGAGTAGTTTGCATCTACTAACCCCAAACTTCCAGGCAATCCTCTCTCCCTCCCCTACTTTGCCTTGGGAACCACAATCTGTTTCCTAGCTTGTGAGTCCGTTTCTGTTTTGCGTGTGGTTGCGTGCATTCTAAGTCCCTTCAGTCATGTCCGACTCTATGCAACCTGTGGACTGTAGCCCACCAGGCTCCTCTGTCCATAAGATTCTCCAGGCAGGAATACTGGAGTGGGTTGTCATGCCCTCCTTAGATAAGTTCATTCATATTTTAGATTCTGCCAATAAACGATGTCCTATGGTATTTGTCTTTCTCTCTCTGACTTACTTCACTTAGTCTGATCATTTCTAGGTCCATCCATATTATTGCAAATGGCATTATTACTTTCTCTTTATGCCCTAGTAGTATTCCATTATATATATGTACCACATCTTCTGTAAATGGAAAATTAAGTTGTCTCCGTGTCTTGGCTATTGTAAATAGTGTTGCAGGGAGCACTAGAGTGCATGTTTTTTTTTTTTTTTGAATTATAGTTTTCTCTGATATATCAGAGAATAATCCCAGCAGTGGGATTGTGTACTTCATTTTTAAGGTTTTTTTTTTTCCCAAAGAGAAATAAAATGAAATTATATACACTATAGGCTGAAATAACTAAATTGATGTGAAAAAATATTTGCTTTCAAATAGTCAACCTAACGATAAAATGCTAACCAAACATAAAGTCTTGTCTGTTTGTCAACAGAGAAAAAACCTATTAATGTTAAAATAGAATCTATTTTCTATACTAGATTTTAAAAACCTGATTGTTGTTAAGTGAGTGTTGGTAAGTAATAGTTCCACATAAATAAATGAGTCATAAACGGAATAATAATAATTGACATAATCGGTGTGTCTCACTTATCCTTGGAAAAATCTCTGTGATTTGCACTAGGTACTTATCACTTGGAGAGAGAAAGATGGAATAGAGATTCTAAGATTCCTTTTAACTATGCAAATTTATTATAAAAAATCTCACTCACTGAGTCACATAATAGTAGTCAGAAAAGGAAGCAATGAAAAAATAATCCTATTAAAATGTCACTATGATAGTTCTTATAGGTTTTCTTGCTTAATGTGAATTGTTCAGAAATAATTTTTATCATGTCACCCAGTAAGTTGTACAACAGCATTAATGTAACTTCATCTGTTAATCGACGGCTGTGTAGAAGCCAGATAAAGGATAGGGGTGGAATGTGGGGAGGTGTAGGGAAGAGAAGAAGAATGGGATGCATAACTGGATCTTAGAGATTTACAGCACATACTAAGAGAGATGCCTTTCCTGGGATAAATAGAACTTCTGAAAGATTATATAGTACATCAGCTGCATTTTGTTCAATAAAAGACTAAGATAACTAGAGCTGCAGAAATACAACCAACTGTGACTCCTACAGTGAAATTTCGGAAGTTTCTAGTGGTATAATTAAGAATATTCTGCAAAAGGTAATAGTTTTTCTGTAAGGAAATGACTACTATTATCATAAACTGCTATTGTACATGACTAGTGGCTTATAGAAGATAAAAAAGGCAAAATTTAAAAAAAAGCAAGAAGGAGGAAAAATAAAAGTAGGAGTAAAGCATCAAATTATATATTAAAATGCCATAACTAGATTTTTTTTTCCCTTCTCTGATGCACCGCAATTTACACAAATGCTGGGAAAGTTATACCGAACAATACCTTTCTTTTAGCCTTTAGCTGCTCATGATACTTGTCACAGGTGTCCCCCGGGATCTCTCCTCCCCAGAGGGTGATTCCAACGATGGTGTATGTGATACCCATGACAAGCAATGGGAAACAGTACACCAGGATAATAACAATAATATGGTAACTGCAAGAAATAAGAAAAATACATGCTGAAGAGCATATTGGTGTAAAATAATGAGACTTTGAATTTATCCCATTTTAAGTCATAATTGAACATGCCAATGATCAGCCCACATTTTCTCTTCTAAGTCCTCATTTCACAATTTCACCAAAACACCTAGCTACTGTCACCTGTACTGGGTGCTGTGCTCAGTCACTTCAGTTGTGTCCAACTCTTTGCAGCCCGATGGATTGTAGCCCACCAGGCTTCTCTGTCCATGAGATTCTCCAGGCGAGAATACTGGGGTGGGTTGTCATGCCCTCCTCCAGGGATCTTCCCGACCGAGGGATTGAACTCATGGCTTCTGCATGTCCACGTTGCAGGTGGATTCTTTACCACTGAGCCACCAAGGGAAGAATGTCATCTACAATCATCCACATACTACAATTTAATTTTGTCAATTTTTACTTCACATATGAAAACTATAGCATTCGTACAGAGCTCATTTAAACTGCACATTTCCCCTTGCCTAGAGGCTTCAAGATGAGTATTTTCCTTTGCTTGGTAATCACTAGGCTAACCTAATTAAACAGATAATCAGAGGAAAAGAGATGGCACAGAGTAAACTGATCAACTGATATATTTTCTTCTGTGTAAATCTATTACATACATCTTGCAACATCAGTCATATTTGAAATAAATCATTTTTCATCCAAAGGAAGAAAATGTAACTAAATGCTCTGAGTCATATTAGAGTTTTATCAAAGTCTTGGCACATTTTAATTGCATCATTAAATTTGGTAAATAACATATGGAGATATTAGTCATGTCAAAGTCAATATACTATAAATTATCAAACTAAATGTTGGGATTTCATAGCTTTCAATAAAAATTGAAAAATATTACTATGGTGGACTAAGATAGGAGCCAATAATATAATAGCCAAATTAGAATTTGTATAAACTTTTAAGTGACTTCCACTGTCTTAGGAAGGCTTTAAAGTAATTAAAGATTTTGGTATACTAATCTCAATATCTGTGTTTATTTGGTAAAGCTGTCTTCCTGATAGCTTATTAAGTGTTAAAGTCAGTGGTGAATTGATTCAGTCAACAAATAATTTAATTTTATTATTATGAATAATTTTGTTTTGCTATCATACAAATAAGATATATTAGTATTACATAATGGAAAAAATGCAGTCCTCAGTTTAATAACTGCTGCCTGCTTTTCCTTTAATAAACACTCCTCAATCTTTTTCTTTAAAAATCTGGACTCTGAGTAGAGCAGAGTTTGATAAAATATCTGCTTTAAAAGATGATCATTGTATTTGCATTATGTGTTAGTTTTTAAAGGAAAAAAATAGATCACTAAGAATTTTATTTGAAATAAAATTTAATGGTCAAAATAAAAAACAAAATGGAAACAATTGTTTGCTAATTTGTTTTTTTTAAGGTGTGTCCAAAGTATGAAATACCAAATTCTAACACGTAGCATTACTTTGCCGACTAAGGTCCGTCTAGTCAAGGCTATGGTTTTTCCTGTGGTCATATATGGATGTGAGAGTTGGACTGTGAAGAAGGCTGAGCACCAAAGAACTGATGCTTTTGAACTGTGGTGTTGGAGAAGACTCTTGAGAGTCCCTTGGACTGCAAGGAGATCCAACCAGTCCATTCTGAAGGAGATCAACCCTGGGTGTTCTTTGGAAGGAATGATGCTGAAGCTGAAACTCCAGTACTTTGGCCACCTCATGCGAAGAGTTGACTCATTGGAAAAGACCCTGATGCTGGGAGGGATTGGGGGCAGGAGGAGAAGGGGACGACAGAGGATGAGATGGCTGGATGGCATCACGGACTCAACGGACATGAGTCTGAGTGAACTCCGGGAGTTGGTGATGGACAGGGAGGCCTGGAGTGCTGAGATTCATGGGGTTGCAGAGTCGGACACGACTGAGCGACTGAACTAACTAACATGTAGCATTCCTATCTCCTTTCTGACCTAAGTGTTTAAGTTTTTAATGCTAAAACAAAGGAACACAAACAGGAACATACCAAGACTCCCTTTCCTTTCAGCCAGGCTTTTTACAAGAGCAATCTACACCTTGGATTTCAGTTCCACCCTTCTCACTCATTCCTTAATCCAGAACAACCTGGTTTTCCTTTGCGCTCTCCAGTTATCTTATCATCTTCTCTGGAAACTCTCCAGAGCTACCCCATATAGAGGTCATCACATTTTTCCAATTAGAAATCACTGTAACTTATACAAACTAATTGATTATATCAGACTGTACTATATACAGATAGTATAGTATTTTTATGTGTCTTTTTTCCAAAGTAATGTTTGAGCCCTTGAAGGAACTGTCTATGCCTCATCTGCTTACCTATTGCTCCCAACCTATAGTTCCTTAAGTGTTCAATGCGTTAGCTGAAGATTATAATGGATAATTAACTTACGTGAAATGTTGCTTGGGGCCTTCTGGCCATTGCACGTAGCAAAGAGTACGGCCCGGCATGACTTTGGTTTTGGAGTAAAGACACTGAGGGAATGCAAGTAGAAATGCTAGAATCCAAATGCCTCCAATGACAATCTTGGTTGCAGTGGCAGACAGTCTGGGCTTCAAGGGGTCAATGATGGCCATATACCTGTATAAAAACAATCAAAACCATTTTGTTGGGTCTTTTGTTAGCAGAGTTTAAAGTGAGTTTCAGAGGACTTTCAAGGGCCATGGTTATCTATTCTGTAGTAAACAAATTAATAAAAATTTATCTTGCATAGAGACAGCATAGAGTAATTATGGCATAGTCTTATCAATCAGGCAGATCAAGGTTCAAATCCTACCCTGTCACTTATTTAACTTTTTGATCTTCAATTTTATTATTTTTAAAATAGAAATAAGAACACCCCCTCTTAGTGGTGAAGTCAAGATCATAGAAATAATACAAGTGAAAGGTATCGATTATTTGGTGCTGTGCCTAGCACATTATCAGAACTCTGCCGAACAGAATCGGAAAGGTATGCATTAAGTGCTTAAAAATATGAGTTCCGTACCCCAAGACCTCCATTTTTCTTGGGTATGTTTAACTTTATAAAAAGAAAATTCTAGAGAACTAATATAGATAATGTCTACATGATTGACAAAGATGAGGAATCCATAGGAAAGATATTGTCAACATATCCACTGAAAAGCATCCAGAGACATGGTTCAGGATTTAGATAAGGAGGAATAAATAAAGTTTAACTAAGGTTATGCTGTTACCACCAAAACAGTTCATACTACATCATATAAATCTTCATAGTGTCTATGTAACTATATATAACATAATTGTTATAGGAAAATATATTTAAGGCTCTAAGAAACATCAGTTCAGTTCAGTTCAGTCGCTCAGTCGTGTCTGACTCTTTGCGACCCCCTGAATCGAAGCACACCAGGCCTCCCTGTCCACACCAACTCTCGGAGTCCACCCAGACTCACGTCCATCGAGTCAGTGATGCCATCCAGCCATCTCATCCTCGGTCATCCCCTTCTCCTCCTGCCCCCAATCCCTCCCAGAATCAGTCTTTTCCAATGAGTCAACTCTTCACATGAGGTGGCCAAAGTACTGGAGTTTCAGCTTTGGCATCATTCCTTCCAAAGAAATCCCAGGGCTGATCTCCTTCAGAAAGGACTGGTTAAATCTCCTTGCAGTCCAAGGGGCTCTCAAGAGTCTTCTCCAACACCACAGTTCAAAAGCATCAATTCTTCGGTGCTCAGCCTTCTTCACAGTCCAACTCTCACATCTATACATGACCACAGGAAAAACCATAGCCTTGACTAGACGGACCTTAAGCACATATTATTTTTAGAGTGCAACTTTTTGGGAAATTAGAAACTCTTTGAATATGGTAACAAAAGTCAAGCTTTATTCATTTGGTAAAATAGTAACACTATGTCTGGGAGAATCAAATTCTAGTTTTAAATTGGATAATATGGCTCATTGCCAACTTATGGCCAATAGTCAGAGTAAAATATAATGTATGCTAAATTAATTGTATCTTGGCATTTCTCTCAATAAAGCATATTATTTAATCATACTACTTTTACTGTTGACCATTTTGTGTTTTTCAAAGGTAACAGTTTTATCAAAGAATGAATATTACTTAAACCAAAAACATTTACTTTTATGAATAAGTATTTCAACATAAGAGTAATTCATTAATTTGCTTATTGCTCTTTGCTTTTGCAACTATTAGGTAGAACTAGATCTTCAGTGATATATTGGTACTTCTATACTATTCATAATATTAGCTTTAGTTGTAATTTACTTAAAGGAAATATTTTTAATTTATTATATATGACAGCTAATGTGTCTGACTCTTTACGACCCTATGAACTGTAGCCCACCAGTCTCCTCTCTCCATGGGATTCTCCAGGCAGGAATACTAGAGTGGGTTGCCATTTCCTTCTCCAATGACAGCTACTAGGCAAAGTGAATGTTAGATATGACAAAAGTAACGGTAAAACAGTACCTTTGTTTAAGCAAATACACTGCCTAAAAAAGAAAATAAAATGCATACTTTGAATCTGAAAACTGTTTAAAATTCACCTCTCATGCTTATGTTGGTAAAAATTAATTGTAGCAATGTGTATTGATTGCTAAGCATAACCAAGCAACTTATTACATACACACACACACAGACACACTGTATATATACGTATATACATATATATATTTAACATCCAGAAAAGTTCAATAAATCAAATAATACTATCTCTATTTTACAGAAAAGAAGACTTGAGGCTTAAAGTTTAAGCACATTGTTTAAAAATGTCCCAGATGGTAAGAATTGGAATTCTAAGCCAGCTCTACCAATCCTTGAAGTCTATATAGGTACAGATTATGGCTTTGAATATAACTATTCATAGTGTATTCAAAAGCAGAGACATTACTTTGCCGACTAAGGTCCATCTAGTCAAGGCTATGGTTTTTCCTGTGGTCATGTATGGATGTGAGAGTTGGACTGTGAAGAAGGCTGAGCGCCGAAGAATTGTTGCTTTTGAACTGTGGTGTTGGAGAAGACTCTTGAGAGTCCCTTGGACTGCAAGGAGACCCAACCAGTCCATTCTGAAGGAGATCAGCCCTGGGATTTCTTTGGAAGGAATGATGCTAAAGCTGAAACTCCAGTACTTTGGCCACCTCATGTGAAGAGCTGACTCATTGGAAAAGACTTTGATGCTGGGAGGGATTGGGAGCAGGAGGAGAAGGGGAGGACAGAGGATGAGATGGCTGGATGGCATCACCGACTCGATGCATGTGAGTCTGAGTGAACTCCGGGAGTTGGTGATGGACAAGGAGGCCTGGCATGCTGTGATTCATGGGGTCGCAAAGAGTCGGACACAACTGAGCAACTGAACTGAACTGAACTGAACTGATAAGGAATTATGGAAGAGAAAGAGAAATGTGTAAGGTAGATGTCTTCCAAAGAATCAGAAGTCACATTTTGTCTGTAATTCAAACATTTATGTGTAACATTAAAGACAAAAGTCAAATATATAAAGGTAATAATTTTGGTTGCTTATTTCTGTTCCCCCTGCTGTGGACTGTCGCTCACCATGCCATTTCTCTCATTATATTGAAGTGCTGCTTTATGGTGTTTAAAGAGTCAGACACAGAACTTATCAATAAATGTTTTACTGAACTGAATATTCCTCAGTCCTATCATAATCTTTGCTTGCACTGGAAATTTATGAATCCAGTTTGAATGTTTAGACAGTTGCTATTTTGAGACTAAAATAAGAAGTTGAGTGACAAGAGTAGGTTTAAAGTCCTGTACAGTGACTTCAGCATGGACAATTCCAAATAAATGGCAAAGTTTTCAGTGATCTTTAAAAAAAAACAAAAACTGTTAGTTTAGTGTTAGAGAAATTATTTCCTACAGGTAGAATACTGTTTCACTTAAACTGTATGGAAGCAAGCAATCAATTTATGTCCTCACCAACACTTAAGTGAAAGTAGAAATTTTGAAACTTCAAGCTGACATTTTTGTCATTTTTGGTTTGATCTATTATTCATTCATTCAACCAAATATTTATTGGATGCCTGCTGTAACATTCCAGACGCTGTAGTAATACAACAGTGAGAAAAAAATAACCTTTGCAGAGCTCACAGTTGAGTGAAGTAGGTAGATACTAATCAAATAATCTTACTAATAAGTTTAAAATTACAAATGTAATAAGTGTTACAAAGGCAATGATTATGGCTGTTTTAGTGCATTTACTGGGAAAAACATTTAGGTAATCAATCAGTTCTCCCTAAGAAAAGAGTTCTGGGTTGAAACCTGAAAAGGTGACTAGGCAAGGTAGCAGAATGGTGAGGATTGTAAAAAAGATTTCTGGAAGAACAAACAACACATGGAAAATTCATGTGCAAATGGTGGATTTTTCAGTTCTGTTCAGTTCTGTTGCTCAGTCATGTCCTACTCTTTGCGACCCCATGGACCACAGCACGCCGGGCCTCCCTGTCCATCACCACTCCCGGAGTTTACCCAAACTCATGTCCATTGAGTTGGTGATGGCATTCAACCATCTCATCCTCTGTCGTCCCCTTCTCCTCCTGCCTTCAATCTTTCCTAGCATCAGGGTCTTTTCCAATGAGTCAGCTCTTCTGATCAGGTGGCCAAAGTATTGGAGTTTCACCTTCAACATTAGTCCTTCCATTGAACACTCAGGACTGATGTCCTTTAGGATGGACTGGTTGGGTCTCCTTGCAGTCCAAGGGACTCTTAAGAGTCTTCTCCAACATCACAGTTCAAAAGCATCAATTCTTTGGTGCTCGGCTTTCTTTCTTTTCTTTCTCAACTCTCACATTCATACATGACTACTGGAAAAACCATAGCTTTGACTAGATGGACATTTGTTGGAAAAGTAATGTTTCTGCTTTTTAGTATGCTGTCTAGGTTGGTCATAACTTTCCTTCCAAGGAGTAAGCGTCTTGTAATTTCATGGCTGCAGTCACCATCTGCAGTGATTTTATGGGTTGAATTTTGTCCCCCTAATAAAAGATACATTCAAGTCTTAATACCCAGCATCATAGAAGGTGACCTTGTGAGGAAATAGTTTTATATAGGTAATCAAATTAAAATAATGTCATCAGGATGGGCCCTAATTCAATATAAGGTATAAAGGAGAATTCTGGAAACAGAAAAACAGAAAGAATGCCACATGAAGATGGAGGATTGAGTGATGTGTCTAAAAGCCAAGGAATGCCAAAGATACCAGCAATCCACCAGAAGCTAGGAAGGGCAGGCAGAATTTCCTCATAGGCCTCAGAGGAGCATGACCCTTGCCAACCCCTTGATTTCATACTTCTAGCTTCCAGAAATGTGAGAAATAAATTTCTGTTAAGTCACCCAGTTTGTTCTGGTTTGTTACAATTTGATAGGTAAGGGTGGGAAAACCATGTGCACTTGAGGACCTGAAGGCTAAAGTAATTGAAATGCTGAAAGTGAAGGCGGAAAGTGATTTGAGATGAAGTTGTAGTGTAGGTCATGGAATTTGTCCTCTCGAAAATAATTGAAGTGATTCAATCAGGAAGGGAGAGTAATCAGATTTTAGCCTGGAGAATGGATTGAAATAGGGAAAAAATGGAAGCAGGGAAGTAAGTTACCTCATTACTGTTTTTGTTTGGGTGAGAGATGATTGCTGCTTGGGACAGAGTATTACCACTGGAGACTGAATTACATTAATGACTGAGGAAGATACAGAAATGCTGAAATATTGTAGAAAGGGAGAGCCAGTTGGCTAAAGAAATAGGTGGAACTGCCAGGTACTGCTGAAGAAATTGGTGATTGAAATCGGTGATTAGAAATTCACTGTGGCATCGATATTTCCTATTCTGCAACTCTCTCTAAGAATAATAATTCGTTCAATGGTAACATGAAGAAAATGGATCCTTAGGGTCTGCAAATAAAGACCCTTTGGACCTTGAGGAGAAATGATCAAATACAGGATATAATTTTACTCAAATGGTTGACAGTACTTTATTATTCTTTTAAATAAATATATATCTTTAATATGATCACATTTGACTTTTCTAGGTGTTTGTTTGAGCTCATTACCATTCTTCCCTCAACAAACAGATTCTCAAATATATTAGAACCCCCTTAGTACGACTTGTTTCCCAAAAAATAGCTATGATTGGATTCTTCACTCTTCTGCTTAGCATATCACCTAAGGAAGTTTTAAAGTCACTTTTTTAAAAAGATATTTTTCTGATGTGGATGATTTTTAAAGTATTTATTGAATTTTTTACAATATTGCTTTTGTTTTATGCTTTGAGGTTTTTTTGGCTGCAAGGCATGTGGAAACTTAGCTCCCTGACCAGGGTTTGAACCCGCATCCCCTGTGTTGGAAGGCAAAGTCTTAATCATTGGACCACTAGAGAAGTCCCTGTATCCATCAGAAGCTCACATTTAATGCCATCTTTTATTAGTTTTCCTTCTCACTGCAATACTAGATCATTTTCCTTTATCATTTACTTCCTTTTCTGATATGAATCAAGGGGTCTTTTTCATCAAAAGATGTCTTTTGCAAAATAGAATTCTTTGACATAACTGCTTACTCTCAGTAAGTAAGCTTTTCCATTTTGTAATTGTTCTTGGTATATGGTATAATTCTTCCCTTCATTAGCCTTTTTATAAGCTCTGTTTCTGGATCTTTATATGCTTATACATACTTAAAATTTTGGTTATAAAGACAGTGCAGCCTTCAAATGTTTGCTTGCTTATATTAAATATTATTTACCTGAAATAATACAGACTTTACTATATTCCACTTTGCTTCTGGCCAGAGTAGACACTGTTTTAGGTATGTAAATTCAGGACCCTCTAATCTGAAGTGAAGAGATGAAGCTTTAGGAAGAAGTACTTGGTAAGAAATATGTGTACAGCTGGAGACTTAGCCAATTTGTAGCAAAACTGAAAGGCAAGAGTGGTACATATATCTCAGAAGTTATCTTCTTCCTGCCATGCCCTCCAGGGGTCTACATTATAAGAAGAGGCCAGAGAACAAGGGACGCTATTGATATAGTCAGTCTATAGAAGTAGTCAGCCTGGTGTGCAGGGTCAGAAAAAAGAGTGGAATAGACAGTGAGTAGATCTGAATTGAAAAATGGAAATTATCCAGCTAAGATAGTAATTTCAGGTTTTTTCACATGCTGGTTTCCTTTCTGAAGTGATTTTCTCTTGCTCATACATTATTCTAAAGTTCTACGGCTGGAAAACTTCTATCCATCCTTTAATTTCCACTCAGATTACAGAACGACACTGTAGATTCTCTTCCTCTCTCTATCCAGAGTTTGTTTTTATGTCTTCAATGCTGCAACAGAATTATGCTCACACTTTGATTTTAGCTCACCGGAGATGTGATTTATTCTTCAGTGTTCCCTAGCACCTAACAAATTATCCATAGTAGTCAGCTTGATTGTTGAATAGTGACTGCAAATAGTTGTTGAATATTTGGACAGATAGATAAGTGAATAATTGTTTATAAACGAACACTTCAGAGTGTACACAATTTTAAAAAGGAAGAAAGAAGAAACAAGGGAGGAGAAGACAAACTAAAAATGATTCGGGAATATCAACAAATGGTTGAGACTGAGCTAATCTGTTGTGACAGTCTGGATGTACTGGACACGTCATTCCAGCAGCTAACAATGGTGCGTCCAAGGTTTTCTATTATAAAATGAAAGGGGACTACTACAGGTGTCAGGCTGAATTTGCCACAGGAAATGACAGGAAGGAGGCTGCAGAGAACAGCCTAGTGGCTTATAAAGCTGCTAGTGATATTGCAGAAGGCAATGGCACCTCACTCCAGTACTCCAGGGAGTATTCCAGGGATGGGACAGCCTGGTGGGCTGCCATCTATGGGGTCACACAGAGTCAGACATGACTGAGGTGACTTAGCAGCAGCAGTGATATTGCAATGACAGAACGTCCACCAACACATCCCATTTTCTTAGGTCTTGCTCTCAATTTTTCTGTATTCTACTATGAAATTCTTAATTCCCCTGACTGTGCCTGCAGGTTGGCAAAAGCAGCTTTTGATGATGCAATTGCAGAACTGGACATGCTGAGTGAAGAAAGCTATAAGGACTCTACATATATCACGCAGTTATTATGTGATAGTCTAACACTGGACTTCAGAATAAGGAAGCGCTGCAGGATGTGGAAGATGAAAATCTGTGAGACGTAAAACTCAACAAGAGAAGCCATCTCTGACCACCCTAGACCTTCCCGTCCCACCCCTCTTGGAAATTCCCCCATTGTCACTGAGAAACACCAAATCTGACTTTTACATTTGGTCTCAGAATTTAGGTTCCTGCCCCGTTGGTTTTCTTTTTTTTTAAACAGTTTTCCAAAGTTCTTAAAGGCAAGAGTGAATTTCTGTGGATTTTACTGGTCCCAGCTTTTAGGTTAAGAACACTAACAGCACTGCATAGAGGCTTTTTCAGCATTACTGTATTGTCTCCTGCCAGATGTGGCAAGATCACCGTTAGAATGGAAATTACATTCATTCAAAAGCCATTAGAATTTTACGTGATGCAAGCATCTAAGAGAAAGTTAATCACACTACAGAGGTGTGGGTGGTATCATTTCCCCTTTTTCTAATTGTTTAATTGAATTTTATACCAGTGTTTAAAATTAATTGGATGTTAACTTGAGGTGGTAAAAGGTTGTTTGGGGAGTTTATTGTAATGGTTTTGCTGTAAGTGTTTCAAACTCTGCTGAAATGTTGCTGAAAAGCATGGTGCTG
This sequence comes from Aepyceros melampus, assembly GCA_006408695.1. Taxonomy (NCBI): domain Eukaryota; kingdom Metazoa; phylum Chordata; class Mammalia; order Artiodactyla; family Bovidae; genus Aepyceros; species Aepyceros melampus. The sequence continues at coordinate 83,201 of SJXQ01005161.1, read as the reverse complement.
GTAACAGTTCAACAATCCATGGCTGCTCATTCTTGCCTACTTTTACCCTCCCTCTGACGCAGGTTAGCATTGAAGGTGGTATGGAAAAGCCTGTATGCATGTTCAATTCTTTGTTTCTTTTCTTTCCCTCTCCCTCTGGGCCCCGCCCCTCCCCTCCTTGCTCATCAGTCTGTCTTTTGTTCAATATGTGTAACTTGAAGCTAATTTGTACTGCTGGATATCTGACTGGAGTCACAGATACAGAATCTGTATCATACTGAAACACAACATGGATTAACATTAAACAAATAAAACAAACCTTAATTAAAAAGAAATAGCTTTCTTTGCTGCTGTTCAGTCATTAAGTCACTTAGGTTTCTTTGCTTTGCTAAATGGCAATAATAAACATAATGTAGAATATAATTTTGTGGTAAAAAGGACATTAAATTACACAGTGTATACAAGGAGACTTAGATAATATCAGGCACAGTAGACCCTCAAATCACTCTCAAACTATGTTGAATACAATTAAATTAACACTTGAAACTTAAAACCAAGCTGCTGTGGTAAGCTTGAGACAAAACGAAGCAAAGATAACTCAACTAATGTGGTTCTTAGCTAGTTGTGAATAGAGCGGAAAGAAAAATAAGTTCATGCCAAAATTCTGACCTAAGGTTTAAAAAAATTTCTTTTGATATTATCCTAGCTCCTCACAGAAACTATTTAATCAGTATAGTGTATTATAGGTCATTTCTCTTTCAAATCTCCCCTTTAAGCAGTTTCCTGTATGGAGAGTAGTAAGGTCTTTGCACCCTCAGTCAGGGCAACTAGTGCTCAATGATTAAATAGAATGTTCAATGTTATACTTGGAGACTCTGTAAGTTCTTTGGGTGCAATGGGAATTAATTTCCCTCAGTTTTGTTTAATGTGGATCTATACCATCGTAAACTCCTTTCTGAAGTGGCCTGTGGCAATTCCACTCTGTTATCTTTAACATTAGAGAGACGGTGTTGTCAATCAAGCATAAGGACCTCTACATCTTTAGGTAATTTGTGATGATGTAAATGCTTACTTAACTGTGCAAATAGAAGAAAAGAGGTATAGATAACCATCGCAAAGAGTCGGACACGACTGAGCGACTGAACTGAACTGATCTCAAACTAGAATAATAATATAGTCTTGGATATGATGCTCATGCTCAGTCGCTTCAGTCATGTCCGACTCCTTGCAACCCTATGGACTATAGCCTACCAGGCTCTTCTGTCCATAGGTTTCTGCAGTAATCCAGGCAGGATTACTGGAGTGGCTTCCCATGCCCTTCTCCAGGGGATCTTCCTTACCCAGAAGCTGAACTCAAGTCTCCTGTGTTGACTGCATTACAGGCAGATTCTTTACCTCTGAGCCACTGGAGAAGCCCATTCTTGGATATATACTTAGATTATAAATATATTCATAACACCTGGGATAATACTGCATATATTTGGCACCCATAACATATTTATTGGGCCTTCCATAACTTATTTATGGGGCACCCATAACATATTTATGGGGCACCCATAACATATTTATTGACCACTGGTGGCTCAGTGGTCAAGCACTCACCTGCCAATGCGGAATATGTAGATTCGATACCTGGATTGGGAAGATCCCTGGAGCAGAAAATAGAAACCCACTCCAGTATTCTTGCCTGGGAAATCACATGGACAGAATAAGACTAGTGGGCCACAGTCCATTGGGTCACAAGAGTCCAACACAACTCAGCAATTAAACAACATATTTATTACATGACTAAATTAATGAATGAATGGAGGTAATTTAAAAAATTGTTTTCCTATCATTGAAAAATTTGTACTCAAATTAACAAATAAGGTACATGAATATATAATTAAAAAGAAAAATCAGCTATGAAAATAATAGCAAACAATAGCAACAATAACAGCTACAAAGACAGAAAGAAAAGGCGTCCAGATTCAACAGAAATACTGTGTTTATTATTCACAGGAGTAATACTGGCAGAAATAATACTGCTTTTCTTAGTAGATGAAATGATCTTTCATATTTCCACTGCCTACCCCAATTGAAAATCCTAGGGAATCCACAAAACTCAAAACCCATGAAAATTAATAAATAAATTCAGCATGGTCACAGGATACAGGTTCAATCAACTGTATTTCTATATACTAGTTATGTCTTGCCCACACTAGTACTAGATATGGGCAAGACATAACTAGTATATAGAAATACAATTACATCTATTACTGTGGGCAAGAATCCCTCAGAAGAAATGGAGTAGCCCTCATAGTCAACAAAAGAGTCCTAAATGCAGTACTTGGGTGCAATCTCAAATATGACAGAATGATCTGTGTTCCTTTCCAAGGCAAGCCATTCAGTATCACAGTAATTTAAGTTTGTACCCCAACCACTAATCCTGAAGAAACTGAAGTTGAACAGTTCTATGATGACCTACAAACCTCCTAGAACTAACACCAAACAAAGATGTCCTTTCCATCATAGGGAACTGGAATACAAAAGTAGGAAGTCAAGAGATACCTGGAGTAACAGGCAAGTTTGGCCTGGGAGTACAAAATGAAGTGGAGCAAAGACTAATAGGGTTTTGCAAGAGAACACACTGGTCATAGCAAACACCCTCTTCCAACAACACAAGAGATGATTCTACACATGGATGTCACTAGATGGTCAACACCAAAATCAGATTGATTATATTCTTTGCAGCCAAAGATGGAGAAACTCTATATAGTCAGCAAAAACAAGACCAGGAGCTGACTGTGGCTCAGATCATGAGCTCCTTATTGAAAAATGCAGACTTAAATGGAAGAAAGTAGTGAAAGCCACAGGCCCATTCAGGTATGACCTAAATCAAATCCCTTACAATTTACAGTGGAAGTGAGAAATAGATTCAAGGGGTTAGATCTGATAGACCAGGTGCCTGAAGAACTTAGGAGAGAGGCTCATGACATTGTATGGGAGGCAGTGATCAAGACCATCCCAAGAAAAAGAAATGCAAAAAGGCAAAATGGTTGTCTGAGGAGCCTTACAAATAGCTGAAAAAAGAAGAGAAGCTAAAAAGAGACAAAAGAGAAAAGGAAAGACATGTCCATCTGAATGCAGAGTTCCAAAGAATAGCAAGGAGAGGTAAGAAAGCTTTTCTCAGTGATCAATGCAAAGAAAGAGAGGAAAACAATAGAATGGGAAAGACTAGAGATCTCTTCAAGAAAATTAGGGATACCAAGGGAATATTTCAGGCAAAGATGGGCACAATAAAGGACAGAAATGGTATGGACCTAACAGAAGCAGAAGATATTAAGAAAAGGAGACAAGAAAACACAGAAGAACTATACAAAAAAAAAAAAAAATTTCTCAAAGACCCAGATAACCTTGATGGTGTGATCACTAACCTAGAGCCAGAATCTTGGAGTCTGGAGTCAAGTGGGCCTTAGGAAGCATCACTAGGAGCAAAGTTAGTGGAGGTGATGGAATTTCAGCTGAGCTATTTCAAATCCTAAAAGATGATGCTGTGAAAGTGCTGCACTCAATATGCCGGCAAATTTGGAAAACTCAACAGTGGCCACAGGACTGGAAAAGGTCCGTTTTCATTCCAATCCCAAAGAAAGGCAATGCCAAAGAATGCTCAAACTACTGCACAATTGCACTCATCTCACACACTAGCAAAGTAATGCTCAAAATTCTTCAAGCAAGGCTTCAACAGTACATGAACTGAGAACTTCCAGATGTTTAAGCTGGATTTAGAAAAGGCAGCAAAACCAGAGATCAAATTGCCAACATCCATTGGATCACTGAAAAAGCAAGAGAGTTCCAGAAAAATATTTACTTCTGCTTTATTGACTTGCCAAAGCCTTTGACTATGTGGATCACAACAAACTGGAATTCCCATCAAAGATGGGAATACCAAACCACCTTCCTTGCCTCCTGAGAAATCTGTATGCAGTTCAGGAAGCAACAGTTAGAACTGGACATGGAACAATGGACTGGTTCCAAGTTGGGAAAGGAGTATGTCAGGGCTGTACATTTTCACCCTGCTTATTTAACTTCTATGTCGAGTACATCATGCAAAATGCCAGGCTGGATGAAGCACAGGCTGGAATCAAGATTGCTGGGAGAAATATCAATAACCTCAGATATGCAGATGACACCACCCTTGTGGCAGAAACTGAAGAGGAACTAAAGAGCCTTTTGATGAAAGTGAAAGAGGAGAGTGAAAAGCTGGCTTAAAACTCAATATGCAAAAAACAAAGTTCACGGCATCTGGTCCCATTTCTTCATGGTATAAGATGAGGAAACAGTGGAAACAGTGACAGACTTTATCTTCTTGGGCTCCAAAATCACTTCAGATGGTGACTACAGCCATAAAATTAAAAGATGCTTGCTCCTTAGAAGGAAAGTTATGACCAACCTAGACAGCATATTAAAAAGCAGAGACATTACTTTGCCGACATAGGTCTGTCTAGGCAAAGCCATGATTTTTCCAGTAGTCATGAATGGATGTTAGAGTTGGACTATAAAGAAAGCTGAATGCCAAAGAATTGATGCTTTTGAACTGTGGTGTTGGAGAAGACTCTTAAGAGTCCCTTGGACTGCAAGGAGATCCAACCAGTCCATCCTAAAGGAAATCAGTCCTGAATATTCATTGGAAGGACTGATGCTGAAGCTGAAGCTCCAAAACTTGGGCACCTAATGTGAAGAGCTGACTCATTTGAAAAGATCCTGATGCTGGGAAAGATTGAAGGAGGGAGGAAAAAGGGATGACATAGGATGAGATGGTTGGATGGCATCACTAACTCGATCAACATGTGTTTGAGCAAGCTCCAGGAGTTGGTGACTGACAGGGAAGCCTGGTGTGGTACAGTCCATCGGGTCGCAAAGAGTCAGACACGACTGAGTGACTGAATTGAACTGATATAGTTATGAACAATCTGAAAATGAACTTCAAAAAATTGTATTCAATAGCACAAAAAAGTAACATTTAGTGAAATTTAATAAATATAGGAAGAAATGTAAAAAAATTTGATACTTGTACATTGAAAACTATAAATCATTGTTGAAAGAAATTAAAGAAGACCTCAATAAGCAGAAGTCCATGTCCATGGATTGGAAGACTCAATATTGTTGAACTGACAATGCTTTCCAAATTCATTGAGAGGCTTAAGACAATCCTTATAAAAATTCTTACTCTAATTCCAGAATTTTAAAAACTTACCCTAAAAGTAATTTGGAAGTGCAGTTCTTTTAGAATAGTCAAAAATTTTTGAAAAATAAAAAGTTGAAGTACTTATACTTTCTGTACTTCAAAACTTACTACAGGGCTACAGTAATCAAGATAGTGTAGTACTGGCATAAAATAGTCATGTAGATCAATAAATCAAAAATATCAAGAGTCTAGAGATAAACATATTTGTGTTCAATTGACTTTTGGCACGTATATGTCCAAGGCGATTTAATGCAGTAAATATTATTTTTTTCAATAAATAGTGTAAGGACACTAGCTATCAAGAAAATGTACTAAGCATGCCGAAAGACACACAGAAAAATTCAAGAGATCAAGCAATCCTCAGAACCAGTCATAGAAGGGATGTTGGAATTATCATACTGGGAATTTAAAACAACTGGATTAATGTCCTAAGGGCTCTAATAATGAAGTAGATAGCATGTAAGAATTGCTGGGCAATGCAAGTGGAGAGATAGAAATCCTAAGAAAGAAAGAAACAAAAGTAGTAGGCTGAGCATGGCTGAAGAAACAATCTCTGCGCTAACTTACATACAAGGTTCCGAAAACCTTAACAGACACCTCACCAAAGGAGATATAAAGAAAGCAAATAAGCATACAAAAATATGCTCCACATCATACATATCAGGTAATACAAATTAGAACAACAATGAGATACCAGTACACATCAGTTAGAACGGCAGAAACCCACACCACCGATGCTGGAAAGGATGTGAAGCAACAGAAACTCTCATACATTGCTAGTGGGAATGCAAAATGGTACAGCCATCTTGGAAGATAGTTTGGCTGCTTCTTAAGAAACCAAACATACTCTAACCATAAAATCCAACAATTGTGCTCCTTGATATTTACCAAGTGGAGTTGAAGACTTATGCCCCCCAACAGCTCCCCCCACAGCAGCCCCCCCACCAAAAAACCCTGCACATGGATGTTTATCACAGTTTCATTCATACTAGCCAAAAACTTGGAAGCACCGAAGATGTCCTTCATTAGATGAATGAATAAATAAACTATGGTGCATCAGATAATGAAATATTGTTCACTGCTAAAAAGAATTTGATATCAAGCCATGAAAAAGCATAAACAACATTAAATCCATAATTGATATGTGAAAGATGCAATCTGAAAGAGGCTACACACTGGTTCCAACTATACGGTTATGGAAAAGATGAAACTATGGACACAATAAGAAGATCAGTGTTTTCTAGGGATTCAGGGGAATAGGGTTGAATAGGCAAAACACAGAGAATTTTCAGGGCTGTGAAAATACTCTGGAGGAGACCATAATGGTAGATATATGTCATTATACATTTTCCTAAATGTATTGCATGTATAATACCAAAAGTGAAGCTTAATGTAAATGACAGGCTTTGGGTGGTTATGATGAGTCAGTATAGGTTCATCAGTGCTAACAAATGTACCAGTCCAGGGGGAGATGCTGATAACAGGGAGGCTATGCATACTGCAAGGAGATCCAACCAGTCCATTCTGAAGGAGATCAGCCCTGAGATTCATTTGGAAGGAATGATGCTAAAACTGAAGCTCCAGTACTTTGGCCACCTCATGCGAAGAGTTGACTCATTGGAAAAGACCTTGATGCTGGGAGGGATTGGGGGCAGGAGGAGAAGGGGACGACCGAGGATGAGATGGCTGGATCGCATCACAGACTCAATGGACATGAGTCTGAGTGAACTCCGGGAGTTGGTGATGGACAGGGAGCCTGGCATACTGCGATTCATGGGGTCGCAAAGAGTCAGACATGACTGAGCGACTGAACTGAACTGAACTGATGCATAAGGGGGATGGGCAGAGGATATATAGGAAATCTCTGTACCTTCTCCTCTGTTTTGCTGTTAACCAAAACTTTCTCTAGCAAAAGAGACACAGATGTATAGAACGGCCTTTTGGACTCCATGGGAGAGGGAGAGGGTGGGATGGGTTGGCAGAGTGGCAGTGTAACATGTGTGATATCATAAGTGAAACGAATCGCCAGTCCAGGTTTGATGCAGGATGCAGGATGCTTGGGACTGATGCACTGGGATAATCCAGAGAGAGGGTGTGGGGCGGGAGGGGTAGGTGGGGGTCGGGATTGGGAGTTCATGTACACTCGTGGCTGATTCATGTCGATGTGTAGCAAAATGAATACAGTATTGTAAAGCAAAACAAACTAGAAAATAAAAATTAATTAAAGAAAAAAAAAGTTAAAAAAAAAACTTTTTTTAAAATAAACTCTAGGAAAAAAAAAGTCCTGAATTTGAATATTGTTTACTTTATTCTTTCATATAACATATATAGAGCCAATGTATTTTTTTATACTTTTGTGAGTTTGAATTGACTTCAACATTTTATTCTTGAACTTGGAAAGTGTTGAAATATCTCTGAGAGGTTTTGTTTTATTTTTCAATATGACGGTTTTTGCCAGTGTCTCTTCCTCCCAGACATCTTTCTCATTTGTCAGTATCATTTTCCTCTTTTATGTTGATAAATTCACCTTTACTAATTTTCCCTGGCTGCATACTTTGAGTCTCTTGTTAAGTGACTGTCAGCATTCACATATGCAGCTGTTCTTCTTTATCTTCACCTATATTGAACTTGAATTTCACTTTTGGTGTTAAGACTTTTTATTTCTTTGCTACACCCTCTTCTTTGTTGGCAAGTCTTTCTTTTGATTAGCCATTTTTCTAAGATGTCATTTGAGTTGATCACTGAAAGACAAGGCAATGCAGCTCTGTGCTTTGCCGGTGTGCATGCACCAACTAACAGATACCCAGTGACCAGTCAGTAACAGATTTTGAAAAGTAGGAATATGACTGACCACTGATTATGAAGTGCGTATGTTATTTGTGGAACAATTCATGGACTGAAGAGCTAAAGCCTTTACTTTATGCAGATACAGTTAATATGACATGGTAACAAATACTTGAGCTTGCTCTTGAGGGGCACGGTATTATTTTATATATATATATATACACACACATATAACTATTATGTATGTTATATTACTATATTACAAATAAATGTATAAATACATAACTAAACAATCTTGGTTAATTGAAATTTGTGCAAAGCAAGGAGTTCATGTATAAAATTGTGGATGAATAGAATTTGTTGCATATGTGTGTGTTCTTTGGCATACGTGTTCTATTTTTGAGCTGCTAAAACTCTAAAATGGTATCCTTTTATATGTTTCTAAGGAGATCCGTTTCATTCATTTTCATTAAAGATAGTCTCTGCAATGGTTTTGTGACTAGTCAATGGGGATTGTCAGTAATTTCTTATATAGAAAAACTTTGTAATCTATTATTTAAAAAATATTATTATACAGTTTTGTTTCTGAAATATCAGAGCCTTCAACATTAAATTTAGATTATGTTAATTTTTGTTGAAGAGATATTGAAAATATTTATAATTTTGGAGTAAAACATTTTAAGCTAATGAAACAAGAAGGATGATTAAGAGTTTTGAATTTATTTTATACCATGTAGTTAACTTAATGGAGAAAATAGCCTTCATATATCCATTTAGTTTGAAGGTTTAAAACTATGGTACTGTGACATATGGTACTGTGACATCTTTTAAATTCAGTTAAGTTTATTCATCTAAGAATTCTGAATTGTGATTAAGAGTACTTATGCAGCATAAACACTCCATTTGTATTTTAATTTCTTCAGAATTGTTCCCTTTGCTCAGTTGAAAATCTAATCTTTTTCTTTATAGATAATTCAGTTTAATATGATAGTTACATATTAAGCTGTATAGTTGTTTAAATGTTTCATTTTTATTTAAAAAGTAACTACTCATAGCAAATTTACCAGGAGAAATTTTCTATACATTTGTAAAATAACTTTAAAAGTGTTTCTAGATATATTCCCAGTAGTGAGATTGCTGGGCCATGTGATAGTTCTATTTTTATTTTTTTGAGGAACCTCCATACTGTTTTTCACCGTGAGTGACAGTATCAATTTACATTCCCACCAACAGTGCAAGAGGGTTTCATTTTCTCCATACCCTCTCCAGCATTTATTGTTTGTAGATTTTTTGATGATGGCCAGGATGAGGTTGAGGTGGAAGGAAAGAACAAGAAGTAGCCAATGTATGTATGCATATAGCTAATTCACTATGTTGTACAACATTGTAAAGTAACTATACCCCAATTTAAAAAAAATCAGTGTTTCACAAATAAAGGTGATCACCATGTGAAAAAAAACGCTTTTACATTTCTGTGTTTTTTTGCTCTAACACTATAACAGTGCTTTCCCCTGCTATGTGTTCTCATGGTTACCATAGACTCTATTATTCGTTTACTCCATAGAGATGAGCTGATTATATAGTATTTTAGAAGGAGATACAGATACATGTGGCAAAGAAAAATTTACAGCAATTAAAACAACAGAGTGCTTAGGGTCCAGAGTAGTACAATTAATGAGCACTGTGGTTGTCTAGAGGAAGAGTTTCACACAGAGTGTAAGATCCTGAGGCGGAAACATGTTTAGCATACTGATGTAACAGAGGAGTCTAGAGATGGTCGAGCAGAGCTGTGACATGGTGAGTAGTAGGAGATAAGATCAGAGAGTAACAAAGGGCCGGTTATTATAAAATCTTATAGACCATTGTAAGAACTTTGATTTCTACCCTGAGAGAACTGAGGAGCCATTGGAGGACTTGCAGAGGGGATAAATGATCTGACTCATTACAGGATCACTTTGATAGTTGCATTGAGAAAGGGAAACAAGAGCAGGGAGAGAGAAAACTGTTCAGTTCAGTTCAGTCGCTCAGTCGAGTCCACTCTTTGCGACCCCGTGGACTGCAGCAGGCCAGGCTTCCCTGTTCATCACCAATTCCCAGAGCTTGCTCAAACTCATGTCCATCAAGTCAGCAATGCCATCCAACCATCTCATCCTCTGAGAAAACTCTTAGGTGAGAAACAAGATTGACTTGGAATAGGGAGGCAACAGTAGACATCTTAAGGAGTGATTAGATTCCATATATATTTTGAAAGTAAAAGTGATTAGATTTGCTAATTGATTAGACACAGAGTATGAAAGAAGAGATGAGCTGAGAATACTTCCAAGAGTTCTGACTTCAAGACTGTAGGGCGAGTAAGCTTTGGAGGAATGTAGAGAACTCAATTTGAAGCATGTGAATTCTGAGATGATTATTAAACATTCAAATGATGAAGTCCAATAGATTGTTGGATTTAGGACTATGGAATACACCCAAGAGGTTCAAGTGGAGATATTAATTACAGTTTCCTCAGAATAGGGGACATGTCCATCTTGTTTATCCCAGTGTGCCCTCTTTCTATACAGTGTTAATACTTACAAGGTACTTAAGAAATACTTTCTGAGTGAGTGTCTACAAATATAGTGATTTGTGTGCTGGAAAGCTGAGGACCAAAGAACTGATGCTTTTGAACTGTGGTGTTGGAGAAGACTCTTGAGAGTCCCTTGGACTGCAAGGAGCTCCAACCAGTCCATTCTAAAGGAGATCAGTCCTGGGTATTCTTTGGAAGGAATGATGCTAAAGCTGAAACTCCAGTACTTTGGCCACCTCATGAGAAGAGTTGACTCATTGGAAAAGACCCTGATGCTGGGAGGGATTGGGGGCAGGAGGAGAAGGGGACAACAGAGGATGAAATGGCTGGACGGCATTACTGACTCGATGGACATGAGTTTGGGTGAACTCTGGGAGTTGGTGATGGAGAGGGAGGCCTGGAGTGCTGTGATTCATGGGGTTGCAAAGAGTCGGACATGACTGAGCGACTGAACTGAACTGAACTGAACTGTTTAACCACAGTCTCTCTAAAGAAAAATAAACAGAACAAAGCAAAATTCATGATTTCTAGCATTTACAGATTTCTGTGGTGCAAATACTCCTACTATGATTTCAGGCTACCGAAGTAACATTGCTGACAGCAGAGTTGAGAAGAAATATGCACAGTTGATTCCCTCTAGCAAGTAATAAAGCAACTCCAGAACAAAACTGAGCCCTTTGTTGCTTAGTGATACAATCAGATACATATTTTCCTTACTTACAGATATGGAAAATATAAATAATCTTTGACACTTGGGCAGATTTGAAAGTAAAGAAATTCATAGATGATAATACATACGAGCTCAAAATTGAGGACTTGAGCAAATATTTAAAAACCTTTGTCATATACCAGACTGAATAATAGAAATACTGAGCTAATTTATCCCTGTGCCTTTAGGCTGTCTTCTAAATTACTCCACACAGATGTGATATCTTTACATAATTCCCGAGAAAAAAATTTCAATTTATAAATTAATCCATTATAATATTAACAGTACTCTCTTGCAAGAGTGTCTTCATGATTTCTAAGTTAGCCTAGAAAGTATGTTTAAAATGTTGCCATAAAACATTTATCAATAAAATATCTATATAAAGTTTAATCAAGTCACTATCTTCTTGAGTCCAAACTCTTTGGCTTGACTTTTTCAGAGTCATTGTTAGGTTTTTAAACATTGTTTACTTATTTAATATTAAAAAAATTTTATAGTGGTCAAATATACCAAACATAAAATGTATTAGGTAACTATATCTAGGTATACAGTTCAATGATACATTCACATTGTTGTGCAACCATCAGCAACGTACATCTCCAGGACTTTAATTAATACTGTATTTTGTTTCATGTAAAGGGAGCAGATTTTGTTGTAGATAATTAGAAAAGGAAAAGTATAAAAGAAAATAAAATTACCCAAAGTCTCACCATTCAGAGCAAATCAAATCTACATCTACCTTATTGTACATATAGAATTATATCAGACTGTTAAATCCATTGTCTAACAATTCCTCAGATCCTGTTAGTCTAAAATGGCTTTCAGATTCTGACTATATGATGAAGTGGTGGGGCTGCAAATCCCAGTTGTATGTTTTGCAGCATTTATTCAAGGTACCAGTGAGCAAGCCTTAATTAGAATGGTTTATTCTCAGAGCAATGAAGTATAGGGAAGTAGGACAATCCCTCATCCTGGACTTATGGTTTAGAGCTGAGCCCCAGGGAGAGTTGCAAGTAGATGAAGGAACACTGGTCATTAAGAAACTGTTAATGGAGTGAAGTTAGGGACAAGATAATTTCTCTGAATTCTATATGGAACACAAATAGACATCATAAAAATAACAGGCAGAGGGCAGTTTGTAACTTAAGACTTTTGCTGGTTTGGCTGCAATAGGCCCAAAACAGCCACCAGGAAAGGGCATGGCTTATTACAGACACACTATTATGCTCTGTACCAAAGTGTTGACATTGCTTTTTCTTTTTTGTCTCTCTCTCTCTCTCTGGCCAGGGTGGAGTAGGGAGAATGGAAATGCTAAAGAAGACTACTGATAAACTGTTATCAGACCTTTCTAGGGATTCTTTGAAATAACTGGAGACTAGTTGTCTTTGAAATAACTAGCAAGAAATAGTTTATAAGTAAAGGTTATGGACTAAAAAGTGTTGGGTATGTTAATGTTAGCACATTTATATATATGTGCCTAGAGACTTGATTGGGATTCCCTGGTGGCTCAGACAGTAAAGCATCTGCCCACAACGTGGGAGACCTGGATTTGATCCCTGGGTCGGGAAGATCCCCTGGAGAAGGAAACGGCAACCTACTCCAGTACTCTTGCCTAGAAAATCCCATGGATGGAGGAGCCTGGTGGGCTACAGTCCATGGGGTCGCAAAGAGTCAAACACAACTGAGTGACTTCACCTCACTTCAGAGACTTGATAAAATTGATGTCATATTCAAATGCAATTTCTAATTTGCTAGGTAAAATTTGATTTTTAAATGCTTCAACATTTATTTGCTCATTTCTTTTTGTTGGGGGTTTTAGCTGTTTTCATTCTTTGAATTTTGATTTGAAAAATATTTTTGAACCTGTTGGAAAATTGCACCCCTGCAATTTGACAATATAATCACATAAAATACTGACATTTTAAGCTATAAAAATTGGCAGTTACATATGGTTCAATCTAAAAGCATGTGTAAAAATGTTATATTTACTATAAGATAGCAATATCTGTAAATTTTAATGGAAAAAGGTTGTATCTCATCACTTTAATTTTTGATTACTTTTATGATTATTTTATTCAGTAGTCTGTTTTGTGTGCTTACCATGTGCCAGCTAGTATGATAGACATAAGGATATAATAAGGGCTAAGCACAGAATAAATATATTTTAATAACCCTGTAATGGTAAATTTAAAATGACACAATAATGTGATGCCATTGTAGTAAGTTTAATAATTAAAAATGTATCTTTATTTATGCATATGTATAATATACTATGTAAGAGTTTATATATATATATAAAATACATACATGTGAGATAAATATATCACAAAACATGAGAGTTAAAATGTGAACATCAAGATCATGGATTGGCTATATTTGGGGTGTAGGACAATCATGGATAAATTTAACTTTCTAATATATATGTTTAATTTTTTTCACTATGCCTGTATACTCGTTATAATTAATCAGGGGAAAATACATTTAAATAAAAGACTGGTATAGAGGATGGATCAGGATCAGAGATTGGGGACTGGAATGAGAATGATTTACAGAGCCTTTGCTATATGTTACAACTTTGAATTATTTGATTCTTAAGCTATATCCAAAATTCAGGTAAAAAGATACTTTTGGAGGAAATGCATTTTATCCTTTCCGGCAGTTTTTTCAATTCAACAGATCAGACCATCTGGAAACTGTGATCAGACAGAGGTTTCACAGCTTCATTCGCTGCGTTAGCTTTGGGACATGCCTGGGCTTCCCAGGTGGCGCAGCGGTACAGATGGCAAAGAGCCCACCTGCCAGTGCGGGAGATGCAGGAGACGCGGGTCCAGTCCCTGGGTCGGGAAGATCCCTGGAGGGGAAAGGGCAACCCGCTCCAGCATTCTTGCCTGGAGAACCCTGTGGACAGAGGAGCCTGGAGGGCTACAATCCATAGGATCGCAGAGTCGGACACGACTGAACTACTGGGCACGACACCAGGTAGAGAAGAATGAAGAGATTGGTCAGGTGCTAGAATTAAAGACTGATACAGGCATTTTAAAAAGTTTACTGAAGTATTTATAGCCATAATATTTAAAGCAATGGTAAAATTACTGCAGTGCATTTAGATAATTTGTTATCAGATTGAGGCCTCATGATTTATGATTATATGCAGCCATGAAATTAAAAGACGCTTACTCCTTGGAAAAAAAGTTATGACCAACCTAGATAGCATATTGAAAAGCAGAGACTTTACTTTGCCGACTAAGGTCCATCTAGTCAAGGCTATGGTTTTTCCTGTGGTCATGTATGGATGTGAGAGTTGGACTGTGAAGAAGGCTGAGTGCAGAAGAATTGATGCGTTTGAACTGTGGTGTTGGAGAAGACTCTTGAGAGTCCCTTGGACTGCAAGGAGATCCAACCAGTCCATTCTGAAGGAGATCAGCCCTGGGATTTCTTTGGAAGGAATGATGCTGAAGCTGAAACTCCAATACTTTGGCCACCTCATGCAAAGAGTTGACTTATTGGAAAAGACTCTGATGCTAGGAGGGATTGGGGGCAGGAGGAGAAGGAGACGACAGAGGATGAGATGGCTGGATGGCATCACTGACTCGATGGACGTGAGTCTGAGTGAACTCCGAGAGATGGTGATGGACAGGGAGGCCTGGCGTGCTGCGATTCATGGGGTCGCAAAGAGTTGGACATGACTTAGGGACTAAACCACATATACTAATACACTTTCCTAGAGTTTCTAACTTAACTTAAAAATGTGCTTAGAAAATGGAAGAAAATATTTTCTAATATCCCTATATATCAAGTGGTATATACCATATACTTAAAAAGATAATATTTCTATTATATTAATCGTTCCATTAATAATTTTCTAACATCTCATTATAATTCTAGCGTTCTCAATTAGAACATAGGTAAATATATGTGAGATGTTTTATATAGACATGTAAAATATATAGCATCGACAAGTGCTAAATTTTAAGATTAACCTATAGTTATCGCAACTAGTTAGGAGTCATCAGAAAGTGTAGAGGTTATGACATGCAGGGGCCCTGGAGCGGACTGCAGTGGTCTGAAGCGCTACTGCATGATTCTGTGACAGCCGAACATCTTTCAGATAAAAGTTGTGTTCAAATGTTACGTTTCAAAATGGCAAACTTGGGAAGGATAGTGGAGAGAAACAGTGACTCTTCGTCGGCACTAATTCCATTTTGTGTGTGTGTGTGTGTGTGTGTGTGTGTGTGTCTGCGCGCGCGTGTGTGTGTAAGAATGGTGAAGTAGCTTTATAGGCAAGAAGGAACTGTGTAGAGCTTAAAGATGATGTTTTGGTCTATAGAACATATATAAGATTTGCGAGAATTTCTAACAAAGCAAATGGATAGGATGTTTCAGGGTAAGATCAGAACCTGAGAACTCACATTCAAATCTTTAGTAGAATTATTAATTACATTAAAAATGCGAAGTTGGAAGTCAAGCAATTCTTCCAGTGCAGAATGAGTGCAAAACATTTAAAGGAAAACACAGTGTTTTTATTCGAAATATGTGACTGTTGGTTTGAGGTTTTCCATGTGTAAAATACAAATGTTCATTAGGGAGGATCTGCAATCCTTTTCCAGTTTAAGATTTCTGAGGTCAGAGGAGGTTGTAAGTTTTTGCTACAGCTGAAGCAAAGCCATAAGTGCCTGGGTCAAAGCTGAAGTAGTTTTAAACCTCAGAAGATCTTTTTGATTTTAGGCAGATGGACACAAAGGCTCTAGTGGTGAAGAATCCATCTGCCAGTGCAGGAGACACAGAGATGCAGGTTGGATCCCCGGGTCAGGAAGATCCCTTGGAGGAGGAAAGGGAAGCCCAGTCCAGTATTCCTGCCTGGAAAATCCTATGGACAGAGAAGCTTTCAGGCTACGTCCATGGGGTCACAAAGAGTCGGACACGACTGAGCACACAAATGGAGAGGGATACAGTGAGTTCAATATATTTTTCATTTAGGCTGGGAAGACACAATTCAGTTTATGTTAAATGGGAATAGAGGGGCTTTCCAGGTAGCACTAGTGGTAAAGAACCCATCTGTCAATGCAGGAGACATAAGAGACTTGGGTTCAATCCTCGGGTTGGGAAGATCCCCTGGAGGAGAGCACGGCAACCCACTCCAGTATTCTTGCCTGGAGAATCCCATGGACAGAGGAGTCTAGTGGGCTGCAATCCGTAGGTTCACAAAGAGTCCAACATGACTGAAGCAAATTAGCACAACACAGCACATGGGAAATTATACTCAATATCCTGTAATAACCTATAATGGAATATAATCTAACAAAAAAATGGGAATAGAAAACACTCATAATTCAATCAGCCAAGTGTTACTATCACAATCTGAATGATGTAATCCTTTACCAATTAAGACCTAATTAGAGCTTATGCAATTTTATGGTTATTTCAATAAAGCATTAATTATATTGGGAACTAAAATTTCTTTAAGCATATTGCACTGAATATGCCTCAGATTTTATTGCAAATTGTATGATCTTAAATTTTGAGTAGTTTTGGTAGTTGAATAATGTTTTCTAGTAAGGAAATAGTAAAGTATAAGTAGTAAAACATTCATGGATTTCAAACCAGTGAATGTGATGAAATAGCATTACATTATCAATTAGAATAACTCCAATATTATTTCAGATTTTATATAAATATTGGCAGAAAGTAACTGGGAAAATGACCTTTTTTCCCCCTCACATACATACTTGAAACACGAAATGTTTTTCCCCTCACAGCCTTCACACACTAAATTTTCATCAAATTTCATAATGTATCATTAACATTTTAAGAACATTGTGAGAATCTTATAATCTGATATACCAATGCATATCTCCTCCAGATTAGAGCAAAGAATAAATCAAACCATAACAAAACTAAAGACAGATGCTCAAACCAAGAAACATTCCTTTTTAGATCAGTGGAGCAAGATTAGAGGTGGTTTCACTTGTTTTCTAACTCGGAACTGACTTTGTTTCTTCTTCGTACTCACCTTTGTGCCTACAAAAATGAAGGAGTGAGATACCTGAAAACTAGAGATAGAGGGGAAAAGAAGACTGGCAGTTTCAGAGGCTTTGAAAAATGTGGTTTTGTGCTTACATATCCTAGTCAGTGGTAACTAACCACTGCTCCTTCGATTTAACCCCATGGGCCTGGCATTTGAAAATTGTTTCTAAAGCTTTATGCCTTCAATACCTTCAATTTCAAAACAAAAAACACAGAGGATGGACTGATGGGAAAAAGTCATTTTTTTTTCTTATTTTTTTTCATAATGGTGACTTAATGTAGTAAGAATTAATATTAAGCTCCATTTTATTTTCAAACAAGTTTGTTAATATACAAAAAAAGTATTCTTTCCTTTTCATGGATGAGAACACTGATATTTGAAGTTAAAGTCACTTCACCTCTCCCACCCCCATCAACCCCATGCAAACTGCCAATCACAAAATGGAGACTAAAAGCCACTAGTGTGGTTCATTTTTAGCATAATATTGAATTAAAGTATAACCATCAGTAACAGGGCTTCCCTGATAGCTCAGTTGGTAAAGAATCTGCTTGCAATGCAGGAGACTCCGGTTCAGTTCCTGGGTGGGGAAGATCCGCTGGAGAGGGGATAGGCTACCTACTCCAGTATTCTTGGGCTTCCCTTGTGGCTCAGCTGGTAAAGAACCTGCCTGCAATGTGGGAGACCTGGATTCAATCCCTAGGTTGGGAAGATCCCCTGGAGAAGGGAAAGGCTACCCACCCCAGTATTCTGGCCTGGAGAATTCCATAGACTGTCTAGTCCATGGGGTCTCTAAGAGTCCAACCTGATTAAGTGGCTTTCAGTTTCACTAGTAACAAGGAGATATTTACCATTGTCTTAACACAGTCTGCACTGTCCATAATATTCAATATGAGGAAGCAAACACACACTGAAATTCATAAACTGGATTATGAGAACAAATGTTGGATGTCTCTCCAGCTTCTTATAATTGCTTAAGAATCTCAGGATTCCCAAAGTAGATGGGGAACATTCTAAAACATTATGTTTAAACAGTTATCAAGTGGCATGCCTCATTTCCTAACCACTTAGTCTTTGGGCTTTTTCTTGCCTATCATCTGAATCAGTCAGATACCATCTTCCAGGCACAGGGTTTACCTAGCTCATGGTCTCCATAGATTACCGGACGTGAAAGTGAACCTGAACTGGAGAAGCTGCTGGCTGATAGCAATCATTCAGAGGGAGCTTATTGCCTCTGTTGGATCCTCCATAACTGGGAGACCAAACCAGTGCTGACCTTGGGGCAAGGATCGGGTACAGGATGGCTGGCACTAAGAATCAGCAAACCAGAGAGAGGAGGCAGGTAGCATTCGTTTTTCTGACAGAATAGTGACTGACAGAGAGAAGGAAGCCCCCAAAGTACAAGTTAAAGGTCACATAATTTTTGTGGCAATTGTTTGAAGCCATTTAAGAAAATGTGCTAGTGTTAAGTGTTTTTAGTTGAGTCTGTCCTACTTGGAATGACAGGTTTTCCCATCTCTTTCATTCACCTTCTTCATTCCCTCTAGATGACCTCAATGGGGATTAGGGATTTAGGGTAGGAGTGGGGAGGCCATAGAAACAGAACAAGTTTAGCCATTGATGGATCCATTTGTAAATGGGCTCAGCATCATGAGTGTTAGTCACTCAATCGTGTCCGACTCTGTGACCCCAAGGACTATAGCCCTCCAGGTTCCTCTGTCCATGGAATTTTCCAGGCAAGAATATTGAAATGGTTTCCCATTTCCTTCTCCTGGGCATCTTCCCAACCCAGGAATCGAACCTGGGTCTCCTGCATTGCAGGCAGATTGTTTATTTTCTGAGCCACCAAGGTTAGTGACCTCCTTTAAGAACTTTCACCTCGTCCCTTTCCTTTCATCAGATCCATTTTGTCCCCATTTCCTTTTAACCTTATCCCACGCCCAGCTTCTCTGTCTGCCTCCTCCTCCCTCCCAGTGTTCCCCTCACCTGTCCACCGAAATGGCTGTCATAGAGTAGATGCTGGCGAACACCGCTGTGATAGGAAAGAAGTTCTGGAAGCGACAGTAGTTGGCGCCGAAGTACCACTCGCTGTGCAGCGCGTAGATGAAGTTGACCAAGGTGTTGAAGGCGGCCATGGAGGCGTCGGAGAAAGCCAAGTTCACGAGGAAGTAGTTGGTGACGGTCCTCATGCGCTTGTGGGCCAGGATGATCCAGATGACAATGACATTCCCGAAGACGGCCACGGCCACCACCACGCCGTAGGCGAGGGACCAGAGCGCGATGCGCCAGGACGGCTGCACAAACTGGTTGGTGATGTTAGACCGGGACTGCGAAGGCGCGGGGGAGGCCGCCGCCAGACCCAGCGGGGAGAAGGAAGCGGAAAGATTGCCGGCTTGAACGAGCAGTTGCAGCCACTCAGTCTCAGCCTCTCCCGCGGCTGCCCCGGGCTCGAGCCCGGCACTCAGGTTCCCGGTGTCCGCGCCGGCCGTTCCCCCGTCCGTCCAGTTCGCGGCTACGGGGAGCGAGGCCATAGCGATGGGTGTGCAACCCGAGTCCCCTCGCTCACCCACCGTCAGCCGGCCCGTCTCCCGCGAAGTTCTTCTCTGCCTCCCAGTCGCTTCGCTGCTGAGCGGACCTCAGCCCCGCCCCGAATCGAGATGGAGAAGGTACCACAGCCCTTGCTGGTTAAGGGATGCTTTGACCCTGCAGGTGATGGGAGAAAGGAGGCGCTTTCTCCAAAAGCGACTTTGAGCATCTATCGGGCAGGAAAGATGAGACAGTGTGAAAAAAGTGATGTTAGGGACTGGCGCCAGCGGAGACCCTCCGGGAATCACCCCTGCTGGAGTTCCTCGGGCACCAGCTGAAGCGCTGAGGCTCAGGAGCCGCCGCGAGCTTTATAGTCTCTTACAGGGCTCTGCTTCGGTGACGCTGTGGGGGCCGCGGAGCTGACAACCCCTTCTGGAAGACGACTGCGCTCCTTTCCTCCACCCCCGCCCTCTGGGTTTCATTCATCTGCTACTCGCTGGAGCTTGGCGGGTTGACAGGCTCAAGGAAAGGCTGCACTTTCTTATATGTAATTAAAATCTTGACAAGATTGTTTTTCGTCTTTTAACTTCAAGATATTTTGCTGAGGTCCCTGCTTTCAGCTGTATTGTGGACTCTTATTTTCTAAACCAGTTAAACCCTTCACCCCTAAGGCATAGGCAAGGTCCCAGAAGGTTTTCTGGCAAGATCGCCTGTGGGTGCAGTTAGCTGAGCACTGTGAGAGCCACCCGCTTTGTTCCACTGGCTTTAGGAATTTCACTCGAATTTCTGCTTGTGTGTTTCTGTTCTCCCTTCTCAGATCCCGTTGCTTTTCTTGCTTCCCAAATCCACCCATTCCCTCTCTTCCTGTAATCTCAGTCACCAGGAATTTGTCCCTCCTCTTTCCTAACCCCCAGGCAGAGAGAGACTTTGGCCCAGAGAATTCTTCTCAGGTTGGAATGCCGTAACATACTGAGGGTAAATCAAAAATATTGAGATGTAGGTCTTCTTGAAACACAGGGACAAGACTTAAATTTCACCCTTTCTCTGGGATGAATGTGTCCTATGAACAATCTACATAAGTACACAGGGCTATAGGGTTTTGAACATTTGGAGCCTTGGCTTTTTAGGGTCTGATCATGTGGGTACACTGATGAAAATCAGACAAATGAGCTTTGGCTGACAGCAGGTGGGCTGGAGTGTTCTGTGGCGTGTGAGCTGGAATCTGTGCTTAGGTGGATCTCACCAGCCATTTATCAGCATGTTCCAGAGCCAAGACTCTCTTATATTAGTCTCCTGTGGAAGGGATTTAGGGCTACACGTATTTTAGCAATCTCCCCAAAACACTTGAAATCTTTTTCCCCCTACTTGAGCTCTTTTTTCCCCCACTTGAACTCTTTGTGCCTTGATTTCTTCACTTGAAAGTGAAGTTTTTTTTTTTGTTTTATTTAAATCTCAGGTAAACAGGGGGATGATAACAGCCTTTCAACAACACCAAGCAGGAAAGAGACCTCAATAAATGTTAGTACCCTTCTCTCTTGTTATAATATGCATCACAGCCAAACATTTTCAGGTAAGATGTATTGGAGAGCAAGTTTAATTTGCTTCAGGAGACTGTAGCTTGTGATCTGTGAACACTATTCTTTAGTGTAAGTACCTATTCCTTAAAAACCCTAATTATTGCATATATGGACTTAGGGTGATGAATAATATTCTCTTTCTTATAGATTTTATGACAAAAATTTAGTGTATAGAAATAAATTTGAGGCACCCTAATAATAATTCTGTGGACACAACACTGCTTCAAAATAA
Organism: Aepyceros melampus; assembly: GCA_006408695.1. Lineage (NCBI taxonomy): Eukaryota > Metazoa > Chordata > Mammalia > Artiodactyla > Bovidae > Aepyceros > Aepyceros melampus. Next base: position 61,579 of record SJXQ01005161.1, on the reverse strand, counting down.
ATGCATGCTGAAAATGATAATTATCAAAGGTTATTATTTTCTATTTCTTCCCAGAAAGACCTAAGAGCAAGTTTAATTTGCTTCAGGAGACTGTAGCTTGTGATCTGTGAACACTATTCTTTAGTGTAAGTACCTATTCCTTAAAAACCCTAATTATTGCATATATGGACTTAGGGTGATGAATAATATTCTCTTTCTTATAGATTTTATGACAAAAATTTAGTGTATAGAAATAAATTTGAGGCACCCTAATAATAATTCTGTGGACACAACACTGCTTCAAAATAAATGCATGCTGAAAATGATAATTATCAAAGGTTATTATTTTCTATTTCTTCCCAGAAAGACCTGAAAAACATGTGATAAATCATAAGTTAACAGATTCCACACTTCCTGCTAATTAATTCTAAATTAAATTGTTTTCTTTTGAAAGACAAATTACTTCTTTTTGTCAATTTACCATCTTGAAATTACTTAAGTTAAAATGAAAGTCTTCCTTCCCTAATGAAATTAAGGAAGAATTTTTTTTTAAAGTTCTTTCATATGACATACACCATTTATCAAGATTATGAAATGGACCAAGTAGTGGTTTGGTAATTATAACTTTAAATATTTGATCAAAATATGCATAAAAGTTACTTATTTGTGTAAAAATCTATTCAGTTTACACTACTGTTTTACTTATCTGTAAGTATCCATTGCTTCAGTTATGTCCAACTCTTTGCAACCTGCCAGGCTTCTCTGTCCATGGGCTTTCCCAGGCAAGAATACTGGATTGGGTTACCATTTCCTTCTCCAGTTACTTACCCATACAGATCATCATAAGTCTGTAATTTTGTCCTCACTGTACTTACACAATAGTAGAAGTGATACGACAGAAAATGATTGGCAATGGAATTAGGAGAAGATACAATAAAAGGCATTTAAAAATTTGTTTTCTTTCAGAAGAAGAGAGGGCTTCAGATCATAGCTTTCCTTTGAGGTCTGCCTTATATAGAAAGACTTTCTTGTGTCCCAGTAGTTATTGTTCATGCATTGCTTCAATCATTCCTTCAATGTGTATTGTGTGTACTTCTTTCCAGTTCAGTTCAGTCACTCAGTAGTGTCCAACTCTTTGTGACCCCATGAATTGCAGCACGCCAGGCCTCCCTGTCTATCACCAACTCCTGGAGTTCACTCTCAAACCCAAGTCCATCGAGTCCGTGATGCCATCCAGCCATCCCATCCTCTGTCATCCCCTTCTCCTCCTGCCCCCAATCCCTCCCAGCATC
>SJXQ01005161.1:0-57801 GCA_006408695.1 Aepyceros melampus | reverse complement strand
GGGAGGTGGGGGTCGGGATTGGGAGTTCATGTGCACTCATGGCTGATTCATGTCAATGTATAGCAAAACGAATGCAGTATTGTAAAGCAAAACAAACTAAAAAATAAAAATTAATTTAAAAAAATAAAAATAAATGTAATTTCTATATAGTCAATATATATTTTGTGCACATACATATAGAGTTTTTGTCATCAATTTATTAAAATTATTCTATTTTAATTAATTGTTTCAATCTTAACTTTACATATTGTTCATTTAAGATCTACTGATATTTCCCTCTGGATTAGTTTTGCTCACTCACCCATGTTTCACCTGTGTTCTACTGGAGATATATCCATTTAGACATGTGTATATGCATACAAATATGTTAAATACATTTTTAAAGAAAATATGACATTTGACTATTTCATTAATTTGTTTTGAACATAATTAACTTTGAATTTTATTTATATTTAGTACTGGCCATCTGTGCTATTCACATACTCAACCTACAGTTCCACTTGCACTGTGCAGGATTACTGCATCATCAGTTGGATAAACTGTCTTATTTCACAATAACCTGATCCCATCTCACATTCTTAACTAGTGAGTGAACAGTCCAACACTGAATGAGGCCTGTTTCACAATGAAGAACAATATCTAAGGATTAAAAAGTAGAATTGCTTTGAACACTTGGCCCCCACATTCCAGTTATCCTTTTCTGATACCTCCCACTTAAGATCACAAGGGTCAGAAGGATCTTGGGCTCCTGATTTCAAGGATTTTATCTGTAAAAAAAAATTAACATCAACCCATTTTTAACCCTCTGCTCATAGATGCTTCTGTCTTCCCTGAACTTACTTTAGGGTATTACCATTTGACAACTGTATCTCTCCAGTCACCTAGGCTGCAGGTGACTAATCCAGGTTGCTAAACCCAGTCTGGCCAAAATACTGTCTATGGCTTGACATGAAGAAAAAATGGATGAACCAGAATGGCTCTTTTGGGAATTTTATCTAAGAAATTCTAAATGATTGAGTCCATTTTTAGGGTTGACAAATTGGCAAATCTAAATGGATATTATATACAAGAGTCAGAGAAGCCTTGACAGTTAACCAACCCTATGAGCAAGGAAAATGATAAGATTGATAAAGAGAAAAGAAGAGAAGACGTGCAGAGAGAGATGTCGATATCATGTAAGAATGAAAATTGTCCATGCCCATGCAAGTTGAAGAGAATTCTATGCCTATAGACAAGCTATTGGTTGTGCTCATTATTTTCAAACTATAGAAACAATGACTAATAAATAGAAAAATAATTAATTGAGATAGAGTCCAGAATTGATAGAGAAACTGAAAATGACTAAAATATAGAAATAAACATTTTGCTTATTAAATTCTAGCAAATAGTTCTTGAGAAAAACAAAATTATATATAAAGGACTTGATAGAAAAATCTAAATAAAACACTCCAAATAGAATTGACAGTGGAAATTACAAATTATGTATATTTCCACTTTTCTTTCACAGTGGTTCTGTGTACTAGATTTAAAAATTTGCAGGTCTATTTGTTTCTTAAAATAAATGTACAGATAATCTTTGGAGATTATCTGAATAAATATATCAGCACTTAAACTATCATAGTGAATTAGCTACCCTCCATCAAGGGTCCAGTCTTTTGGGGAACCTAGGATTGGGCTTTATAGAAAGCTAGAAAATAAGTTCATATTGTCCAGGACAACAATCTCCATCCTCATAACCAAGCTTTTTTTTTTTTTTTTTTTTTTAACTAAAACTTAGATAATCCCCCAAAGTAATTTATCTGGGTGTAGGCTATATCTATCATGGAAGAATTTATGCTGTACCATTTTAAGCTTTGGATTACTAAAAAAAAAAAAAAAAAAAAAAAAAAAAAACTATAAAACAAATATAGACAGAGATTTATTGATGTGAAAGTGTAATCTCAACAAACAATTTTTTTGAGGCAGAAAGAAGAGACAAACTATCTACAAAGGTATGATTTCAAGATATTGTTTTTCGTTAGCAAATATAGATGCATATATCTATATATGCAAGCAGTAATAGCTTTAGGCTACTGAAAAAAAAAAAAACCCTCGTTTTGAATCTTACATCTGAATGAACCATTCTTTACAGATAAAATAAAATATAGCTGAATTATTAATATAAAAAAGAGTTTATCACTTGCAGAACACCACTATAATAATCATCAAAGGTTATGTTTTACAAAGAAAAATAAACCAAAATTAAAACTCATGGCTTTCAGCTAGGGTATTTGAATCCATCATCAAATCTGCCGTAAATGAAGAAACCAGGATGGTTTTACTAAAAAAAATAAAGAAAGTCCACTTGCTTTAAAAGATGACAGGGATTTGAAGGTTCATAAACATCTCCTTTGGTTAACAAGTACAGCAGATGCAATTTTATGGTAAACATACGCAGCTTCTAAGAGTTTGACAATCTTGCAACGAGAAAAAGTTGATATATACAAAAGCAGAACAAGGGCTGCTAATCACAGATCTTAAAACTCTTGCATCATGCTGCTATTTGTTAAGAAGAAGTAGATTTTGTTTCTCAGTAAACAGAAGTTGTCCTATGATTAATATAATTATCTGAAAATATTTAAAATACATTTGATTCTGTTGCATGATTTCCAAATAAATGTGTGACAACTAAATGACCAAGTAACGTTAACAAAAAAAAAAAAAAAGTTAAAATTTAGGCTAATATTTTATTGTCTCTGGACAGACAAAATCATAGTTTCTTTGTTTTTTTTAAGCTGTTGTGTTTTATTTTTTGTTTGTTTTTGTTTGTTTGTTTGTTTTTTGCATGGTTTTTGACACTTTATTATAGTTCCAAAAGAAACACTAAACATATTAGCACCCATTTTAATATTAAAAAATAGCTCTCATCTAAATATGTTTTCTTGATAAGTTTTTAAAAATTTTATTGGATATAGTTTATTTATAATGTTGTGTTAGTTTCAGGTGTACAGCAAAGCAAATCTGTTATACATATGTGTGCTTAGTCATTCAGTCATGTCCAACTCTTTGCGTTTCCATGGACTGTAGCCCACCAGGCTCCTTTATGTTTGAGGATTCTCCAAGCAAGAATACTGGATGGGTTGCCAAATACATATATCTAGTCTTTTTTTTAAATTTATTTATTTTAATTGAAGGCTAATTACTTTACAATATTGTATTGGTTTTGCCATACATCAACATGAATCTGCCACGGGTGTACACGTGTTCCCAATCCTGAACCCCTGTCCTACCTCCCTCCCCATACCATCCCTCTGGGTCATCCCAGTGCACCAGTCCCAAGCATCCTGTATCCTGCATTGAACCTAGACTGGCAATTCATTTCTTACATGATATTATACATGAGGGAGGGGGGCATACAAAGTTGCTTTTATTAGTTCAATGAGTCATTCTAATAAATTATTGAACCTGAGTTTGGTCATGGGAACCCCCAAATTTTAGTCAATTGATCAAATATGAGGGTGACTCAGGAGACTCTTGAACTTGTGGTCGATATCTGAATTGAGGGCTGTGTCTTTAACCTTAAGTTTGACAAACTCATTGTAGACACTGAAAGAAATCCAGCTCCAGGGAGTGTCCACTTTGTACGTTGTATATTGTAGTTACCCAAAGTTGAGGAACAGGCAGCCCAAACATTGACTAGTTCTCAGCTGCAGACTCTAGTTGTAGTTTTCTGCAAGAATGTTTACATATATGGAAAAGAATCTTAAAAGGACTGGGTATGTTTCAATGCCATTCTCCCAAATCATCCCACCCTCTCCCTCATGTATAATATCATGCAAGCTGTTGTGTTTTAAATCAATTTGAAGTTATTTTCCTAAATGGGAATGGCCTAGGTGAAATGTAATGCACAGAAATGTAGAATATGTGGTATAGTGCGTGGAAAAAGTACTTTTCACTACAAGAAAGAAATTGTTAATTCTACCTCAAAATGGTGTCAGTAAAAAAATGTGTATCTGTTAATGCTGCCTTCTGCAGAAATTGAAATTTATTTAAAAGTGTTTTTTCAATTGGTATAATCCTCTGTGGTCTAACTTTTCTGAGCACTTAGCACTATGCTAGACTAGAATACACCCCTGTGAAAGTCATAATGGGAAAACAAAGTGACAATACAAAATCATTTATTTCACTGGGCTTTCTTACTAAGCAATAAAATTCTAGAAAGAATCTGTGACCAAAACAAACATGTGTATACTGATGATTATTGTCACACAGACTGAAGGATTTCACTTACATAAAAACTGAATTTGGTATAAAAGTTTTAATTTTATTTATTGTGGTTAATTTGGAGTGGATCAATCATACATATCAGGATTATTTTCATTATCAAAAGGAAAAACAGAAATATAAAATTTTGTTTCTTGTGCTATAAAATCCAGAAACTATTGCAAATAGGAGTAGGAAAATCTAAGGAAACTATATATATTCTTTAGGTGACATAATTAATATTGTTAAAGTACTAGACATATAATGAGAATAGTAAAATATAATAATTTCAAATCAGTTATATAACTACCTCTCAATTTTGTTAATAAGTCAGAATGTTTGATTTTGTGATATATTTTGAATTATTGTTTTATAGAACATTTGAAAAAGAAGCATGAAATTGTAATTTCCTGAAGTGCCTTCAAAAACTCTCTTTCAGAGAGAATTATAAATCATAGAGTTTAAGACTGGTCCATTTCACCTTGAAGCATTCATAAACTTAATTCATTTTTATTTTCTAGAGATTGGTTTGATCTGGAAAGTCTGACTTGCTTTCCTGTTTAAAATTCACTTTAATATTTGAATTAAATGTGCCAGATTTTTTTCTCAAAACCCCTACTACCACACTTATTCATATGTATATATGCATTATATATATATATAATATATATGATCCTATTATTACTGTCATTTCATTTAGATGAGAGTGGTCCATGATACTTTTTCTTTTCCTTTTATTGAAGTACAGTTGTACTTCAATAAGACATTTTTAAGCTACATATCAACTTAAAAATCTTGAGACTGTTTTCTGTCCAGCATTGCCTGCAGATCTTTCTTCAGTCTTTCATTAGGGCTTTTCTTTCCTTCTTTCCTTTTATTCCTTTTATTTTTCACTCCATTTTCCAAATGCTTTTCTAGAAATGATTTGGTTTCTGTGCACTATATCTGATATAACCTATACCATGTAGTGCCTTCAGTGAATTTCCTCCCCGAGTCTTTAGAAAAAAGCAGTGGAGATGGTAACAAGAACTTTATTGTTTACACTTTCTTTTCTGCTACTGAAAATGTGGAGAAAACATCATGCATAAAACATTTTGTCTGACCACTCTCACTATGCCCCTTGCTATATTTTAGGGACTTATTCTCAAAGCCACCATATGGCCTGAAGTTTTGCTAGTGTATCTAAATAAAGACTTGGAAGTTCTTTGCTTTGTGCCCCCTGTCTCCAAGACAAAATTTGTGGATTGCTTTTAAAAGTCAATTTTAAAACTCTAGCCCTTGGTTAAAAAAAAAAAAAATTATAAACAACTTAGGAAGAGTTGAACATGACAAAATAATAGTTCAAGGAGATTTAGAGATACTGTCAGAAGTTTTGCTGAAGTTAGAGGAAACAATTTTAAGGTTATTCCAAGGAACTTGCAGTTCTCATTTTAATGCTAATGAACCAAGAAATATTAGGCTAAGAGAGTTAATCTGTATTCAGAGCATTCAAATAAATTAAATGAAAAAAGTGCAGATCTAACGCAACTTGCAAATGCTGGTTTCAATAATTGTCACATCAGCTGAGTATTTATCTAATCAACCTTGCCAAATTTACCTTTCTCACTAATATTGCTGTTTTTCACCCCATTTTAGTGGCAGTATAGTCAAACTGAGGATTTCCCCCTGCATCAGTTGAGAAAGGAGACAATAATGTCCTTATTTGTTGAGGGATTTATTAAGTGGGAGAAACTATGTTGGGGTCATTTTAAAGTACATGCTTCTCAGGTCAAGTCCTATCCCTCCGAAGCACTAATGAATATTAGTTCTTTTCTTTCTTCTTTATCTGGGAATCTTGTTTAAAATCTATATTTTACACAATATTTTCAAAAACTTTTCTAGTTTATAACAGCACTCTATAGTCTATAATCAAAATGACTTCTACAGTATTATTTTGTGTTCTCACTCTGGTCTCCGTACTGGTTTTCCGTGTATGTTCTCTTTGCTTGCAATGCCATCAATCTCGTGGTTTTTTTTTTTGACTAATCACTAATACAATGACATATACAAAGATTGGAATATGAAATAATGGCTCTTTTCACTCAAATAACATCTGTCCCACGCACAAGTAAGAGTATGAAATTTTTGCAATGTGAGGCAATCTGTCCAGAGGCCTTGTGAGCCCAGGCCCCTCAAACCACTCAGAATGACAAAGCAAGTAACATGTTGGCATAAATGTCATCTACTTGGAGCACACCACACCGAGTAAGATGTAAAAACAAGCTTTTATAATGCTTTCTGATGTAGCTTAAATGTATACTTCAACTTAAGATTTCTTGAGCCTTCTATCATATTCTTTTGCTTTCTCTCATAACCAAGAAAAAAATTCATTCAACTTGTCACTGGCTGATTCACTTATAGCATCCACAGTGTTTTCATTAAAGAGTTAATGCTAATTTTATAATTTTCTACATGGTATGTTTCAAGGAGGACTTCTTGCAGAGGTTCTTAATGTAAAAGAAATTTCACAGAGAATATTGGGAAAAATAAACGTGTGAAAGGAAGTCATTTTAGGATTAGGGATAAGTGTGAAAAAGGGACAGAGCCTACTTCTATGACGAGAAAATTATTTTCAATTTGGAGCTTATCATGAACATTCTTTTTTTAATAAAAATGACCTTTTTAAAAAATGAAGAGGCGTGCCTTCTCCTTTAGCAAGTATATTGCATTAATAATTGTCAAGCTGCAATTAGAAGAGGAGCATGCTTTCAATTCTTATAACTTTTCTCTAAAATGTTGGCACATGAAGAGAAGTGCCCTGGACAGATGGGAAATTAGCATGTCATAAAAATCTATAATAGATGGGCTGTTGCTGTCAATCTCATGAAAGTAATTACATCACGATGACTTCTCCTAAAAATTACTATGGACTTACAAGGGAAATATGCATGTAAGGCAAACAACAACATAAGTAAATATTATTGCTTTCAATACAGTTTTCCAATCTCTTTTTAGTTGTTTGCTAAGATGGAGACTTTCAAATTATCTTTTAAGAGTGAAAAGTGAAAGCAGTTCAGTCGTGTCCAACTCTTTGTCCATGGAATTCTCCAGGCTGGGATATTGGGAGTGGATAGCCTTTCCCTTTTCAAGGGGATCTTCCCAACCCAGGGATCAAACCCAGGTCTCCCTCTTTGTGGGTGGATTCTTTACCAGCTGAGCCACCTGGAAAGCTAGAGCATACTGGAGTGGGTAGCCTATCCTATCTCCAGAGGATCTTCCCAACCCAGGAATTGAACCAGCATATCCTGAATTGCAGGCAGATTCTTTTCCAGCTGAGCTAAAAGGGAAGACTATGCAAAAACTTTACTTTTTAAGAGGAAGATGTGCACATGATAATATGGAGGCTGTTCAATCATCACACTGCTCAAGGGTCAGTCTTCAAATGATGATCTCTGATCCTCCTGGGGCCAGATATGGAGGCTTTTCCCTTTACAGCATCTCCCTTTAAAGTGCCTGATGACCTCAGTCATGGAAACAAGGGTGGTCTATAGGAAGTCTGTTTGATAAGGTAACAAATCATGGGGTCAAAAGTAGGCATTAGAACTCCTTGAACAATCAGTGGGTAATATGCTTGCTGCTTGTTAATAGGAAAATCCTTGTTAGCTTGCAAAGAGAGGGCAGCTAAATTATTTTGTTAGCATAGATGTTTAGCACCCACAGGAATGGAGGCTCATACTCTCTGCCAGCAGACTGAGTTTCTACAGGCCTCCCTAATTCTGGTGAAGGATGCAGAGAACTTGGTGATCTCTTGCTTTTACCTCTCCTCCCCTGTTAATGAAGCTCCTCTTTCCTCATTTCCTCTAACCCAGGGTTTGCCAACCCAGCACTATCAACATTTGCATTGGGTTTTTCTGTGTGGTGGAAGCCATCATGTGTGTTTTAGGATTCACAGCAGATATAGCCTGTACCCACTAGAGGCAAGGGTGCCCCTCCACCCTCAGCCAAAATGATTCCATGTGCCCAGACAAGGGGATTTTTTTTTTTCCAGACAGAGTTTGATATTCACTGTGTAGTTCACAGTGAATTTTTTCTAACTGCATAAAATATAAAGCATTTCATCTTACATCTTTGCTGGTTCCACAGAAACAACAGTTCCCTTGAGGAAGTCAGTGTCTTAGGTCTAGCTATCTGTAGTTGGGTGGAAGATACAGCCTTGGGAATTCAAGTAAAAAAAAAAAATGTAATAAAAGAGAATGACTTCATATTTCAAAGGTTTCTTCCTCACTTCCATGTTCACCTGTGTAAAAGAATATGTCCCCTATAACCTCAAATGACTGAATCCACCAATTGAACTATGAAAATAGATTTGTTTTACAAAATTGTTTTGATACAACCTGGATTTTTAGAACTGTGACCTTTTTAGTAACTAAAACATTTTGTATAGTTAGAAAGTGAAACCATAAGAAGTACAGGTTTGTTCAGTCTAGTTCAGACTATCCAATTAGTAATCTGGCCACCTCATGCAAAGAGTTGACTCATTGGAAAAGACTTTGATGCTGGGAGGGATTGGGGGCAGGAGAAGAAGGGTTTGACCGAGGATGAGATGGCTGGATGGCATCACTGACTCGATGGACGCGAGACTGAGTGAACTCCGGGAGTTGGTGATGGACAAGGAGGCCTGGCGTGCTGCCATTCATGAGGTCGCAAAGAGTCGGACACGACTGAGCGACTGAACTGAACTGAAGTGAACTGAATCTCTTCAAAATATATTTGGGATGACAAAAGAATATAAATAAAAATCTATATATATATGTATACAATGTTTGTATATACATATATACTGTGTGTATGCACTCAGAACTCTTTGAGATCCCATGAATTGTAGCCCACCAGGCTCCTTGTCCATAGGATTTTCCAGGCAAGAATACTGGAACAAATTGCCATTTCCACTTCAGGGTATCTTCCTGACCCAGGGATCAAACTCACATCTCTTATATCCCCTGCATTAGCTGGCGGATTCTTTACCCTGTGCCACCTGGTTATATACATAAAAATTTTAAACTTGCCACTCCTTTTTTTGACATTAATGACATGAGTAAAATCACTAAGATGGTATATTCCATATTTTCCTGTGTAGAACCACTTCAAATACATATCATATCGTGTCCAAAGTTCACCTTTCAAAACAGATGTGGTAGGTATCCGTGTATACACATCACTTTTTTCTCTAGCATCAACTCTTTATATCATCTACTATACCAATATTTCAACTCCTACTGCCACATTCCCTGTAGACATATGTGTCAGCAACGTGCTTCCAAGTTTATTTGATATAGTTAAAATTCTGTTCACTTCTCATTAACAGTTAAATATGCAACAGTGTCTTTTATGTAAGATGGCCCTAGATGCTGATAACATCTTCATTTTTTAAATGTAAAATAAATGGACTCATAACAGATTTTTTAATGAAGAACTGTGATTTATTTTCTAAATACATCTTTTGGCATCATTAAATGAGATAGGTGGTGTCATTGTTTACTCTGCACTAATTATGATAGGAAGTATATGTTCATATTGATGTATATATGCTATGGGAATAACGTTATGTTTAAAAGAAAACATTTTAAACAGCTTATATATTTTTTTTTCAATGTCAACCAACATTTATTGAGGGATTACTAGTAATAGTACTAAATTCATAACAAACACTTGCATTTAGTTTTCACAGCCCTACAAAATCAAAGTGCAGTTATGACCTCAGTTTCACAGATGAAGTTATTAAGACAGAAGTTCAGTGATATGACCCAATGGACTCAGCAAGTGGTAGAACCATGAAGCAAATCTGGACCCAATCTTTTTTTTTAATTGAAATATAGTTGGTTTACAGTATTGTAAAGGACCCTTTCTTACATTCTAACCCTTATAGAATGTTCTTCCTACTTGATTTTTTTTTAATTAATTTTTATTTTTTTAGTTTGTTTTGCTTTACAATACTGTATTCGTTTTGCTACACATCGAAATAAATATGACATTTTTTGTTATCTTAAACACGCCATCTCTTCAGAAGTATAAGAAATGTTATAAAATCATTATGATCACGGCAAGGAAATTCCCACTTCTTAGTTAAGCCTGAGCTCCCATATGTCCCTTTTACAGCATCTCAGAGGGTGTTGATGGAGTGAAGGACTGTGTTCCTCACTCATTTTCACATTTCACATTTTCATATTATCCCCCTGCCATTTGAAACACTCTATCTTGGGCTCTCAGGACCTCCTCTTCTCTTCATGTTTTCAAAGGCATATTTAAGGGTGGGTTTTTTTTTTTTCCCCTTACTACTGAACATATGGGAAAGTTTTAGTTTGATTTTTTCCCACTCACTCAATATTAACTTTGGAAACTTTGGGGTTTTATAGTTTTATTTTATTTTTTATTATTTTTACTTTTTGTGAATATCATATTTTTCTTGTTTGTATAAGTTAAAAAGAAAATAAATCTAACCCATGATATGTGATGATATTTCAGGAAATATTTGGGTTAGAATGTCAAAAATTATAAGTCCTGGTATTTCTGCTTTCATTCACATATTTGTTCATTTACTGTCAAAAATTTACTGAGTATATTATGATTTCTAGGAGTTCATAATTATGCTAGGAACTTGAAGGATAGTGTATCTGGCCTAAGGAGTGGAAACTTATATGTTATAAATATAAATATATATATATATATATATATATATAAATCTCATAATGAATGTTATACAAAGGAATACTGTTCTATAATTCTATGCTATACTACATCTATACTCTCTATACAGTATGCATATATATGTACATATTATATATATCTATATATATTCTTTTCTCTAATATCCATTAAACATAAGCAGTATATACAGTATATATACACATTAGGTTTATGAACAAAAGTTTTCCTGAACTTATTTGAGAGAAATTTTTAATTCCTGGGTTGGGAAGATCCCCTGGAGAAGGGAAAGGCTACCCATTCCAGTATTCTGGTCTGCAGATTTCCATGGAGTCACAGAGTCGGACGCAACTGAGCAACTTTTACTTCAATTTAAAATATCCTGATAGGATGGATAGAAACTTTAAGTGCTTTAAAACTGATCTTGGTAATTTTGGGGGGGATCCTTCATGAACATATATTTTTCCTGGGGTGCATGACAATAAGCCTGCCACTGGCCAGGTGATTGGTTGTTCAAAATGTCATTCCTAACTTCCTGTTAGAGAAGGTAGAAATATTAAACAAGTATTTTTCTAAATAAATTAGAGTGATCACAGTTTACTCCCTCTTCCTAGTGAGAGAGGATTAAGTAAACTATTAAAGATAAAACCCATAATTAAGGTAAGTTCAAGTAATTAACTATATAAATATTTTGTATATATTTAAATACAATATATCATATAGAGATATGCACAGGCAACGGTTTTTATCTCAGATTCATGAAAGCAAACATAAAACTCAAGTTTCACTGCTTCATTGAATTGCTATCTAAATATGTTCTTAGTTAAACCCCAGTATTATACAAAAGCCTGATTTAAATATTTTGCTTGATTTCCAGACATTTAAATTAATACAATGGGTCAAACTAAGGGCATATTTGCAGTTTTCTTTTGAAGAAAATGATGTTATGAATGTATTTAAGTAATGTAGTAAACCAATGTAACTGCCTTCAGTTAGTAAGACTACGCTCATTAAGGCAATTGTGAAGGTCACCAACACAGATTTCAAGTTCATATGAAAATACTGATATGCAGTGATAGCAACGCTCACAAATTTCTTTAGAAACATGAAAGGAAAACCTACGGAAACTTCCACAATCGAATGGATAATAGATATTTCTCAAAAGCCACTTTTCTGAAAACATTATCTCATTGTTCCTTTGACTGTGTAAGTCTTGTTATGGTTAATTTTAAGTGTCAGCTGGACTGGGCCATGAGGGGCCCAGATTTTCAGACAAACAGTATTTCTAAGTGAGCCTGTGAGGGTGTTTTCAGACATGATTAACATTTACATTGGAAGGCAGATTCTGAACCACTGGACCACCGGGGAACTCCCAAGATTAACATTTGAATGAAGGCTTGAATAGAACACAAGACAGAGGAAGGGATAATTTTCTGCCTGGTTGTGTCTGAGCTGGAACATTAGCCTTCTCTGTCTCTGGATATGGCCTTGGACTGGAACTTACATCATCAGTTATACTGGTTCTCAGGCCTTTGGACTCCAGCTTGGATTTATCAGCCTCCATAATAATCACATAAGCCAATTTCTTACAGTAAAACTTTCTTTTTTTCTCTTTCTTTCTTTTTTCATCCTTTCCTTTCTTTTCTCTGTCTCTTTCTTTATAGATAGATAGATAGATAGATAGATGCTGCTGCTGCTGCTAAGTCACTTCAGTCATGTCCAATTCTGTGCGACCCCATAGACAGCAGCCCAACAGTCTTCATCGTCCCTGGGATTCTCCAGGCAAAAACATTGGAGCGGGTTGCCATTTCCTTCTCCAATGCATGAAAGTGAAAAGTGAAAGTGAAGTCGCTCAGTCATATCCGACTCTTAGTGAACCCGTGGACTGCAGCCCACCAGGCTCCTCTGTCCATGGGATTTTCCAGGCAAGAGTACTGGAGTGGGGTGCCATTGCCTTCTCCAGTATAGATAGATAGATAAAGATATATACATGTATATACCCTGATAGTTTTGTTTCTTGAGAGAACCCAGACTTAATACAATGGTCATCCTATAGATCTTCCAGTGGAGAGAACGTGTTGATATTTGAAGTCATACCATGCTAAAACCAAGTTTCAAAGTATTCAAACTACTAAAGATAAGGACAGCCCCTGGTTTAATTGTTAAAAAGGTGAATTATCTCTGTTCCATTGAAGATAAAACAGCAGCTGCAGTTTGCATTACATTAAACAACCTGTGTGCATGCTAAGTCATTTCAGTTGTGTCTGACTCTGTGCGACCCTGTGGACTGTAACCCCCGCCAGGCTCCTCTGTCCATAGGGATTCTCCAGGCAAGAATCCTGGAATATGTTGCCATGCCCTACTCCAGGAGATTTTCCCAACACAGGGATCGAACTTGCATTCCTTATGTCTCCTGCATTGGCAAGCAAGCTCTTTACCACTAGTGCCACTTGGGAAGCTATTAAACAGCCTAGTATTTGTAAAATAGTGTAAACATGGCATATATATTTGTATTGTTGAATTTCCTATCTTTCAAAGCTACAGATTTAATTTTAAGATTCTTGATTAGGTTCAACAGAGAGAAAATACTTTCCTATACCACACATTGACCCCCTAAGGTGTACATATGCTTGGTTATCAATCCCTCCTGTCAATTTTGCTTAGTGAACCACAATTTTCTTCTTGTGTTCACTCAATTCATGTTTTCCAGATGACTCAGCAAAACTGAAGGCAACCCAAGCTGTTCTGAGTCTTGATTAGACTGAGTCAGTCCTGATGATCAGAACTCCTGGAATCTGTTTCGTTCAGGGACGTAAGCGTGATCTTATTAGTGTCTGGCATCGAATCCCTGGATTTGTGGGTTAGATGTCGGCAGATAATCTGCAAAGTCTGCTAAAATTCAAGGGAAAAATGCACTTCATTGTTAGAAATATATTGTTCCCTCTCTCTTTATGAATGTGAACAAACACCTTTCTTGCCTTAGTGAGCAGCCATCCCAGGGCTGAAGTCACATGGAGGAGGCAGAGTCAAGAGAACCATGTAGAAAAGGAGCCACAGACCCAGGTGCTCTGTACCTAGTGGTCATGACACCTCTGTACTTTCTGATACTTGAAATAACGTATTTTTAAATTTCCATCAAGTTTTTTTTTTTTTTTTTAATTTTCTGAAATGTAATTTCTTGAAGCTGAAAAAGATTGGGACAATAGCAGATCTGGCTTTGTTGCTGTTACTCCATGGACAGCTGATGGGGAGAATGTGGCTAGCAAGCTGAATCAATTTTTTACCAGAGTGGGTGAAGAGGCAATGTGCATTTACTTCCAAGGTCCTTCCCAGTATTGGAAGCTCTCAAATAACTTTAGACTGGCTATGAACATGTATTTGTCATACATGTATAGTTGTTATCAAGAAAATCATATATGTTTAACAGAATTTTGCAACTGGAAGGGAAACTGGAGAACAGAAAATCTAACTTCTCCTCCACTAAGAAAGTGAACAAGTTTTCTTGTCATTAAAAATAAAGAAATGAGATGTGTTTTTAAGGTGAATATAGTGTATTTGTTTTTTTCTGGTGACCTGAAACTTAATTTTAGTTTATCTCTTCCTGAAATAATTTATTTTTTACAGTTCTTGTATCTTAGATTATCATATTTGAAAACATCAAAGTTTAATTCTGCTAATAGTTCCTAATGTCTCCAGTCGTGCCTTATTCTAGGTTTTCTTTCATATTTTTCTTCTGTTTATTGATTGCAAGCTGATAGTCAATCGATCTAAATGTTTAAGCATCATAAGGGTTAGTTCCTCTAGAAAGAATTTGTATTTACATCTTCGGATGCACTTGAATACTGCCAGTTTGAATTTGCTTTATTTTATTCTCTAATCTTTAGGATTCCTGTGTCATACATGTGTATCCTTTGAACCTCAAACTTCCGTGACAGCAATACTATGGATTCACATTAAGATGGACATTTTTCCCTTCCTTCCTTTCTTTTTCAAATTTCAGCCAGTTCTAATAGAAATCAACATAAGAGTAATCCCGTTCTAGTCACTTTTTATCTCAATTAAAAATTTTTTTTTCTCATTTCATCATTTCACTTAACCACCTGGCTTTTGAGAAACGTGGCTTTATACACTCATTTCAGTTCAAACACTGCCATATGAGTGAGTGTAAGTCTCATATTCTTTTCCCTACAGGGCCATTAAAACTGGTGTCTTTAATGCAGTTCCAAGGTTATTTCTTGCTTTCTCTCCTGGATACATCCCTTATCCTACATTAATTCATTTAAAACTTTAATGTTAAATTTAATTTAATTATCATCCACCTCCTCAGTTCACACTTGATCCTTAAAATTCAGGCAGCCCAAGTGACGAAGCAGAGCATGTCTTTCTACTCGCTCTTCTTTCCCACTCATTCTATTTCTTCTGCATCTATTTATCTTCTTCAGTGTTAAGTGTGGGAGGAGAGACTGGGGAAAGGATAGAGATATTTGGTGCATTTTTTTTTTTTTTTGTCATCTAAAGCAAACATCTTCAAAAAGTCAAAATGTAAGGTGAAGGACTTGATAAATGTATTAACCAACTGTAATAAAACATATGCTTCTCAGTTATGACATATATTAAAGTACTCAAAAACTGTGTGCAATAAAATTCATATAGCATTTTATGTAAAAATCAATGTATTTACTGCAATAACCTAAAGAAAATAAACAAAACCAAAGTGAGAGTAAAATTTCATATTTTTGAATGCTCCTTGGTGGTTAAAAAATTTGAGCAAGTCAATAAACTTTTCACTCTCAATTTCCTTTCTTATTAAAAAAGAAAATTTAGATCTGATGATCTAATACTCTATCAATATAAAATTATTATTTTTTCCATAAATTAACTTTATTCTTACTGTGAAAATATTTCCTTCATATTTTATGATATTATGAAAAATAAGATCTGAACCTCTTCAATAACCAACTTAATTTGAAAGTTAGCTGACACAAATATGTAATAAATATAAATATACACTAAGTGATGTTTTGAGTCTTTTTTCCATTTTCTCTCTATTGGATATAATTGAAAATACTATATACCTACCAATTAAGAGTACTTCCCTAGTACCTCAGATGGTAAAGAATCTGCCTGCAATGGAGGAGACTGGAGTTTGATCCCTGGGTTGGGAAGGTCCCCTGGAGAAGGGAATGGCAACTCACTTCAGTGTTCTTGCTTGAAAATGTTACCACTATATTAAATTGGTAATATTGCCTGAATTCTAAAGTGCAATTATAATGAGAAGAATATTTTGAGTTATCCTAATTGACATAGTGGAAGCAAATTGCACCCTCCACACATAACCCTTATAAATAATCTTAGAAATCTTGTTATTCTTTTCACATTAGCAGAATTGATTCTTCTTTTAATATTAAAATCCTCACTAAATAAATGCTGAATCAATTTAAGAATTCATTAAAATTAAAAAGAAGAGCACAGGCAAAGTTATGCAACTAAAATAATTTCAAAAGTTTATTTAAATAGAGAGCTCTTGGTATGTACATATAAAACATTTTTAATGCTTCTAATATAATTGCCAATTTTAAGGATTTAGCAAATTGAATGCCAAAGACCTTGTTTTATCTATGTTTTTTGTTTGTTTTAAAAAATTTCAGAACCTGAAATAGAATGTATTTGAGAAAAATGAATCCAGTTAAGCTGATATATTTTTAAAGTTCTGTCTTATTTCCCATATAGTTATATACATTAGTCTTAGCTTAGTGATTACATAAAGAATTTTTTAAAAATTGGTAAAATTCTCCAATAAGTACTGTGATATTTTAAGTGTTTACTTTCAAACACATTCCATTTACTATGTGTATTTTGTTTTTGATATGAGTTTCTAAGTAGCTGTAACACTATGATATTGTGAATTAGGTTATGGATATGTTGAAAGAAGTAGTCAGTAATTTACTGAGACCTAATGAGATAGGAAACAAGAAAAAAAAGGAAAAACAAAATGGAATGAGATGGGAAAAATTAAAAAAAAATAATGTATTTGGTTTCCTATCTAAAATAGAGTTGCAATAAAATTAAGTGCAATATAGACACATTTATTTTGGTATTGCTTATTATCAAGGAGTATCAATCAGTGTTTTGAGATCTGCCAATAAAGAACTAGGAATTTACAAACAAATAATGTTTATAAATGTTTGCCTGTTAATAAATTGAGTTAAAGAATCTGACTGGTTCTCAAATGAGTATAATATCAAACTCACACATAAGGTCATGAACTAGGCAGTCGCTGAGTCGTGTCTTACTCTTTGCGACCCCATGTACTATAGTAGGCCAGGCTCCTCTGTCCTCAGTTATCTCCTGGAGTTTGCTCAAATTTATGTCAAATGGACATAATTAGTTGGTGATGCTATTTAACCACCTCATCCTCTACCACACCCTTCTCCTTTTGCCTTCAATCTTTCCCAGCATCAGAGTCTTTTCCAATGAGTCAGCTGGCCAAAGTATTGAAGCTTCAGTTTTATCATCAGTCCTTCCAAGGAATATTCAGAGTTGATTTCCTTTATGACTGACTGGTTTGATTTCCTTGCAGTCCATAGAGTTTTCTCCAGCATCACAATTCCAAAACATTAATTCCTCGGTGCTCAGCCTTCGCTATGGTCTAATTCTTACATTCGTGCATGATTACTAGAAAAACCATGTCTGCAAAATGCCTTTTGATAGATAGCATAGATGCAGTCACAGATTCTGGAAACTGAGAGGGCAGCTGAGGATGAAGCTTTACTGTGGTACCAAATCTCTGGGCTAGAAACCACCAATAATATTTTCACCAGCTCTCACAAATTCTTAAAGGAATCCCCACCCCAAACTTAATCATTCTCCCTATTGGCTATGTGCATGATCTACTATCTGAAATCCACCTTTTTACATTTTTTTTTAAATTCTTTATTGAGTTTCTTACAGTATTGTTGTGTTTCTTATGTTCTTTTTTTTTTTTTTTTTTTGCCTGAGAGGCATGTGGGATCTTAACTTAACCAAAGATCAAACCTGCTCCCCCTGCACTGGCAGCTAAAATGTTAACCAGACTGCCAGGGAAGTCCCCACCTTCTTTTCAACTAACTACTTCAACACTCATTAGAATATAGGGTTTAGAAATCAAACATAAAAACTTACAATGTGTGATTTTTTTTATCATATCCTCTACTTGGAAATGAACAGAGAAAGAGGAGATTCAGGGAAAATAATAGAGAAGATATAAATATTAGAATGAATTTATTCTAAGGTTAATGTCTCAAAATATCATAAAATCATACATTTTCAAATTTAGGAAGTTTAAAAACGCTTACCAAAAATGTTAACCAGACTGCCAGGGAAGTCCCCACCTTCTTTTCAACTAACTACTTCAACACTCATTAGAATATAGGGTTTAGAAATCAAACATAAAAACTTACAATGTGTGATTTTTTTTATCATATCCTCTACTTGGAAATGAACAGAGAAAGAGGAGATTCAGGGAAAATAATAGAGAAGATATAAATATTAGAATGAATTTATTCTAAGGTTAATGTCTCAAAATATCATAAAATCATACATTTTCAAATTTAGGAAGTTTAAAAACGCTTACCTTAGGAAAAATATTATGTAACAACTCACAAAAAATAATAAAATCTATAAGGATTGTTTTACAATCAATTATGGTAAAAAGATGTTTTCATTAGTTAAAGCAGAATTGAAAGTAGAGCACTTCACACCATGCAGATAATGAATATGAGTAATCAAGTCCCTTAAATAAATTTACTTTA
The DNA here is from genome assembly GCA_006408695.1 of Aepyceros melampus. NCBI lineage: Eukaryota > Metazoa > Chordata > Mammalia > Artiodactyla > Bovidae > Aepyceros > Aepyceros melampus. The sequence goes on along the minus strand of SJXQ01005161.1, from coordinate 39,088 downwards.
TTACACATATTATGCACCTCAATTATTAATTTGGCCTGTTGTCTTTAGATAATCATTTAATTCTCCTGTGTGCAATTTTCCTCAGAACATGTGATGAATATGATAAGAGATGGAATTTTCTAAATGTTGGTAGATTGAAGTATGTACTTCTGTGCTAATTCTTTTTTGGCACATCATGCTGTTTCATGCCTCTTTTGAAAAAGAAATTATTTTGATCGCCTGAAATCACCAACCCTTGTTGTTGTAAGGACCTGTTCCTAGAACTGAGCCCAATGGTAGCACAAACTAAATCCCCAAAACTATTTTTGTTAAGTAATTTGAAGATCCATTGAAAGAGTGTATGTAGATCACCAGAAGTAAGAAATGTCTACACAGTTATATCAGAATAATTCTTTTAATAGCATCTACCAAATGCTCTCTTTTTGTGCAAACTAATGAAATATTTTGTGTTCAACACTTGGGATCATGTCATCTGATTAGTGCTTGGGATTTTTAAATATTTAAGAATTAAACTTACTGTCTGCAGCTAACCTTAGATTATCATCCTCATAATGCATGTTTTTCCAGTGCAAATGAATTTCACATAGACCAAAGCCTGGAAGGCAGACAGTAAGGCAACAATAAATCGGGTCTTCCCATTGGAGAATACATATTAATTGGAGAATTTGCTAAACTATGTAATTGGAGCAAGATTAGAAATTTCCTATTTGTTAGTAATAAACTATACTTTATTTGACCACAGATAACACTCTCAGTTAAAGTACAATGCTTTAAAATGTCAAAATATCTCTAAAGCTGGCTTTCCAGGTGGCCCTAGTAGTAAAGAATCCACCTGCTGATGCAGGAGACACAGGAGACATGTGTTCAACCCCTGGGTCAGGAAGATCCCCTAGAGTGGGAATTGGCAACCTGCTATGCTATCTTGCCTGGGAAATTCCACGTACAGAGGAGCCCAGTGTGCTACAGTCCATGGGGCTGCAAGGAGTTAGACACAACTAAGTGACTGACCACATTTGGCCAAAAGCATATTTTAAAATGTATGTGTTAAAAATTTAAACCTAGGCACAGTTCATACTAAAACAGAATTTTTGTCATTTAAATTCTATTATAATTCTTAACCCAGGGCACTCATGAATGATATCTGAAACAAAGTTACATATAAAAAGAGTAGTCCAAGGCAAAGACTAAACTAATGATGTATGGCTGTTCTGAGGTCATTTTTCTATCTCTTTGCATGTGTCCTTATGTAATATGGAGGTCCTTTCTTCACTTTAGGCCATCTGTCCCTTTTCAAATATACTTGAAATTGTTGGTGGAATTAAAATGATTTAGTATGATAATCCTTCTGAAGTGAACTTTAAATGTTAGTTTCACACAAAAAATTTTGTTTTAAAGGACAACAAATTTCTGACTGTCATTTAATGTGAAATCTGAAGTAGAATAATTTAAGAGAGAGTTATTTAGTCAATTACACTGCCTATAATTGATGTTTCAATGATAGGCAATTTGGGAGAGATTGCCTTGGAAGAGTAATTTTGCCAATATTATTCCAAGTCTATGTTTCATGGTATCACATTTATAGCTTCAAATAAGCTATTTAGGAAGTATTTACAGTACATAAATCAGTAAATGCTACAGGTCAGGGTTTCTCCCCATCCCACTCAGTTGATTATTGACCATTTACCAGCATATGATTGTGATGCTGACTCTAGTGATCTCTGTTTGGCCTGAGCTATATGTGCATAGGTAACCATCAAGATAGGACTTCCCTGGTGGCTCAGAGGTTAAAGCGTCTGCCTCCAATGTGGGAGACCCAGGTTTGATCCCTGGGTCGGGAAGATCCCCTGGAGAAGGAAATGGCAACCCACTCCAGTATTCTTGCCTAGAGAATCTCATGGACTGAGGAGCCTGGTGGGCTGCAGTCCATGGGGTCACAAAGAGTCGGACACGACTGAGTGACTTTACTTTTACTTAACCATCAAGATGAAATGCTTCAAAATAGACAGCCTCTTGTACTTTTTGAGTTAATATAGTGTTGTGTGTAGTATATTTACTTCCTGTCTAAAGATGCCTAAGCTAAAGAAAAATGCTGATTTTACACTTTCTATATTTCATTACCCCATGCCACAACTTGAACATATTTTTCCCAAAAGAGTCTAATTAATGGTTAAAAGGTGAGAGCCATTAAATTTACATTGCTTCACAAGTATGTAGAGAAAGAATCAGCAAGATCAAAGGTGAAATATGAGGTCAAAGGTAGAATTTTTGATTGGATTTTATTTAATAAATTTTAAGTTGAATAAAAATGAATAAAAATATACAGTATGTTACCCAGGAAGGTAAAGAAAATGTTATCATGTTGAAAAGACAAACATCTATGTCAGTACTTGTAGAATGCTATGATAGCTATTTTCATCAATGTTCAGAGTATTCTCAAAAACCTAGAGAACCATCTGAGGCTTGAAGTCATAGATCTAATCACCTTTTTATTTATTTAATTTCATTGATGTGTAATTGACACACAACATTGTTTAACCATTTTATTTCAAATATCAAATCCACATTTCTTAACTGATTTCAGCAGTCTAAAAAATCTTGATAACTGTAGAACAAATGCTCCCACTTTTTCTTTCAAAATTGATTTTGCTATTCTTGGCTATTTTCAATTTTATAGAAATTTAAAGATGTGATTTTCAGAATACAAGCATTTTGCTAGATTTTTATTTGCATTTTAATTGGAATTGCAATGAGCCTACAAAGCAGTATGAGGAAAATTGAGATCTTTACAATGTTGAGCTTCCTATTTCTATGGGCTTTACTTTATTTTAAATATAGTATTTTTCATATCTAACATAACTCTTCTTAGATTTATTCTTAAGCATTAGATATTTTAAATTATATAATTAATATATATTGTTCTTTATCTTCATTTCTGAGTTACAAAGTTAAGGATGATTTATCAATTTTTATAACTTGAACTTAGATTTTTATGTATTGATTAAGCAACATCTAAACTGAATTTTACATTATAAAAATTATAATGGATATTTTCAAGTTTTATACATACTATTATATTAATTAGCAAGTACACTTTTATTTTTTCTTTTCCATTTTATTTAATTCTTTTTCTGTCCTTGTGTTACATTTATTGCATAATAATAATTCTTGTATAATGATTAGAAATATTAGTAGTAAGCTTCTTTTTTAGAATTGGGAAATTTGTAAGTATGAAGCCTGCTATAGGTAAAATTTTTTAAAGATAATCTTTGTAATGTAAAGATACTTTTTCCATTCCTGTATTGCTATGAGTTTCATCACTAACAACCTTTGAGTAGATTTTATTGTAATACTGGTTCTAAATTTTCCTCCTGAATTAATTTCTATGATTTCTAGTAGTTTTTTTCAAAATTTTAATCTCTTATCATTTAAGTCATATTAGGCATGTTTATTTTAAATCTGTCCTTGAAAACTCCAGTGTCTGTCACATCTAGGAGTCTTCTATTTCTATTATTTCTCTTAGTTTTCAATTACATTTTCCTGCCTCCTTATGAACAGTTGCTTTTCATATGCACCAAAAATTGTATTAAAAAACTGTGGTAACACTGTGAGATCTAAGATAATGTTATTTCCTTTTAGTGTCTCTGGAGGACTATCAGCCCTGGCTTGTGGATATTGTGAAAAGTTGAATTCCAGTCCTTGGGAAGACTAGCTGTTTTCCACTTCTGTTGAACTTCTTGGGCCCTGATACAAAACTATGAGCCATAACTTGGACTCTGATTTACCTAGTAGCCCTTTGTAGCTGCTGAAATATTTTCTTAGCATATCTCTTGCAATTTCATCTCTTCTGAAGTTAGTTGATACCCTAGTTGAAAAGAAACTTCAAATGCTTGCGTCCTTGCACTCGGTTTTACTTAGTCTTTAAGATCATGTCTCTATAATTTTAAGCTGTAATTATAGCTGTATGAAACTCACTCATAAACTTTGTTTCTTAAAACTTTTACAGCTGGTCTAGATTTCACAGAATTGGTTTGCTTACTGCAGCAAAACAAAACATAGTGTAACTTAATACAACTGAAATTCTAAACACATCTTTCCCCTTCTTTTATCTTTTGCGACAAATTTTATTTATAGCAAGACATTTCACCAAATGCAAGCATTTCTTTGTTTTCTATCCAGAGTCCCTCTCTATAAAGCGTAGATGTGAGTATTTGGGGTAGAATGTGAATATCTATATCATACTATATTCTTGTCACAATGTTAGCCCATCTCAGGGCCCAGATGTCTATACCCAACACTGCCACTTAATACAGTTCTCTCTAACATGGAAGATTACACAAAGACATATGGGTAGGCTACCAAGACTCCTCCTAAAGTGACAGCTACTAAATTTAAGACTAAATTCTATTTTCACTTAATATTTATTTTTTAATAAATTTTTGTAAATAACACTTTAATTTATGTAACTTTTGGGCCAATCTATCAGTCTTTGACTCCTCACTTTTTTTCACAAGCTATATCCAGCCCATTAGCAAACCTATCAATTTTAATTTCAAAATATACCCTAAATGCTGCACATTTCATTTTGTGCACTATTTAAACTACTTTTGATTTTTTTTTTTTTCTCAGTTGGACTACTAAAAGCTCTTTCATAATGATCTTCAAACCTTTGTTCTTACCTCTCTGGATTATATTCTCTGAAGTTTCCACATATGAATCACATTATCATTCCTCTGCTATATATATATTAAAAAATAAATTTTAATTTTACTTAGAATAAAATAAAAAGTCTTTATTTCAGCCTAAAGTATCTTATGGTAGCTTATGCTTCAATTCCTTTTATACTTAAAATATAAAAGCAAATATGGAAACATTTTTAAAATGTATACTTTTTGTAAATATTCCTACAAAAACAAGTAGCAGTTAACTTCCTGTATGTTAGCTTCCTAGTTCTTTAGGAGGCAAACAGGACTATATGTTACTTTTTATAGCTTTGAGTTAAAAATGTAGAGATAGACAAAGTAGGTTAATACTGTAAAAAAAAAATGTTCATCACTTCTAAAATCTTTAGCAATAATGTGTATGTGTGTAATCACCAGAAATAATGTTTTAAGCTATGCTTTTCCACTTTTGGTTTTGCTCTAAGATATAAAAATGGAATTATCTCCCTTCTCAAACTCACAGCGGAAACAATCTGGTCTAACTTCAAATTCACTGCTTTATTCAAACCCATCAGAGAGCTGAGGTTAAAAATATGAGGAAATTTGGGCCTTCAGGAGAAAGAATAATGGAGCACATTCTTATCTAGAAAAGATGCAACAAGGTAAAATAAGAAAATTTGTTTTTCAACTGTGGTGCTGGAGAAGACTCTTGAGAGTCTCTTGGATAGCAAGGAGATCAAACTAGCTAGTCCTAAAGGAAATCAACCCTGAATATTCATTGGAGGGACTGATGCTGAAGCTCCAATACCTTGGTCAACTGATGCAAAGAGCTGACTCATTGGAAAAACCCTGACGCTTGGAAAGATTGAGGGCAGGAGGAGAAGGGAGAGACAGAGGATGCAATGGTTGAATGGCATCACCAACTCAATGGACATGAGTCTAGCTCAAAGATAGTTGATAGCTTACAATGAAAGGAATCAGATTTGTGATCTCTGAAGAAGATTTAGCTTTGGGATTGGGGAACCAGCCTTGATCACTCAAGAGCTTTGTGTAGCAGAGTTTTATTAAAGTACAAAAAAGGACAAAGAAAGCTTCTGACACAGACATCAGAAGGGGGACAGAGAGTGCCTCCACTGGCTAGTCTTATCAAGGACTTATATACCTTTACCAGACCCAATCCCACAACATACATCATAAATTAACAAGACTAGAACTAACAATAGAAAGGTCTGCCCTGGTGGCTCAGAGGTTAAAGCATCTGCCTGCAATGCGGGAGACCTGGATTCGATCCTTGGGTCTGGAAGATCCCCTGGAGAAGGAAACGGCAACCCACTCCAGTATTCTTGCCTGGAGAATCCCATGGATGGAGGAGCCTGGTGGGCTACAGTCCACGGGGTTGCAAAGTATCGGACACACCTGAGTAACTTAACTTTCACTTCACCAGACCCAAACCCACAATATATGTCTTAAGATAGCAAAATTAGTCATAAAGTTCTTGTTAAGGAGAAACATGTCCTTGAGCAATCTACATTGTTATTTTGCTAAGACAAAGCAATGCAGGAAAAAAAAAAAAAAATTGTCCTTTTCTCCTCCTTGAGAACTCCAGACTCCTATCTCCTCCTCAAGAGCCCCAGAATACTCTCTCTTCCTTGGGGACCTCAGATTGCTTATCAACCTACCTAGGAGTTGACTCTCTCATAGTGAAGGACAGCAAAGCCTAGAGTGCTGCAGTCTAGGGGGTCTCAAAGAGTCAGACACAACTGAGTGACTGAACAAGTTGACACTTTGGAGAAGGCCAATTGTAGGCTGGTAGAACATGCAAGACCCACAGGGGCTGCAGAAACTGTAGTGTCTGCATTTTCTTGCAGATTTTCCCCCACAAACCTCACTAAGTGTTTGAAGAGAAGTTTAGAAAGAACACTAAAAGCTGTGCCTTGTGGCGCAGACACAGAATAAGGAAATACAGGAGAGTAGGAGGTAAATCTCAGACCTGCTCTGATCCTAAAGCGCCACCATCTCAGTCTGTGAAGAAATGACTACAAGCTTTGCTGCCATTAGGGTGTTGGTGAAAACTCGCTGTGGCTGGAAGAGGAAGGAAGAGAGGGAATGGGGGGGGGGCGGTGCTGCTCCTGTGGGAGGCATCAGGATTAAACTCATAAACTCAGTGCAAAACAATTAAGCATTGATTTTACAGGGCTAATTTCTTAGTGGACGAAAAAGTCATTTTAAAAATGAATATAATTCCTCCAGTAAGTAATAGATCTGTGTGAAACATACTAAATCTCCTAAATTTAAAATTAAGTGAAATGGAAATCACTGGAGCTTAATCTAAGATTGTATTTTTCATTATAAAATACATTTTTGTTTAGGCTCTTGAAAATCTTCACTGCTTGCTGAACTGTGTTAAACAATTATCTTAAAATATAAGCTGTGTAGGTAATCTCTGTTCTTCAGAAATTGAATGAAGTACTAAGAAATATCAGATAAATAATACCAAGGCAATAAAGAACCAGAACAAAGTCACCATCACAGTGAATAAATAGAAAGGAAGTGAATGTTTCCCAGGTAGCATAAGATAAAGGCACAACATAAGGCATTTTCTACTATTAAAAAAAAAAATTCTATTCATTTTAAATTTTACTAAAACATGCACATAGACATAACTCTAATAATACAAACAAGTTTAAACATTAGATAATTTTAGATAGCATTTTTTGACTGTTTGTTGTTCCTTTTCTTTTTAAAACATACTGAATGTGAATGGAGAGAGTGTTGCATTTATGAAAAGTAAGAGTGTTTTTAAAAGATTTGACAAAGTAGAGGCACTAAAAATATTTCCTGCTGAAAAGGTGTGGGTGAGACAACTGTAAAAGATCAGAAATTTAAAAAAATATATTAAGACTGCATTTAGATATCTTTGCAAGTGTCTCTACGTTCTCACCTCACCTTAAGGAAACTGAAAATGGAAATTGTGAAGGGAATGCCCAAGCACGGTTTATAAAAGAAAAGTGATAGATAGGTGCCTATCCTCAAAATAGTGAACAAAATATTAAGAAACATGAAGTTTTATATATTTGATCTTAAGATAATTTATTTTTCCAATCTATGCTTCTTTTCTTATTTTATTTCAAGACTTTTGGGGTCACAGTTTTAGATTCACAAGAAAATTGAGAGAACATGAGAGTTTCCCCATAGGCACTCTGCCCCTATACATGCATAGCCTCCCCCATCAACAATATCCCTATCAGATGCTACATTTGTCACAAGTGATAAGCCTACATAGACGTATTACAATCATGCTAAGTCCATAGGTTACAGTGCTGTTATTCTTGGCGTTGTACATTCTATAGGTTGGAACAAAAGTTTAATGACAGGTATCCATTTTTCAGATTTCATACAGAGAATCTTCACTATCCTAAAAATCCTCTAGGCCTTTCCTGGTAGCTCAGTGGTGAAGACACCATCCTGTCTAATCCTCCCAGGATCTCTTGAGTATTTAACCTTCCTCTAATAAAGTCACCATCTTTGCTAGTAATTTAGGCCATGATTTCAGCTACCCTACTTCCTTTCTTTCACCATAAGTTTAAAAGAATTGCATGAACTAAATTAATCTTTTTATTCTTTCTACCATCTTGAATAAAAACTCCTCAAGTTTCTACTGTTAAATTCTCTAGTAATCTATTTATACAGTTTAAGAAAGTAGTAATGCACATCTTTCCAACTCTTCATTACTCCCTTATGTAAACAATTTTAATGTGTTGAACTATGGAGAATAATTATTTGACTGTGTGGATCACAATAAACTGTGGAAAATTCTGAAAGAGATGGGAATACCAAATCACTTGACTTGCCTCTTGAGAAACCTGTATGCAGGTCAGGGGGCAACAGTTAGAATCGGACATGGAACAACAGACTGGTTCCAAATAGGAAAAGGAGTACGTCAAGGGTGTATATTGTCACTCTGCTTATTTAATTTATATGCAGAGTACATCATGAGAAACGCGGGGTGGAAGCAGCGCAAACTGGAATCAAGATTGCCGGGAGAAATATCAATAACATCAGATATGCTGATGACACCACCCTTATGGCAGAAAGTTAAGAGGAGCTAAAAAGCCTCTTGTTGAAAGTGAAAGAGGAGAGTGAAAAAGTTGGCTTAAAGTTCAACATTCAGAAAACGAAGATCATAGCATCTGGTCCCATCACTTCATGGGAAATAGATGGGGAAACAGTGGAAACAGTGTCAGACTTTATTTTTAGGGGCTTCAAAATACTGCAGATGGTGACTGCAGCCATGAAATTAAAAGACATTTACTCCTTGGAATAAAAGTTATGACCAACCTAGACAGCATATTGAAAAGCAGAGACATTACTGTGCCGACTAAGGTCCGTCTAGTCAAGGCTATGGTTTTTCCAGTGGTCATGTATGGATATGAGAGTTGGACTGTGAAGAAAGCTGAGCACCGAAGTATTGATGCTTTTGAACTGTGGTGTTGGAGAAGACTCTTGAGAGTCCCTTGGACTGCAAGGAGATCCAACCAGTCTGTTCTGAAGGAGATCAGCCCTGAGATTTCTTTGGAAGGAATGATGCTAAAGCTGAAACTCCATTACTTTGGCCACCTCATGCGAAGAGTTGACTCATTGGAAAAGACTCTGATGCTGGGAGGGATTGGGGGCAGGAGGAGAAGGGGACGGCAGAGGATGAGATGGCTGGATGGCATCACTGACTCGATGGACATGAGTCTGAGTGAACTCCGGGAGTTGGTGATTGACAGGGAGGCCAGGCGTGCTGCGATTCATGGGGTTGCAACGAGTCAGACACGACTGAGCGACTGAACTGAATTGATTGAGAAAAATTTTGAGAATGATTTGTATTTAAATTTGAAAATAATGCCTTGTGTAAACAAATGGGAAGACTGCTTAAAGCTGTTCGACTGTCATGCCTTGATTACAAAAAGCATCTAATAGCACTCTAAATGCAATGCATTTTTAAGTTCATCCTGTCAGTGATAAACGAAGCTGGATATCTGTTTCACAGATTTACTCAATGCTTAAGACACTACAGAAAAATCTGAACTCCATTCTGATTTGTGTAGAGAGGACAGAACATTTTAAAATGAGATCAAGAGAGCACTGAAGAGAATAAACCAGAAGGGAGGAGAACAAGTTGGGTAGTTGGAGAAGAGAAAAATACAACTTGGTTAGTGTAAATGTCATTACACCAGCTGTGTCTGTTAGTTGACAATTATCAGATTAGGATTCTATCCTCCCAAACAGCCTGGGAGACTGAAGGTCCTATGCTTCCTGATGGTTATGTTTCAAAAACTTGTTTTCAGATCACTGAGAAACATACTCCTGATTTGGAAGAGATACACATGTATCTCTAAAGGACAGAGGAATGTTTAATGATTCAAGTTTTCTTGTTTGTTTTTTCTTTTAGTAAATGTTTTGAGAAAAGGAGGGCAGAGGTCTTTCCTCAGGTATTGGCTAGAACAAACAAATGCTTTTGATGGCTCGGAGACTGACAACAGTTCAAAAGGAGCCAGAGGTGCCCCCAGGGACTTGGCCTTAGGCTATCTTCCCAGATGCCTCTAGTGGTAAAGAATCCGACTCCAAAGCAGGAAATGTAAGAGATGCAGGTTCGATCCTGGGGTCAGGAAGATCCCCTGGAGGAGGGCATGCAAACCCATATTAGTATTCTTGCCTGGACAATCTCATGAACAGAGGGGCCTGATGGGATACAGTTCATATAGTCACAAAAAGTTGAACACAACTGAAGTGACTTAGCATACATGCAAGCATGCTCAGATTATCAGTTGCATTTCCTTAACTTTCTTGCAGTAAGAGCTATCCAAGTGAAGAGAAACTAAAGCACCTCTTGATGAAGGTGAAAGAGGAGAGTGGAAAAGCTGGCCTAAAACTCAACATTCAAAAAACTAAGATCATGGCATCAGGTCCCATCACTTCATGGCAAATAGAAGGAGACAAATTAGAAACAGTGACAGATTTTATGTTCTTGGGCTCCAAAATCACTTTGGATGATGACTACATCCAGAAGTTAAGACTCTTGTCCTTTGAAAGAAAAGCTATGACAAACCTAGACAGCATACTAAAAAGCAGAGACATGGCTTTACTGACAAAAGTCCATACAGTCAAAGCTATAGTTTTTCCAGTAGTCATGTACCAACGTGAGATTGGACCATAAAGAAGGCTGAGCACCAAAAAATATATGCTTTTGTACTGTGATGTTGGAGAATACTTGAGAGTTCCTTAGACCACAGGGAGATCAAACCAGTCCATCCTAAAGGAAATCAGCCCTGAATATTCACTGCAAAGACTGATGCTGAAGCTCCAGTGCTTTGGCCACCTAATGGGAAGAACTGATTAATTAGAAAAGAGCCTGATGCTGGGAAAGATTAACAATAAAATGAGACAGAGATGGCAGAACATGAGATGGTTGAGTGGCGTCACCAACTCAGTGGGCATGAATCTGAACAAAATCCAGGAGACCATGAAGGACAGGGAAGTCTGGCATGCTGTAGTTCTTGGGGTCACAGAGTCAGCCATGACTGATCAACTGAACAACAGCAAAGTGAATAAATGCCAACTAACTGCCTGGAGAATCCCATGGACGGAGGAGCCTGGTGGGCTGCAGTCCATGGGGTTGCTAAGAGTCGGACACAACTGAGCAACTTCACTTTCACTTTTCACTTTCATGCATTGGAGAAGGAAATGGCAGCCCACTCCAGTGTTCTTGCCTGGAGAATCTCAGGGACAGCAGAGCCTGGTGGGCTGCAGTCTATGGGGTCGCACAGAGTCGGATATGACTGAAGCGACGCAGCAGCAGCAGCAGCAACTGGACAAAAGTACATGGTTTCTGGAGCTGGTTAGGAAAGTTTTGCTTTTATAATATGTCTAATTTGTTGCTTCCTCATCTTCTTGTGTAGCACACAGGAAAAAAAGAAGATGAAAATGTTGAGGTGTCTTTGTGAGCATATCAGAATCATGTGAGCAGCTGCTAAAGGAACCATAACTAAATAATAGTATGTGACAGAGACATTTAAGAAATTGTGGAGCATTACACTAGATTTGGGGCATCTACTTTCAGACACTGTAGGTGAAAAATGAAATCGATTGTTGATTAGACCATTCTAGTCAGGTGTTTCATACACCTGCAGCTAAATTAAACTTCAAAATGCTGTAAGCCAAATTAACTCACTTCAGGAAATTTTCAAATAACTTGAAGATAGTCTCAAGGAATATGTACCTATAGTTTCATTAGAAATCTAACAAATTTTAATATAATTAATGAAAAGGTTTTATAATTTTTGGTCATATATAAATTACAAGAAAACACATTGAATCCAAAAGCCATTCTTAAGGAAAAGATCAGAGGTAAATCTTGCCAAATCTAACTAGAAACATTTTGTTTATGGAGTAATTGTATGATTCCCTAATAAGTAGGAAGCTGTGGCTTATTGGACACAACTGTTGTCTTTTCCTAATTCTTTCTTAGGTCTCCATAGATTCAAATATTTCCAGTATATAAGACATATTTTTCTGTCTTGGTAATTTAGAAAAATGTGAACTAGTTAACAATATCAACTTAACTCCAAGGCTTCCCTGGTGGTCTAGTGTCTGAGACTTCAAGCTTCTAATGCATGGGGCCTAGACTCGAGCCCTGGTCAGGGAACTAGATCCCACATGCCACAGCTAAGATCTTGTGCAACCAAATAAATAAGTAAATAAAAACAAATGAATATAAAAAATAAATCCACAGAAAATTATGCAGATTTTTATATACATGCCTGTGTAAAATGCATTATATAAATGTAAGCATGTTTGCTAATACACTTAATTACATGAATCGTGACTTACCAGTTTCAAAATTAATTCCTTCCTTTAACGATTTGATAACCTTCTAACCACATATACCAAGATTAAGTATTTTATTCCTACTTTCTTGCTTTCATCATGTTCAAATGCCTGAAAGCTTTCTAGCCTTTTCTGGATCCTTTCATCAACTTATTACAATAATTCAGAGACTTTACTCTTTTGTACCCAATTGCTTCAGTGTAACAAAATTTGTATCTGTATTATACATTAGATTAATTTATACTTGGATAAATTTCTTTCATGCTCTATTCCTTTACTATACTTTCATATTTCCTAGATACTTCCTCAAGGTAGTATCTGCCTTCCTTATCTCCTCTTCTTTAAGTAAAAATATACTGTATTTTTTTTTCCAATTATAAAAATGAATCATAGATTCTAGAGCAGCAGTCTCCAACCTTTCTGGCACCAGGAACTGGTTTTGTGGAAGACAGCTTTTCCACAAAATGGGGGAGAGGGATAGTTTTTGGATGATTCAAGCACATCACATTTATTGTGTACTTATTGTTACATCAGTTCCAGCTCAGAATTAGATCCTGGAGTTTGTGGACCCCATTCCAGAGAAAAAGAAATTGACATATAAAGCAGAAATTGATGTTGATCTAGAGAATCACCCTGAGTAAAAGAATTATTCCCGAAAGGTTGCAGAGCAAACTCTTTTGGTTAACCTTAGCTTCAAAAGGAATTTTTAGTTTTCTACTGCTGTATAACAAATGACTACAAATTTAGCAGCCGGATGCAACACTCATTTATTATCTCACAGTTCTGTAGGTCAGAGTCCAGATATAGCTTCACACTACTGTGTCCTCTGGTTAGAGTTGAAATCAAGGTGTCAGCAAGGTTGCATTTCTTTCACGAGTCTCTGGATCCACTTCTAAAATCATTCAAGTTTAATTCCTTCTGTAGTTGTAAGAATGAAGTCCCCACTATGATTCAGTTGTCAGTTTAAGTATAATCTTTGCTCCTAGAGGTTGCCACATTCCTTCTCATGCTTTCCAATAGCCTTTGTCCAGAAACTGGGGGTTAGGTCTCTCTCTGCTTCCAGTAACTCCTCCTTCTCTTTCTAATATACCCCTGGCCTCCAGCCAGAGAAAATACTCTGTTTTGAAAGGCTCATGTGATTAAATTGAGATCACTCAGATAATCCAGGTTAATCTCCTTGTTTTAAGAGCCATAACCTTAATTATGTCTGCAAAATCCTTTGCAAAGTATATGTAACACATTCACGATTTCAGGGATTAGAAACTGGACATATTGGGGGACAATTGTTCAGCCTATCACACCCACACATCAAGTTCTTGGAAGAAAAAAACCTAAAAAACATCATTAATTAATTTAATGTTAAAATTTAAAAACATATCTCTATTCACGATTCCTCTTATTATTCCTTGCTAAAAGTATTTCTTATAATAATGGTAAATTGATATCACTTTCTGCTGTTTTGCTCTGGGTTTGAATGTTACAGAGGATTTTTTGCATGTGTGTATTTGTTTGTTTTCAATCATAAGAGAATTTAAAATAGGAAACAAGCATAACTTAGATATTTGATGACCATGGCTGTTTTATTTTTGTCAAATTACCATAAATATTATCAACTTCATTTAATATTCTTAAGCCAAAAATCTCCAGAAACACATTTATAGTTAAACATATTCAACATTTCACTCACTGTCACAAGGGGGAGAACAGACAATGGTGAACAATGGGGTGTCAACTTAAGAAGGTGTTAGAAAAGGACCTATTATAAAATTTGGGGCTTTATAAATTATCCAGCTTGGGCTGGGTAATTTAAGGCAGGATGTCAGGAAGCAAGTGTTCTCTCTAAATTGAATGCTTTCAGGAAGTAAAGGCATTTCTGTGATTGTCTATCTCAATAAAATTTATCTACAGAAAGTGGAGACCAACATAAGAATTACACTGTAATTAACTAAGGAGTATTCATTTATTTTGCCCAGAAAGTGAGGGAGGTGCTTCATATTTTGGAAGTTTTACAAGAATATTGATTTTGTCTGTGCATAGACAAAATTATAAAGTAGCCTCTATTTGTCTTATTTTGCCTGGAGAATCCCAGGGACGGGGGAGCCTGGTGGGCTGCCGTCTATGGGGTCGCACAGAGTCGGACATGAGGGAAGCGACTTAGCAGCAGCATTATGGTCTCAGAATAACGTTGTCTGAGGCTGGCACTCTGTGAGATTGTTTATGTCTAGTGGGAAAATAACATAGCCTCGATGTGAGTGCCAAGCCATTGTTCAATATCAGGAGCTGTTTTTTTGTTTTTTTTTTTTTGCTTAATTCTAATGTGGTGAATGTCTGCTCTTTGTGTTCAGAGAAATTTATACAATGTGAAGACTGATCCAATTAATTTTGTCAAGTTTCCAAGCTGAATGACTGCTTGGACAAAAACAGTTCAGCCAGTATCTGAATAGACAATCTAATTTCATTTGAAAATTCTTTCAGAATAATGCTAGTTTGGGCCAATCAACTGAGTCTTTGCTGAAAAGAAGACTTTGCATGAATAATTCCTATAAATCATTCAAAGGTTTATTATCCAAAGTCTCAGTTGCAAACCAGAGCTGATTAATTTATTTTATAGTCACTTTTACAAAATATACAATATTCTTTCAGAATATATTGATATTTAACATCTTCTAACCATTTATCCTAAAATTTTAACAGATAGGTATAGATTGAAGAGTCATATTGGAAGTAATAACTTATAGCCACTTAAAGAACTGGGTGATATTTCTTCCTCTTGTAAGGATGCTCTTTTATAAACATATTGCAAATTGTGTGTGAATTACATGATTTTAATTAAATGGCAATTGTCATGATTATTATCTCTTGCCATCAAAAATACTTATAATTATTTTCATTATTTAAAAGAGAATTTCATGAGATTAAATTAGTGCCTATTTTGTGTTAGAGGGCATCCTGCTAAAGCAAATACCAAAATTTTGAAATCCTCTGATGCCTGACATCAAAGAGTTCAGAATTCTTCAGCAAAGTAGCAAAGGATGACATGAAATAATTAAATGCAAAATAATACCCTAAATATACTTCAGGGGATAATGTGTTCTTTTAGTGTGTCTCATTGTATACAGCATTGATTTTAATATAATAACAGCTAAAGAACTGGAATAGAAGTCATTTACAAATTCTTGTGTTTTATTTATTGGTGGAGTACTCAAAGCTCATGGTAACTCATGGAGAGGATGGGAGTGAAATTGGAGTGAATTGTATTCCTGGCTCTTATTGTCAAGGAATTTCACTAACTCAAACCTGTAAATAAGGAAGTAAATCTTAAGTGCCTGAGAGTAAAGCATGTAATGTTTAAAAATTAATTCTAAAACTAAGATGAATTACAATTTTTTCCCTTTAACACTCTACAGTTTGTCAAAAACATAAGCCAAAAAGAAAATGAGGTATGAAATCTCTGTATAAAGATGCATCATTAACTGTGAGCTAATAGTAAGAAAGAAGGCAATAAACACCTTATTAGTGAGAATGTGTCAAGGAGTAAATCAGACATCTAACCATAAGCATGGGACTTGTGAATGTTGTCACGTTCTCCCTGACAATTATCTTCTGTTCCATCTATCAAGAAGATGGGTACTATCATTTCCATGTTTAATGTCAATGATAAAGAAACAAAACTTAACAGCTGCTAGGCTCATTCTCTATTCTTTTTCTTTGCATTAAACTATGATTCCTGGAATATTATATGCACCAATTTAAAAAAAAATAAATATGAGGGTGACTGTTACCTAAATTTTATCAAAATTTAATTTTTTGTCTTCTTCTAGCATTCTAGAATCTAAGGAATTTAGGTCTAAAGCAAAAACATACAAAAAACAGATAATCTTGATCTAGTTCCTTAAAGGGTAATCAGTAAGCAGTGAACAGAACCATTCTTACAAATATCTATCCTTTTAATTTCACTGATTAAAAATTGTATTTAATATACATTAAACATATTAATGACCAATCAGAAATCTTATCTATTGATCAATCAGATTGCTTATGGAATTGAGTTTAATCATTTCAGTTTAACCATTAATGAAGATCAACAATCATCAAGAAATGAAAGTTTAATATGAACCACAGATAGAGATCTGGGGAAAATGTGGGCAATGCTAGTAACTGGTATTCCCAAAAGTCTTCATATGAGTGCTAGTGTCCATTGGATTTAAAAGTAAAGGTTCAAGGAACCTTGTTTTGACAAATGAAAGGCTAGCAACTCTAGACTGCTTACCCTGGCAGTAATCAACATATTATTAACAAATGACAATTTAGTATTGATGTTGATGGTTAGATATTAGGAAGCTTGGAAGCTTTAAATCTCAGATTGCATCTCCTGCAATGGAGATGCAGACAGAGAACAGATTTGTGGACACAGTGGAGGAAGGAGAGGGTGGGGTGAATTGAAAGAGTAACACTGAAACATATACATTACCATATGTAAAATAGATAAAGTTTTAGTCGTTCAGTCTTGTCCAACTTTTTGCAACCCCATGGACTGTAGCCTGCCAGGCTCCTCTGTCCATGGAATTCTCCAGGAAAGAATACTGGAGTGGGTAGCCATTCCCTTCTCCAGGGGATCTTCCCAACCCTGAGATAGAACCCAGGTCTCCTGCACTGCAGGCAGATTCTCCACCATCTGAACCACCAGGAAAGCCTATAAAATAGATAGCTAATGGGAATTTGCTGTATGATATAAGGAACTCAAACATGCTGCTCTGTGACAACCTAGAGGAGTGGGATGGGCTGGGAGGTGGGAGGGAGTTTCAAGAGGGAGGAGACATATATATATATGCATACCTATAGCTGAATCATGTTGATGTATGACAGAAACTGACACAATATTGTAAACCAATTTTCCTCAAGTTAAAAATAAAGTAAATAAATAAAAAGGCACAGAAAAGAAATCTCAGATTGCAAACAAATCAGTCTTCTTGAATGAGCTGGGTCCAATATACTTCAGCAGTTAATAGGTATTTATTTGTCAAATTTGCTTCTTCCTCTTAGAAATTTTTCTCTCAACTTTGGAATGGGAAGCAAAACAAAGGAAAAAAGTCAGCAACACAATTTATTTGCCAGTGTATTTTATCTAGTTTTTACCTCAGAATCATCTTAGTTGATGTTTTCCAAATATCCAGAAATGACTACTGATTACCCTGAACCAATAGTTTTCCTCCAGGTTATAGGTGCTAGGGGAAAACAAATTTTACTGTGAAAAAAAGACTTTCAAAGTTTTAAGACACCTAAATTCTTGCAGCTGTCTAGAATAAATGAGGAGTTCCAGCCAAGAGGCCAACAAGGCAGAAAAAATAACATACACATTTGGATCCTTGATAATATCTTTGAATTAAAGAGCCTCCAAATTACCCTGCCTTCTTTTTCTGTGAATTAATATAATCTACTTATTTTAAAATCATTTTTTTAGTGTAGTCTTGGTATTTGCAGCTGAAAGTCTCCTAACCTATCTCGTCTTTATTATTATTTATTTCTAAGGAAATTTAGTAAATGTTTATCTCTTTTATGTGACCATGTACCAAAAATTTGAGAAATAAAATAATGAACTGAGAAAAAAAGAGGAATGGAATTCAAAGTTGTCAAAGTCTTTAGGCAGAAAATGAGACCAAGGACTGTGCTTGATAGATGAGAAGATAGGGAGAAAGTGAGACAAGGAAAAGGCTGTATGTCTGACTGAAAAGCCTGATTTGACAGTCCATCACAGTCCATTCCAAATATATTGCTTATATGTCAATGTGGCCTATTTTCATGTCTTGACAGAATTATTCATAATCCACATTACTCTTAGTTGGTACTTTAGAGTTTCTGAAAGTAGAATTCTCTTTATCCCATAGTAAAACAAATATCCCAATATTTATTTAGTTACAGATTCTAGTCTAGATTTTCACACTTGTAATGATGTTTTATTTGTTTCAAACCAATATTTATTACAAAAATTATGATAAGTAGATTATATGAACACAAACTCAACTGCTTATCTCATGAAAAAATTTTCCATTAGTCATAGAAAAATACAGTAAAACAGCAATAAGACTGGTTTTTCTAATAATAAATTTTTTTTAAAGTGAGTCTTTGAAATAAAAAAAATTTGGATAATTCTGGTAATTTGAGAAACAAATTTCAATTGTCTAATGTTAGGATTAATTTGGTGTCCACACTTCATAGCCTACACATTAGTGTTTTATTACACAGCAACATATTTATCTATTAATAAAGACATTTAATTGATATTCACAATCAACACTTTTAAAATTAAGTTGATATTTCTTACATATGCATTTGTATTTGTGTTATAGGATATGTTATAGATTTGAGCAAATCAGACCATATGTAAGGTAAAAACAATTAGTAATTTTCCTGAAGAGTGACAAGTAAAAAATTTTGTTTTGTTGAACTTTTATCATCAATGATGAGTTTCCTTCTATTAACCATAAAATAAATTTTAGTTTCCAAAATTGTGGCAATATTATATTTATGTCACTAGAACATAGTAATATACAACATAGCTTTTATAATGTGGGCCTTAAATGTCATTAAATCAGCTTTTAATTGTCATATATTGCTTCCTTATTCAAAACCATCTTTAAAAATGAGCAAAGATGGGTACAATAAAGGACAGAAATGGTATGCTTCTAAACAGAAGCAGAAGATAATTAAGAAGAGGTGGTGAGAATACACAGAGGAACTGAACAAAAAAGATCTTCATGACCTAGATAACCATGATGATGTGATCACTCACCTAGAGGCCAGACATCCTGGAATGTGAAGACCAGTGGGCTTTAGGAAGCATAACTACAAACAAAGCTAGTGGAGGTGATGGAATTCCAGTTGAGCTATTTCAAATCCCTAAAGATGATGCTGTTAAAGTGTTGCACTCAATACACCCACAAATTTGAAACTCAGCAGTGGCCACAGGGCTGGAAAAGTTCAGTTTTCATTCCAATCCCAAAGAAGGACAATGTCAAAGAATGTTCAAACTATTGCACGATTGCTCTCATTTCATACACAGAAAAGTAGTTCTCAAAATTCTCCAAGCAGGTCTTCAACAGTGCATGAACCATGATTTTCCAGATGTTCAAGATGGATTTAGAAAAGACAGAATAAGCAGAGATCAAATTGCCAACATCTGTTGAGTCATCAAAAAAGCAAGATAGTTCCAAAAACAATCTACTTCTGCTTTATTGATTATGCTAAAGCCTTTGACTGTGTTGATCACAACAAACTGTAAAATTCTTAAAGAGATAGGAATACCAGACCACTTGATCTGCCTGCTGAGAAATCTATATGCATGTCAAGAAGCAACAGTTAGAACTGGACATGAAACAAGGACTGGTCCCAAATTGGGAAAGGACTATGTCAAGGATGTATATTGCCATCCTGCTTATTTAACTTATATACTGAGTACATCATGAGAAATGCTGGGCTGGATGAAGCACAAGCTGGAATCAAGATTGCCAGGAGAAATATCAATAACTTCAGAAATGCAGAGGACACCATCCTTATGGCAGAAAGTGAAGAGGAACTAAAGAACCTCTTGATGAAAGTGAAAGAGGAGAGTGAAAAAGCTGGCTTAAAGTTCAAAGTTCAGAAAACTATGATCATGGCATCCAGTTCCATCACTCCATTTCAAATAGATGGAGGAAACAATGGAAACAGTGACAAACTTTATTTTGGGGGGCTCCAAAATCACTGCAGATGGTGACTGCAGCCGTGAAATCAAAAGACGTTTGCTCCTTGGAAGAAAAGTTATGACAAACCTAGACAGCATATTAAAAAAAGGAAACATTACTTTGTTGACAAAGGTCATCTAGTCTAAGCTATGGTTTTTCCAGTAGTCACGTATGGATGTGAGAGTTGAACTATAAAGAAACCTGAACACCAAAGAATTGATGCTTTTGAACTTTAGTGTTGGAGAAGACTCTTGAGAGTTCCTTGGACTGCAAGGGTATCAAACTAGTCAATCCTAAAGGAAGTTAGTCCTGAATATTCACTCGAAGAACTGATGCTGAAGCTGAAACTCCAATACCTTGGCCACCTGATGCAAAGAACTGACTCACTGGAAAAGACCCTGATGCTGGGAAAGATTGAGGGCAAGAGGAGAAGGGGAAGACAGTGGATGAGATGGTTGGATGGCATCACCAGTTCAACGGACATGAATTTGAGCAAGCTCCTGGAGTTGGTGATGTGCAGCGAAGCCTGACGTGCTGCAGTCTGTGGGATCACAAAGAGTTAGACATGACTGAGTGACTGAACTGAACTGATCTTTAAAAACTACTTAGTATTTAAATATGTCAGTGTTTTGTTGTATTTATACGTGAATACCAATGGTACTGATACTGATTCCAATCGCTAACAAGAAAGAACCAGTACAAAAGAGAGCAGTTATAAAAGAAAGTATAGACCTAATCTTTTACTTAAGAGAAATTACATAATTCTTATGATTTGCTATGATTAATAAAATTCAGGGGACACTAATTTTTATGTTTGAATATTGTTATATTAACATCACATGCCAATTGCAAGTAAAACCCTTTTTCCATTAATGTCTAATGAATAGAATTTCTTCAAATATCTTTTTATATATCATTGTATATTCAGTTCTATATGTACTATTTTCCTAGGATTCCCTGGTGGCTCAGACCGTAAAATGTCTGCCTGCAATGCAGGAGACCCAGGTTAAATCCCTGAGTTGGGATGATCCCCTGGAGAGGGAAAGGGAAACCCACTCCAGTACTCTTGCCTAGAAAATTCCAAGGATGGAGGAGCCTGGTGGTCTACAGTCCATGGGGTCACAAAGAGTGGGACACAACTGAGCGACTTCACTTTCACTTTCATATTATTTTCCTAATAGATTATCTTAATTGTTACAGATAGATTTATTCTGAGGCAACACAATTTGATTAAAAAATTATTAATTTCTAAAGTAGTGATTATTTTAATAACAATAATAATCATGGAGAAATACAGCTGTAATATACTGCTGCTGCTGCTAAGTTGTTTCAGTCATGTCCAACTCTGTGCGACCCCATAGACGGCAGCCCACCAGGCTTCCCCGTCCCTGGGATTCTCCAGGCAAGAACACTGGAGTAGGTTGTCCTTTCCTTCTCCAATGCATGAAGGTGAAAAGTGAAAGCGAAGTCACTCAGTGGTGTCCTACTCTTCGCGACCCATGGACTGCAGCCTACCAGGCTCCCCTGTCCATTGGGATTTTCCAGGCAAGAGTACTGGAGTGGGGTGCCATCGCCTTCTCCTATAGGCCATTTATTTTTAAGCTTAGACAATTGAATGTTCTGTATATTTATTTTATGTATATATTTATATACACACATATATATGGAAGGACTTACAGTGGTATATGCATTTTTCATGAAAAATTAGATTTAAATAGTATTAAAGTACTGAATATGCAAGATTATATGATTATGCAAAATAACACAGTTTGATATCTTCTCTGAATTGTTAAAAATTATCTCACTTTTTATTTTGTTAACATTTTTATAATATTTTTATCATGCTACAACTTTTTTCCCGTTCATATGCTTTAGAAATTTACATGCATTATAGATAGTTTTATCTTTTAAACATGACTGATTACTTAAGCATTCGAATATTATCCTCTTTCAGAAATTATACAATAAATATTCTTCAACAGGTATAATTATTCATTTTCATAAGAGTTTATAATTTATACCCAGAAATAGAATTCTTGAGATTTAGGTTACATACATATTTCTAAATACTGAGAAAACAATGTGTGATTTCTGATTATATTCTAAGAACATAAACTTTATTTTCAAAGATATTTCTCAAAATTAAAGGCAATTTGGAGACAATTTCAAATATAGATGCATGCAGAAACCTTAGATAAGTATTTTATTATTGAATCCTTTTAATTTTACATGCTCTTTATATTGAAGCAAAATTTGAATTCATGTAAAAGTCTTAGGGCCTTATTTATTTCCTTCATAACATTATAAATGTTGCTTTTCTGAATTATGGAACTATTTACTTCTACAAGGGAAAAATATGAGATCAGATTAATAACACTTCTTCTTTGTAGGTAAATCTGATTTTTTTATCTCCTATATAAAACTTGAGTAATTAATGAGTTTATTTTAATAAGGTTTTTTGCTTTAACTTAGGTAGAAGACTGGCCTTTATATTGTAATGTTCATATTATTTTTAAAATAGTTTCTCATATTTTCTTTTTTTTTAAATTTTTGTATTATATTCTGTTCTCTTATTTGAGACCATTTGTGCACATTGGAACTTGTTTGTCCTCCAGTTCAGGAATTTAATATTTATTTATATTTATATCTTTTGACTTTTCCCCAACATTTGGTTTGGCTTTCAATAGGTATTTCACCTGTTCCTGCTTGTATTGTTGTTGACTTTAATGTTATAGCAATCTCCATAGTTTTTTTCTTCTTCATTTTTATGTTTTAAGTTATCAACTTGTTTTTAAATTTTTTTAAATTGCTTCATCATTGAGCTAGTCAGTATGTGTTTTCAATTTTGATTTCTTTAGTAATACCATATGTCCTCAATTTTGTTGTTATTAATTGGAATCATGTCTTTGAATAATCCTTCTCTGCTATAAATCTTAAAATTTTTATAACATATGTAATTGTATCTTGGAGGATATTACTTTTAACTATAGTCATCAATTTACTGAAAAGTTTTATTGTAGAGAAATATTGCAGAGAAATCTATTTTCTTTCCCATGAAATCTGTAATTTTCTTAGTGTTTCCTAAGATTGGTGTTTCAAAGATTGGTGCTGCGGAAAGTAAAGCCATTAAAATCACAAGGACACTTTGTGTTTCCTCCTTATCTCTGCTTGCCTTCCACTTTTATACACATCTGGCTAGGCTGCTAAACTGAAAATAGAAATTTCATTTAAGCATAGTATTTACCCTTGCACATTCTCTCTTCTACAGAGAAATGTCTCATTTCATGATTTAATCAGACTTCTAACACATTCTATTCTAATCAATGGAATTTTAGATGGGGTTTTCAAGACTAATACTGATTTCTAGAAAAGTGTGCGTTTTGTTCTGTATTACATTAGATTTTTGGGTTTTTTGACATATCCTTTTCTGCTTTAGTGAACCGACCACAGAATTTGACAAGAATACTCTATAGCTTTAATTTCTTTAGTTGTTTCTTTGTTTCATGGAAAAGTTTTCTTTTAAATATCGTGGGGTTTTTTTTTTTTCTCATTTTTTGTGGGCTTTAAGGGAGCTAGATGAATTAAAAATGACTTTAGACAACTATATTTCACAAAATTTCCAAATACCAACTTTGAAATTATTTCTTTCCTAATGTCCTCACAGTAACAGCAGCCTATATTAAATAATTGATAGGAAAACTTTAAATACACACACACACACAGAGGAACCAAGTACTCTCAATGCTGTACATAGGGACACTATTACCATGTCTGGACACTCTCTGGACAAATGTCATGTCTGGAAATTTCTCAAATTTGAGAAATGATACCAAGTGGAAAGTAAAAGTTTACTGCTATTGGATATTTTGTGAACAAAATTATAGTGAAGTTATGAGACATTAATGCTTAAAAACTGAAACTTTCAATTGAAGTAAAAATTAAACATAATAAAACATTCATTGATGGAAACATGTCATATGCCATGCTCAGTCATTTTAATCTTGACCAACTCTTTGTGGCCCTATGGACTGTAGCCTGCCAGGCTCCTCTGTCTATGGGGTTTTCCCAGCAAGAATACTCCCTCCTCCTCTCCATCTGTCCTCCCTTATTTCCTTTCTTTCCACTCTGTCTCTCCCTCCTCTCCTTCCTTCCCGCCTTTGGTTGGTATTTCAAATATCAGCTATATTTACCTGAAACTCTAAGAAAATAATTTCATTTTTTTTATTACAGAAAGAAATGATAAGCAACAACATAGTAGTCACCTCAAACTGTACTTCTGAACCAAGAAGTTTACTTACACCAACACATTCATTCCTCTATTCTTTATTACAATGTATAGTATTCTTCTCTTGCTTCTCAGGTTGATTTCTTCTAACCAGCTTCTGATTTCTGTCTTTGCTTCCTTCTTGAGAACCTCACTTTGGTCATTTATTTCTCGTCTTCCCCATGCCTTCAGTCCCAGGCTGTCTAGTGATCCATTCTCTGAAGCTTTTAAATGGGCTCTAATCTAACCCCAAACCAAATTCTTGAATGACAAAGATGCTGACACACATATAAAATTTTTCTGGAGAATTATTAATTTATGTGTACCTTGAAAGTGAAGTCCCTCAGTCATGTCCAACTCTTGCGACCCCATGGACTGTAGCCTACCAGGCTTCTCCTTTCATGGGATTTTCCAGGGAAGAATACTGGAGTGGGTTGCCATTTCCTTCCCCATTGTGTACCTTAGATAGGTTAAAATCTGTATTTATAAAGTAGAAAAAGTATTTTTATAGCTGGGCCTATCCTGCTCTTCCTCTTATATTTTCACTCTAAATGAAAGTCACTAACATCCATTAAATGACTAATAGATAAAGTGGGTCTTGGATATATAATATATATGTATATTGCATGTTATATAAGTATACTGTGATGAATTTGGAGTTAAAAGGATTTTTTTAATCTTAAAGAGAAATTAGTTATCAAATTTGAGAAATGCTAAGACAAAATATGAGGCTATTTATAAAAATGGACACTTCAACATGAACAAGAAAGGCCCTTCCTTGGTAGCTCAGATGGTAAAGCATCTGCCTGTAATGCAGGAGACCCAGGTTCAATCCCTTGGTCAGGAAGATCCCTGAGTTGAGTAGATTCTCTGGAGAAGGAACTGGCAACTCACTCCAGTATTCTTGCCTGGAAAATCCCATGGACGGTGGAGCCTGGTGGGCTACAGTCAATGGGGTTGCAAACAGTCAGACATGACTGAGTGACTAACGCTTTCAACATGAGTAAGTAATTTACCACAAAATAATTCATAAATTAAATGCTCAAGGCATTCTTGATATATGTAGAATTAAATTCTCTGTGTCAAATTATTTGCATCTGTAGTCTTAAAATATGTGTATTCATTCTGCTTTAATTTTTATGATATTTATAAATGTTGTAGTATATGTAATTTTAAAATAAATTTTATTTGGTTGCTACTTTTTAATATTGTAGGATATAGAAATATCAGAAAGGGAAAGTTAATAAAAAGAAAAATAAGTAAGTGAATAGTGTACTCCGATAACAGACAATAAAGGTATTAGGTTATAAAAATGTCCCAAGTCTGAATGTGCCAGATGTGAAACAAATATACCTTATAACTCTTATCTTATAATATGTATATATGAGCTTAACATGTTTGTGCAAAAAAATATGCTCATGTCCACAAGTCCATTCTCTGCATCTTCATCTCTATTCCCTCCCTGAAAATAGGTTCATCAGTAACTTTTTCTAAATCCTGTATATGTATTGTACAGCAGAAACCACTCAACATTGTAAAGCAATTATTCTCCAATTAAAAAACAAATTTAAAAAATGTGGAAAAATTATGCTTTGGAGTTGAAGCATATCTTTCTTCAGAACTGATTATTTTTTAAGCAGTACATTCTACATGGCTTATTATTCTCCTATTGTTGAGACTAGTCTCATAATTACCTATTGTAAATGTACTGAGTTAACAAATTGATTGGTATGCATGTTGAAAGATTTGACCAAATTTAGGGAGCAATAACAGCAGATGTTGATTGCAGCCATGATAGACACTTACTCCTTGGATGGAAAGTTATGACCAACCTGCATAGCATGTTGAAAAGCAGAGACATTACTTTGCCAACAAAGGTCCATCTAGTCAAGGCTATGGTTTTTCCTGTGGTCATGTACGGATGTGAGAGTTGGACTGTGAAGAAAGCTGAGTGACGAAGAATTGATGCTTTTGAACTGTGGTGTTGGAGAAGACTCTTGAGAGTCCCTTGGACTGCAAGGACATCCAACCAGTCCATTCTGAAGGAGATCAGTCCTGGGTATTTGGAAGGAATGATGCTAAAGCTGAAACTTCAGTACCTTGGCCTCCTCATGCGAAGAGTTGACTCGTTGGAAAAGACTCTGATGCTGGGAGGGATTGAGGGCAGGAAGAGAAGGGGATGACAGAGGAAGAGATGGCTGGATGGCATCACCGACTCGATGGACGTGAGTTTGAGTGAACTCTGAGGAGTTGGTGATGGACAAGGAGGCCTGGTGTGCTGCAATTCATTGGGTCGCAAAGAGTCAGACACGACTGAGCAACTGAACTGAACTGAACTGAGGGAGCAATATGCCTCTTTTTTATGAAGTAAATAACTTTAATGAATCTGAGTAAAACTTTAAGACCTGAGGTTACCTTGTAATTGAGTAAATGATCAATTAAAAGAATCAGCTCAAATTTGATATAGTGGATACTAACAGAATCACCTTTGTATAGCTGCTGAGTTGCTGATGAGATAAGCAAACTAATGTGTTTTCAAATGCAGATTATCATTATTTCCAGAAGACTTTGAAATAAGTATTTGGAGCTGCATATATTTTCAAACTAAGAAAGGTAAGAAAGAAAAGTTCCAAATAACACAGGAAAACAAATTGTACCCTTAATGTGTAGACCATGCAGAGGCCTTTGTATTTTTTTTTGTTTGTTTGTTTGGTTGCTTGGTTGGTTATTGGTTTGCTGGAAGGTTCAGGATTAACATTGCTGGCATGAACACATCTTGCACTTTTGAACAATTAAAATGTTAAAGATTTCCAGAAGAGCAGGTGATGAGAATTTAGTCAATCCATAATTTAGAATGAACCAAATTCTATTGAATGTTTTGGTATGCATAAGAACATAAAAATGAATTAAATGCATTCTTGAATAATCAACCCTGGGATTTCTATGGAAGGAATGATGCTAAAACTGAAGCTCCAGTACTTTGGCCACCTCATGCGAAGAGTTGACTCATTGGAAAGACCCTGATGCTGGGAGGGATTGGGGGCAGGAGGAGAAGGGGACGACCGAGGATGAGATGGCTGGATGGCATTACGGACTCAATGGACGTGAGCCTGAGTGAACTCTGGGAGTTGGTGATGGACAGGGAAGCCTGGCGTGCTGTGATTCATGGGGTCGCAAAGAGTCGGACACGACTGAGTGACTGAACTGAACTGAACCGAACTTGAATAATCTACTGAGTGAAAACAAATGTTACTGATAATTGATATTATCAATTATAGTTACATATGAATTATAACTATTTATAATTATATATGGAAAAGGCAGTGGCAACCCACTCCAATACTCTTGCCTGGAAAATCCCATGGATGGGGGAGCCTGGTAGGCTGCAGTCCATGGGGTTGCAAAGAGTCAGACATGACTGAGCAGCTTCACTTTCACTTTTCATTTTCATGCATTGGAGAAGGAAATGGCAACCCACTCCAGTGTTCTTGGCTGGAAAATCCCAGGGACAGGGGTCCCTGGTGGGCTGCTATCTATGGGGTTGCACAGAGTCGGACATGACTGAAGAACTTAGCAGCAGCAGCAGCAGCATAATTATATATACAATAATAAATGACAGTTTCATATAGAATTTGGATTGAAGAAAGGATAGTACTTAAGAAGAAAATGAGGAAAATAGACTCAGGAAAATTCAGCATGCATGCTAAGTCATGTAGGCATGAATGAAAGTGGGATATTTAGAAAATATTTTCCAGTGGAGGGTGGCCAAGGAGCAGGATGTGGCTATTCTTACAGATGAGATTCTAAAATAGCTGAGAGGATTCATCAAGACATTGATACAAGTTCAGTCTATAGGGAGTCACAGGGCAATGTGCATATAGTGATTACAAGAGTGAAACCATAATTGACTTTGTTTTAATTTGTATTTTTGAGAAATATTAATAGTGAAGAACATTATTAGCAAAGACAGATTATATATACAAGGATATTATTATGAATAAACAAGGTGAACCATCCTAAGGATTTTCACTAAAACTTAGAACTTCATATGAACGGAAGGCATTTTTAACAAATATTAAAGCTATTTATTATTAAAGTCATCGTTATCCTTACTTTGTATTTTTTAAGTATTGCCTTAACCCACACCAAATGTAGACAGAAACAAGCTCAAGAAAGGTATATTTTCGCAAAAGAGACACAGATGTATAGAACAGCCTTTTGGACTCTGTGGGAGAGGGAGAGGGTGGGATGCGTTGGCAGAGTGGCAGTGTAACATGTATGATATCATAAGTGAAATGAATCGCCGGTCTAGGTTTGATGCAGGATGCAGGATGCTTGGGACTGATGCATGGGGATAATCCAGAGAGATGGTGTGGGGCGGGAGGGGGGAGGTGGGGATCGGCATTGGGAGTTCAGGTACACTTGTGGCTGATTCATGTCAATATATAGCAAAACGAATACAGTATTGTAAAGCAAAACAAACTAAATAAAAATTAATTAAAAAAAAGGAAAGGTATATTTTCAAAATTATAATAATAAAGACTCTTTCAAACCAACCTCCCTTTATGTCAGTCACTGAGGCAGCTGCATATTGGTTTAAATGACTTATATGTATTATTTTTATTTGCCCCTAATCTATGTAGATCTTTTATATGACTGTAACAATGCTACAGACAGCAGTGCCTTTTACCTAGTCTGCTTTCTCTGAGTTCAGAATCTGCAATGAAACTGTAGCAATGAAAAAGGATAGAACAGCTCTGAGATTCATCTATTTGCAGTGGCAAAACGAGGCTTTAACTAAGGAGGCCTCACAGTATTAAGATGTCAACAGGATTTGTAGCATGTTACTGAACCCTCACCAATGCATGAGGATTATTTCCAATTTACTGTCAGTCAAGTTAAGCAAATTTGTAGAAGATAAATTATTCATGATACACAATTCTTATGATATAATTTTTCAGTTTTTCTTCATTACAGCATCACTACAGCTAAGTGAATTGTTTCTATTCTAACCATTCCATATTTCTTTTCTTTATTTATCCATAGCCTGTTCAGGCTATTATGAATTTCCTGGTTTCTCTGTTCTGCACTGTCACTTCCCAGTATTAAAACCTTCTTTGATGTTAATAGGAAATATTCAAGTTCTGCTTCTGTCCTTGCAAAATGTGTAAGAATCTGATCTTTATCAGAAGGTTTTGCTCTCTTATTTTCTGTCATGTGTTTTCTTCTTATTTAAGAACTGCTTTCACTTTCAACCCCCTCCACCCTTCCTACTTCATGGGAGTTGATTCTGTTTACGGATATTGTTGAGCTGCCATTCTGTTAGATGTGGACAAGATGAAGGCTTCCTTTAGGTAAATGGGGGCTAGTTAATATTATCTTCTAGCTTCTGTCTGGGTATTGGGTGAAAATGATTTCCTATTTATTTCAACACATGAAATACATTATAAACCTCTAAAGACTAAAATAATTATCCTGATCTACAGTACCTCTAGTGGCATTACATTTTTAGCATTTCATGTACAGTCTTTTGTAGGATATTTGCACATCAATGGTAAATAAATCATACATCTGAAGAGTAATGACAAAGCAAGTCTAATTAATAGTGGTAAAAATTCTGTCAAGGCATCAATCATGGAAGAATGACATAAAATTGAACTGAACAGCAAAGTTAAAGATAACTGAAAATAAAAGGACATTGAGATGCTGCTTGGCTCTCTGTTTGGGGCACCATTATTCAAAATGACAGCAATTATGTCTTAGTTTTACTTTCAATGTTTTTCTCCAATATGTTCAAATATAAAGATATGCAATGCCTCATCAGTCACTATTATGTGATTTTTTCATCATAATTAGGTGCATATGTTAATTCTACCAGACACTATAAATAAAAGGAAATATTTATCTTCCAAATCAATAAAGTTTTAAAAATCATCATAATGTTATGCTATAAACTTCAGCAGATATGTTAAAAATAAAATCTCTAGCCTTTTAAATTTAGGATATCACATTAAATTTTATTCTGTAGTAGGTAAACAATTATTGAGAAAGTGATCCTTGCCTGGAAAATTCCATGGACAGGGGAACCTGGCAGTCCATAGCCTCTCAAAGAGTTGGACATGGCTTACCAACTGAGCGTAGACAGCACACAAGAAAACAATTTTTAAGAAAATCATTACTCAGTTAATTCTGCTTCTATCTTTCCATGGGATTGCAAAGAGTCGGACATCAGTGAGTGACTCAACAACAAAAACAATCTTTCCATATGTAGATTTGTCTAAAGAAATATGAAATACCTCTAATATCTTATATATTTAAAGAGTGAAAAGATCTTGAAAATGTCCTATCAGAAATATACGTAATCAGTTAAGAAAATGCCAAATCATTTTTTAAAAAATACTCTGGAGCCTAAATTATGATTTTGAATATTTCATTTGTTCAGTTCAGTTCAGTCACTCAGTTGTGTCAGACTCTTTGCAACCCCATGAATTGCAGCACACCAGACCTCACTGTCCATCATCAACTCCCAGAGTTCACTCAAACTCACGTCCATCGAGTCGGTGATGCCATCCAACCATCTCATCTTCTGTTGTCCCCTGCTCCTCCTGCCTCCAATCCCTTCCAACATCAGAGTTTTTCCAATGAGTCAACTCTTTGATGAGGTGGCCAAAGTACTGGAGTTTCAGCTTTAGCATTATTCCTTCCAAAGAACACCCAGGGCTGATAGCCTTTAGAATGGACTGGTTGGATCTCCTTGCAGTCCAAGGGACTCTCAAGAGTCTTCTCCAACACCACAGTTCAAAAGCATCACTTCTTCGGTGCTCAGCTTTCTTCACAGTCCAACTCTCACATTCATACATGACCACTGGAAAAACCATAGCCTTGACTAGATGGACCTTTGTGGGCAAATTAATGTCTCTGCTTTTCAATATGCTATCTGGGTTGGTCATAATTTTTCTTCCAAGGAGTAAGTGTCTTAATTTCATGGCTGCAATCACCATCTGCAGTGATTTTGGAGCCCAAAGAAATAAATCTGACACTGTTTCCACTGTTTCCCATGAAGTGATGCGACCAGATGTTGTGATCTTCGTTTTCTGAATGTTGAGCTTTAAGCTAACCTTTTCACTCTCCTCCTTCACTTTCATCAAGAGGCTTTTTAGTTTCTCTTCACTTTCTGCCATAAGGGTGGTGTCATCTGCATATCTGAGGTTATTGATATTTCTCCCAGCAATCTTGATTCTATCTTGTGCTTCTTCCAGCCCAGCATTTCATTGCTACATGCAGCTAAACACTGTAATAATGTATACACCATAATGCAAAACAGATGCAGAAAAACAAATTTTTAATCTTACTGACAAAACAGCTACAATAGCAAATCACTTACATATTATCTAGATCAGACCCAATAAATACTAGTGGACTATTTTTTTTTTTTAACTATTTTGTGTGTAGATGAAAATAAGAGACCAAAAGGAACACTTGTCCTTGGAAAAAAGGTTTTCCTAAATGTTATTGATGGTATTGTGTGATTCAGTGTTTGCGGTATTAAAGATCTAAACTCAGTGGATTGTGAAATTAATGTAGTGGTTCGTGCCTAACCTTTCAACATGAAACAAGTTAGACTCAAATAGGAGAAAGTGGACAGAATGAAGAATGTATATTTCCAATATTAAACATAAGTATAGTTCATGAGC
Organism: Aepyceros melampus; assembly: GCA_006408695.1. Taxonomy (NCBI): domain Eukaryota; kingdom Metazoa; phylum Chordata; class Mammalia; order Artiodactyla; family Bovidae; genus Aepyceros; species Aepyceros melampus. The sequence goes on along the minus strand of SJXQ01005161.1, from coordinate 6,879 downwards.
GGCTTCCCTGGTGGCTCAGACGGTAAAGAATCTGCCTGCAATGCAGGAGATGTACGTTCAATCCCTGGGTCCAGAAGATCCCCTGAAGAAGAGAATGGCTACCCACTCCTGTATTCTTGCCTGGAGAATTCCATGGACAGAGGAGCCTGGCGGGCTGTAGTCAACGGGGTTGGGAAGAGTCGGACATGACTGAGCTACTAATATTTTGCATTTCATAGTTCGTGAAATCTCTACTTGTTTTATATATGCATTTGTTACTATCTAGTCAACATAGCCAGTGTGCCCATACAAATTGTTTATTTTGGCCCTGATATGAGTTGATCAATGAATCCATTCTGATACTGGTTTCCATGACATAGGCAATGGTAAAATGTCTTTAACACCAACCTGGGATATTATTTATATAATTTTTACATTTTTATTCCAGATATATTTCTTACTGTTATTTATAATAAAAATGTTAGAGCAGACTTGTGACAGTGAATACATTTTTATAATAATAAATGGTGCCACTGGGATTTGTGAAAAGTACTGCTTTAATAAATGATAGCAACTCAGAAAGTTATCTTTCTGCAAAATAAATTAAAATAATTATAGTACTAAAAAAAATCAGGCTTTCACTCAGAACACCTAAATGGTGTGTTCTGAAGAATATATAAAATTACATAAGATTACTCTTTCTATTAACTATCATGCTTTCTCTACTCTTTCTCCATTCAGTTTGAAGTCAACCTAAAAACATTATGGGAGTTAAATGTTTCTATTTTCCAGTAATGAATAAGAAAACAAATGGTATAAATTATGAATAGATACAAGTGAGTGGCCAAAAATATTTTCATCTCCAGTGCTTTTGCATTCAAAGAGATGTCTAAATGGTTATAATACAGGTCAAGGTCCTCATGCAAATTGTATCCATTGTAGAGGGGAAGTGAGTATTGCCAGTTAGTCCATGTGTTTATGTATAAGTAAGAAACTGAGAAATAAGTTCTTGCCAGCAGAAAAAGCAGTCCAATCAATCTTGCTCTATTCTATTCACTGTGTTGTATGATAATCTTATAACCTCTGCACCCTGAGAGCAATTCTTGTCCACAATCAACATTTGATTCTGTTTTCCATTTTGGAAACTTAGAACCTCAGAACTTTATTGAAAATAATATTAGCTTATATGTGGAAGTAAAGTAGATAATATAAATATAACTTTAAGAATATTATGTGTATAATTATGAATCTTTATTCCTAATAAATTTGAGTCTATTTTAGGAGAGGTATCTAAATTTTTTTAATGAAATGACAACTATAAATTGTAAGTCAATGTTGTTATTTATTGCAATGGTGTCTCTCAAGTATCTGGGAAGCATCTGGAAGATAATAAGACTTCTGTCTTATTTATCTTATGGTATGAAACCAAGTAAGCTTTTGCAGACCTGACAGTCTCCAAGGAAATATTATTCATTATGTATTTACAGTTATTGGATTAAAGCTCTGTAATCTGCTATGTTCAATTAATAATAATACAGAGCAGGGTGAACTATGAAATACATTGTGCTTTTTAAAAAGCTCTAATATGGGAAAAGACAAGCAGTTTGTCCTAATGAATGCATGTAATTGGTGCACTTTATTATAAAACACTGGAGCAGCATTTTTCAAGAGGCAGTTCTATTTGTAACTGGCTGTCTTCAGCATGTCAGGGTGTAATAAATGTGCTGCAGACTAGAACTGCTGATTAGCATTTCTGGAATCCCAGGAAGTTAGTAAAAGCTGTTTGCCATTAAAGGAAGACCTTTTTAGCAGCCTTCAGAAAGAGCTATAGTCCAATGACCTATGATTGTTTTTCAGTGTATGTAACTTTAGGAAGATTTCCTATAATGTATTTGGTGATATGTGTGATAAAAAAGGAAGAAAATTCATGTCAATGTGTAACAAAATGAATACAGTATTGTAAAGCAAAACAAACTAAAAAATAAAAATTAATTAAAAAAAAAAGAGTAACTGAAAAAAAAAAAGGAGAAAATGTTAATTAGAAAATTATGATACCTTGTTGTAAATAACAGTTCAGTATTTCCCATGTATGTATGTGTGAAATGTCTAGTACAAGAGGTATTTCACTATAATATCTGAATCATATTAATTTATTTTCCATTTTTTCATGTTTCTCAATAATTCAATCAGTAACAGATGTAAATCGGCCACTGATGAAGAGAAAAATGAATAAAACTAGTTTTCATAGGCATTCTCGGTGACGACAAGTAAGGCCAATGCAAAAGTCTCTAATAGAATAGAGTTTGAGCAACACACTCAAAGGAAAATTGTCTCCGTTTTTTTGTTTTAATAGACAATATAGCAAAATGCTAGTTTAACACAAAACTTTTGAGAAACTAGGTAGTTACAGTATTTAGTCCTGAAATGTTAAAATAATCATTTTCAAGATGATTTAATCATTTTCAAGATGTAAAATGTAAGCACAGAAACAAATCATATATTAATACCTATTATTTTTCAGTGCTTTCAACCTGTTAGTATATTGTTACTCTCAATCTCTTCTAACAATTATTTCTAAAAGTAGAATCTCATAATTCATCTACAGGTAGCTTCAACTTAAATAAAACTTCACATAATGTATTTTATAATTGGAATCACTTGAATTTTAAATCTAAATATGTAAATATTTCTATTTTTTAAATTTTTTATCTTTTTTAATTTTACTTTACAATATTGTATTGGTATTGCCATACATTGACATGAATCTGGCACGGGTGTTCATGAGTTCCCAATCTTGAACCCTCCCCCCTCCCTCCCCATATTATCTTTCTGGGTCATCCCAGTGCACCAGCCCCAAGCATCCTGTTAACATTTCTATGTTAAGAAATTAAATTATTCTTAATCTTAATCTTCCAAATTAGAAACTGTGGTGATTTTAAAAACAATGCATATAGTGTGTAAGTAGAAAAATATATGAATTTTAAAAATGAATGGTATATTACAAGGAACAAAAAATAATCTAACATTAAAAAAAAAAAGACCAATGGTGAAGATTGGAGAAAGATAGGTAGTAACCAGGTTAGTCATGCTAATATCTGAAAAAAAAAATAACTTTAATTTCAAGAAAGTAATGAGACAAGGACATTATACATTAATAAGTATTCTATACAGCAAAAAGACATAACAGTCATGAATATTAATGCTTCTAGTCATGGATCCTCAAAATTGATGATACAAAGTTTAACAGAATGGAAGAGAGAAAGAGCTTTATAATAATAGTTTAAAACTTCAAAACCTTGCTTTCAATAACTGGATATCCACATACATTAAATTAAATCTTCACCTTAAATCATGTGTAAATATTAACTTTAAATACAAAAAAAGGTGTAAAGTTAAGTGTTAAAATTTAAGACTCTTAGAAGAAAACATTATGAAATATCCTCATGACACTGAATTTGGTGATAATTTCATGAACATGGCACCAAAANCTGAGGGTAGAATCCAAGGGATAAAAGTGAAACTGTTCTAAAGGGTTTTTTGCATCTGCCAGCAGCATTCTGTTCCCTCTGTAATTTACTTCTTTTAAAAGTCTAACATTGGCTTCCCTGTTGGTCCAGTGTTTAAGAATTCACCTTGCAATGCAAAGGACACTGGTTCAATCCCTGGCCTGGGAAGATCCCGCATGCCACAGGGAAGCTGAGCCCATATACTGCAACTACTGAAGCCCACTCACCATAGAGCCTGTGCCCCGCAACAAGACAAGTCACCACAGTGAGAAGCCCCCTGCTTACCACAACTAAAGAAAGCCTGTACACAGCAGTGAAGACCCAGCACAGCCAAAAATAAATAACTATTAAAAAATAAAAGTCTAACATTAGGTTTAACCATTTAAAGTGAACATTCAGTATTAAATATATTCACAGTGTTGTGCAAGAAAAAAAAAGTGATTGTTTGACTGTACGAGGTGAAAAGAATTCAGTGGATGGATGGGAATGATGGCAGCACAACAATGTGAATGTAAATTAATACCACTTAAATGTGTACATTAAAAATAGTTATAAAAGTAAAAAAAAAAAATAAAAAAAAATAAAAAAATAAAAAAATTTATTCTTTCTCATTCTCTATTATTCACTTCCAAATTCTAATTGGACTTACCTGGGGTCTCAGACAATAAAGAATCTGTCTGCAGTGCAGGAGGCCTGGGTTTGATCCCTGGGTCTCAAAGATCTCCTGGAGAAGGATGGCAACTCACTCCAGTATTCTTTCCTGGGAAATCTCATGGACAGAGGAGCCTGGTGGGCTATAAAGAGTTGGACACAACGGAGTGACTTTCACTTCACTTTGACCTTCTCACTTGAACATCCACATCTCTAAACCCCTTTTGCTTTCTCTGTTTCTTTGTTTCCTGGATTTTATTTTGAATAATTTGTTTATCTCTATCTCCTAGCCCTCACTCAGTTCTCAAACTGATGCTTGTCTGTCCACTGTACTTTAACCTGAGTGAAAGTTTCTTTCATTTCTAGAAATAATTTTGCAATTTTCAAAGCTTTGCAGGTATTATTCACAGTGAGTTATTCCTTGATCATATTTTCAGACTTACTTTAAAAAATTACTTGGTAGCATAATTAGTTTAGGTTCAGTTTCTGTTCATTTCAATATCTGTGGGATCCAGCAGTCTGTATTTTTACAGATATTTCAGATTACTCCAATGCAATTGTTCCTCATCCGTGAGAAACATGGATGATTTAAGAATTGTAAAAATGTCCACTTTTCAGCAATGGGTTTTCTGATCAATTTTTTTCATAATTTAATAGAAAAAATTATATGTTGATAATTTAAGAATAAAGGCAGGTTTTTCACAATAGGAAAAATGTTAAAATTTTCTTCTTGACATGCTAGTAGAATTTGTGTTTCATAGTTCCCCTATGAATATCCTTTGCAGTATCTTTTTAAACTTTGGTCAAAGTTAGATTTTATGATTAGCAGGTTAGAAATATTGAGGCTTTTTATGCAAGAGTGGAAAGAGATTCTCAGAATTCCAACTGTATAGGACCTTGAAAGGATCATGGCTTCTGGAGTTTTCAGGGCAAAATGATTTATTGAACCTCTTAAAATTTAACTGCCATTTATTCTCCCTAAACCAGATAGACCTATACTGCTGCTGCTAAGTCGCTTCAGTCGTGTCCAACTCTGTGCGACCCCACAGATGGCAGCCCACCAGGCTCCCCCGTCCCTGGGATTCTCCAGGCAAGAACACTGGAGTGGGTTGCCATTTCCTTCTCCAGTGCATGAAAGTGAAAAGTGAAAGTGAAGTCGCTCAGTCGTGTCTGACTCCTAGTGACCCCATGGACTGCAGCCTACCAGGCTCCTCCATTCATGAGATTTGACTGCCATTTATTCTCCCTAAACCAGATAGACCTATACTGCTGCTGCTAAGTCGCTTCAGTCGTGTCCAACTCTGTGCGACCCCACAGATGGCAGCCCACCAGGCTCCCCCGTCCCTGGGATTCTCCAGGCAAGAACACTGGAGTGGGTTGCCATTTCCTTCTCCAGTGCATGAAAGTGAAAAGTGAAAGTGAAGTCGCTCAGTCGTGTCTGACTCCTAGTGACCCCATGGACTGCAGCCTACCAGGCTCCTCCATTCATGAGATTTGCCAGGCAAGAGTACTGGAATGGGTTGCTATTGCCTTCTCCAGAGAGACTTATAGACACATGCAAATCCACAGAAAATTTAAAGAATAACTTCCAATTCTAACGTATTTTTTGGTGTGTGTGGACCTGAATCCCCAAAGTGAAAGTCAATAACAGTGACCCTGAATGATTAGAGAGCCTTTATAGTGTCCTCCATTGGAGAAGGAAATGGCAACCAACTCCAGTGTCTTGCCTGGAGAATCCCAGGGACGAGGGAGCCTGGTGGGCTGCTGTCTATGGGATCTCACAGAGTTGGACACGACTGAAGTGACTTAGCAGCAGCAGCAGCAGCAACAGCATAGTGTCCTCCTGTCAATAGCTGTAAGAGGTAGGTATTATTATCAATCTTATTTTACAGATGAAGGAGCTGAGGCACAAAGAGGTTAAGCAATGTGTTCAAGGTTACACAGGGAATAATAGAAAACCTAGGATTAGACCTGTGTCCGGAGAAGGCAATGGCAACCCACTCCAGTACTCTTGCCTGGAAAACCCCATAGACAGAGGAGCCTGGTGGGCTGCAGTCCATGGGGTCGCTATGAGTCGGACACGACTGAGCGACTTCACTTTCACTTTTCACTTTCCTGCATTGGAGAAGGAAATGGCAACCCACTCCAGTGTTCTTGCCTGGAGAATCCCAGGGACGGGGGAGCCTGGTGGGCTGCTGTCTATGGGGTCGCACAGAGTCGGACACGACTGAAGCGACTTAGCAGCAGCAGCAGCAGCAGACCTGTGTCAGTGAGGTTCCAGCACCTTTTCTCTTAACCTCTATGTCATAATATATTCTTTTATGTTTATCCTCTTTATATGTGACTGAGTTCCGTAAGGAGTATAGATTAGCATGTTTAAGGTGTCAGTGATGAGATAGGATGAAGTACTACCTATGAATTTATAAAACTAAATTATTGTAGAGTTTCTTATGTTTTACTTTTTAATGCAAGAGATTATTGCCACATAATAGACCAAAAATTGTGTTGAATCATATGAAATTGTCAAGCATTAACCCATTTTCAACTTAAGAAAAAACTTCAATTGTAGGTCAAAAATGGTAACGTTAGCTAAAATTGGTTGATTCTTGGCAATTTCATGCGGTTCAACCAAATATAAGATTTACATCTGCATGGTGCTTTCAGTTCAGTTCAGTCACGCAGTCGTGTCCGACTCTTTGCGACCCCATGAATCGCAGTATGCCAGGTCTCCCTGTCCATCACC
>SJXQ01005160.1:75831-111765 GCA_006408695.1 Aepyceros melampus | reverse complement strand
AGGTCCGTCTAGTCAAGGCTATGGTTTTTCCTGTGGTCAGGTATGGATATGAGAGTTGGACTGTGAAGAAAGCTGAACGCTGAAGAATTGCTGGTTTTGATCTGTGGTGTTGGAGAAGACTCTTGAGAGTCCCTTGGACTGCAAGGAGATCCAGCCAGTCCATTCTAAAGGAGATCAGTCCTGGGATTTCTTTGGAGGGAATGATGCTGAAGCTCAAACTCCAGTACTTTGGCCACCTCATGCGAAGAGTTGACTCATTGGAAAAGACTCTGATACTGGGAGGGATTGGGGGAAGGAGGAGAAGGGCACAACAGAGGATGAGATGGCTGGATGGCATCACGGACTCGATGGATGTGACTCTGAGTGAACTCCGGGAGTTGGTGATGGACAGCCAAGTTTGGCATGCTGTGATTCATGGGGTCACAAAGAGTCAGACAGAACTACCAACTGAACTGAACTGAACTGAACATCCATTTAAAATAAATACAGAAAGCCATATTTTAAATCTGTAAGTGCTAAACATATGCTGAATGATTTATCGGGATAAGACTGTTCTGCATAACTAATGGCAAAGTCAAGAACGAGGCACAGCAAATATGCTGATTGGAATAGCATATTTAGGTAAATTAGCATAAAAGGTAACTTAACTCCTATATCCGCATAAGCACTCCATGACCTTCAGGTAGTTTCATAGAAAGACTCACAGACTATTACCTGTGAGTTGAATCTTTTCTCTTAACCCAGAAAGCTATCTGTTGATTAAAAATAAGGTACAACTCCTACTGTGAAATACAAACCAGAAGCATGTAATAGCAGTAATCATAAGAGCACTTTGTCAGTGCTTCACTCTGTCCCAGGCAATGTCCTAGATGAAAAGGCCATTTAATCCTCAAAACACTATGATATAGTACTACTATTACCCTAGTTTTTAGATTAAGAAACTGAGAAGCAATTAATCCAAATATAGCTCACCCGTGGTACAGAGGATTTAAATTTAGGCAGCCAGAGCCTGTTTGTCAACCACTGTGACATACTACTTATCAGGAGAAAATGAATAGGATATTAACAGAAAAATATCCAGATGTATATATAACTTGGATTTCTATTAGGAACCATTTGGTGACCTGTGTATAATTGCAGACTACTATCAGGCAACCTCATGTGTTAGTTCTTGGAAGCTTCTGTGCTGGATTTTGTAAGTTTTCTCTCTGCCCAATTACTTACCCAAGGCTCTCATGGGGCTTGCATGTCCCAAGGCTGGATAATCTCCAGTGTTTTGCTTACACTGTCCATGGATACATTCCACTTTCTGGATATACTCAGCATATGTGGCTTAATGGAATAGTCTTGACAAGCAGAGTAAGGAGAGAAAAGAAGAAAACAGTTTCGCCACGTCTCTTCTGGAGAAGGTGTTATGAATGCTCTCAGTTCATTGACCATCTCCCATATTTTCTGGTCTTTGCATTGAAGATGCAGGAGATGAGGAGCAGAAGTTCCCTCTATGGCCCCATATGTAAAGGAAATTCTTGAACCTGGCCAACATTTTCCCTGGAGAAAGGCTAATTAATCCTACCATATTTTTACTATTCAATAGGTTTCATATATTAGAGCTGAAGATCAAGTCTGATTGATTTAAAATTGTTAGCCTGGTGAAGTCTGGTCCTTGTGAAATCCAAGCAGCAATACTGATTTAAATAACTGAGATACTTAAAAGATTAAACAATAATACAACTTTATATGTATTCTTTTCTCTTTAATTATCTTAACCATTTTATAGTATTTGGGGAAAATATGTATTTAATAATATGAAGAAATTGAAATTAACTTTTGGTATTACCTTTTGACCAAAAGGTTTGTAATGTCTTAGGACCAAATGTTTATATTATAGTCCATGGGTATTCTTCAGGCAGGAATAATGGAGTGGGTTGTCATGCCCTCCTCCAGGGGATCTTCCCAACCAAAAGATCAAACCCAGGTCTCCCACTGCATGCAGATTCTTTACCATCTGAGCTACCAGGGAAGCCCTAAGCACACAATGTCTTAGCACCAAATGTTTATAGTATCGTTCAGGGAATAGTTCTGATACATATTCTGTGAACATTCTGGAGACAACAGTTGGAAGGACAAATGTGAATTTCACTCCTGCGCTGCTGCTTAGTTGCTCGGTTGTGTCCAACTCTTTGTGACCCCACTGACTGCAGCCCACCAGGCTCCTCTGTCCATGTGGATTCTCCAGGCAAGAATACTAGAGTGGGTTGCCATGCCCTCCTCCAGGGGATCTTCCCAACCCAAGGATTAAACCCAGGTCTCCCTCATTGTAGGCGGATTATCTACTGTCTGAGCCACCAGGGAAAGCCCATTCTTATCCATCAAATTCTCTGCCAATATGTGAGTAGATTCTGTAGCTGGTACAAAGAGAACAAAGAGTCGGGGAAATGTAGCAGCTCAACCAAAGTCTTCCTGTTTCTATTTAATTCTGAACTTGCTATTTTATTATGACCATGCTCAGTCACTGATTTCAAACCTCGGTAGAAGTCTCAGAGTCAGAATTATTCATGTTTAGGCATTCAATTGTGTCTGACTCTTCTGCGATCCCATGGAGTGCAGCCCGCCAGGCTCCTCTGTCCATGGGATTTCCCAAGCAAAAAGACTGAAGTGAGTTGCCATTTTCTTCTCCAGGTGATCTTTCTGATACAGGGACCAAACTACATCTCCTGCAATAGCAGGCAGATTCTTTACCTCTGAGCCATCAGGGAAGCCCAAGAGTTAGAATTACTAGTTCCCTAGAGATATCAACTTAAAAAAAAAAAAAAAAAGCACAACCTAAAAAATGAGAAATATGTTTTATTCAGGGAATTACATCTGCTGGATCATTGAAAAAGCAAGAGAGTTCCAGAAAAATATCTATTTCTACTTTTTGACTATGCCAAAGCCTTTGACTGTGTGGATCACAAGAAACTGTGGAAAATTCTGAAAGAGATGGGAATACCAGACCACCTGACCTACCTCTTGAGAAACCTGTATGCAGGTCAAGAAGCCACAGTTAGAACTGGACATGGAACAACAGACTGGTTCCAAATAGGAAAAGGAGTACGTCAAGGCTGTATATTGTCACCCTGCTTACTTAACTTATATGCAGAGTACATCATGAGAAATGTGGGCTGGAAGAAGCACAAGCTGGAATCAAGATTGCTGGGAGAAATATCAATAACCTCAGATATGCAGATGACACCACCCTTATGGCAGAAAGTGAAGAGGAACTAAAAAGCCTCTTGATGAAAGTGAAAGTGGAGAGTGAAAAAGTTGGCTTAAAGCTCAACATTCAGAAAACAAAGATCATGGCATCCGGTCCCATCACTTCCTGGGAAATAGACGGGGAAACAGTGGAAACAGTGTCAGACTTTATTTTTCTGGGCTCCAAAATCACTGCAGATGGTGATTGCAGCCATGAAATTAAAAGACACTTACTCCTTGGAAGAAAAGTTATGACCAACCTAGATAGCATATTCAAAAGCAGAGATATTACTTTGCTGAGTAAGGTCCGTCTAGTCAAGGCTATGGTTTTTCCAGTAGTCATGTATGGATGTGAGAGTTGGACTGTAAAGAAGGCTGAGCGCCAAAGAATTGATGCTTTTGAACTGTGGTGTTGGAGAAGACTCTTGAGAGTCCCTTGGACTGCAACGAGATCCAACCAGCCCATTCTGAAGGAGATCAACCCTGGGATTTCTTTGGAAGGAACGATGCTAAAGCTGAAGCTGCAGTACTTTGGCCACCTCATGCAAAGAGTTGACTCATTGGAAAAGACCCTGATGGTGGGAGGGATTGAGGGCAGGAGGAGAAGGGGACGACAGAGGATGAGATGGCTGGATGGTGTCACTGACTCGATGGACATGAGTTTGAGTAAAGTTGGTGATGGACAGGAAGGCCTTGCATGCTGCAATTCATGGGGTTGCAAAGAGTCGGACACAACTGAGCGACTGAACTGAACTGATAAACTGGGAAGGCAGCCTCTTAAGATAGTTCTGAGCAACTGTTCTAAAGTGGTAAGGGAGGAGCCAAGATATATAGGAGTTTTTGCTGTGGGAATTAGAAAGTTTGAACATCAGAAGATTAGTGCTGGCCACAAAAACCAGACATTTCAAGTTAATGATTTTAGAGTTTTTCTATGTATGGGAAGATGCAGTGTCTAGGCTCACTGAAATTACTCTTCTACCCTGTATTCCCCTCAGGGTACATCTCTGGCAGCAGCAGCAGAGTCTGATGGTTTGGTGGCAGGCAGCATGCTTTGCTTACTGAAATGATAGTCAACGCTTTTTATTCACACAGATAAAATGCAAAATCTCTGAAGCAAGAGTTACAGCACATTGTGGTGTTGTCTGTGTCCAGCTCTCCCCTATGCCTTCAATTTTACTCCTTTCTCAAGGTCAGTATTCAACAAAATACTTAGCTTCAAAGATATCACAAAGAAATCTTTATGCCAATACCTAAGTGACTTGAGCTTTTTCTCTTTTTTAATGCATAAAAGCATTTGAAGTCTGCATTCTTTGATAGCCTCGCCCCTAGATGATTGAGCAAATTTGTTGATAAAGCAGAATACTTACATTTGAATATCTTATGGAATAAATATAGGACAGATCAACTCTTAAAAAGAAATTATGCTTTTTAAAGAATGTTTGAGATTTTCTCAATGACAAACACTCTTTGATCTTTGGGGTGGTAGAAATAGTCATTAAAAAGTGAAAGTAGGTTAATTCACACTGCAATAGTTCTCAGTTGACTGACTCACTCTTATTCAGTATGGGTAATGATTACAATTATATAATAATCCAAAATTTCCACCTCCAAGCTGTGCGTTTGTCCTAAGGCTGTTGCTGAACAACAAAATTGCCTCAGGTGACTGTGCCCTGTGCATGGAATTATTTTCAACAGCCTGAAGCATAACAGAATGTTTTATGTGACAAGTTCAAGAAATGTTTCTTATCAGACGTCACAGGAGTCACTGCTTACCTCTGTTGCCAATCTGATCTGTCTGGTATGAATTTTTGTAAAAAAAAAAAAAAAAAAACCACTTTCATTATACATGCTCTGCTTCCTCCAGATACAGTGTCAAACTAACACACAAATAAAGTATCTTTTTAAAGCATGAACACCTTAATTTTCACGACCTCCATCCAACTGAGTCTTAGACATTTACTAGCTTCTCCGGATTATTATGCACTTTTGAAGAAATACAGAGCCAAACCTTGTCAAAGGACATGAACTAAACAATTATAGGTAACTAAAAATGACATTTTGTTAACTCCTGAAAAATACTGGTGTGATGCTTGACAAAATTCAAAAATATAGCAGCAGAGTTTGGAAGAATCATTTAAATATCGACTGTGCTCTGAAACTAGAGAATGCCTTTCTTCAGAAATCTTAGAATATATCCAAGTGTAAACCTGTCCAAACTAGAATAACAATGGGGCTAACAACTGAGAATTAACAGAAGCCCAGGGGCATGTGTGCTGTTTTCTTCATTTGCAGGCAGGTGATTGACCTCAGGGACTATCAACCACACAAAGTACAGAAAGCCCTAGGCAGCATCATATGAAAGAAACTGAGTTTGTTGAGCTCCCTGTTATGACTGGTGTCAACTAAACTATTTTAATCTTATCAATTCATCATGCATTTATTCAAATGTATACTGAGAAAATATCTATGAGGGAGGAATCTGGTTGACTTGGTAGTTTTCACTGTCAAAGTTTTCCATAGTGAGTTGGCATGTCAGCTCATGATAGCTAACAGCGTACTTCCATAAGTTTTTCTAGCAGAAATAAAAGTAGGAAACAAAAAATAATGAAAGGAAAAGGAAGCATGCAAAAATAAAATGGAGACGAGTTAGAATGGAAATTGGTACTAAATACCAATGGAAATTGGTATTAAATTTGTGATGACACATTTGGAAATTTAAAAAACCAATTTACCTGCTTTCCTCAATGATTTTCACATTCAAACTCTGATTTTTTTTTTCCCTGTTTCTCTCTCTGTTCAATCTTTTTCACTGAATGAAGTCCATGTAGATTTTAAACATTATGTGCAACCAAAAGTCACAGCAGGCTCCAGGGAGAGGGCATGAAGCATAGAGGTTATCTGGAGTTTGTGGGGAAAGGTGGGGAAAGGACTAATATCAAGGATACAACAATAGACACTTTATCTGATGAGCAAGGAAACCTTTTAGTAGCAAAAGTTCAGGTAGGAAAATGGTGGGATATTTCATTAGGTAAATATGAGACAACTTTTAGTGCATTTGTTCCCTATATGGCAACTGAAACCTCCTCCTCTGCTGTATTAGTTTTCCACTATTATAACAAATGGCTACAAATGTTGTGGCCTAAAGCAACATCCATTTACTGTCTGACGTAGGTCAGAAGTCCACATATACTGTGGTTCCATGGGGTCATCTGCTTAGAGTCTCAAAACCCAAAATCAAGATATGCACAAGACCAGTTCTTTTCTGGAGACTCTGGGGATAAATCCAGGCTCTTTTACATTGTTGGCGGAATACAGTTCCACGCTAAGGAACTGAATTCCTGACCCTTGCCGCTGTCTGCAGCCTGTCTTTGCTCCTAGAGTATGCCCACATTTCTTCTCATGCCTTCCACTGACATCCTCTAAACACCAGCTGGAGGCTTCTCAGGTGGCTCAGTGGTAAGGAACCCATCTCCCAACGCAGGGGATGCGGGTTCAATCCCTGGGTTGGGAAGATTTCCTGGAGAAGGAAATGGCAACCCACTCCAGTATTCTTGCCTGGGAAATCCCATGGACAGAGGAGTCTGGAGGGCTACAGTCCATGGAATGGACTTAGCAACTAAACAGCAATACTGGCAGGGTGAGTCCCCACACCTCAAATTTTTTGACTCCTGACAGATTCCTCTAAGTCCAGCCAGCGAACTTTACTTTTAAGAGCTCATGTGATTAGAATGGGTCGACCCAGATAATATAAGATAACCTAACTGTTTTAAAACTCAAAACCTTCCCTGAGCTTCCCTTATGGCTCAGACGGTAAAGCGTCTGCTTACAATGCGGGAGACCAGGGTTCAATCCCTGGGTCGGGAAGTTCCCCTGGAGAAGGAAATGGCAACCCACTCCAGTATTCTTGCCTGGAAAATCCCATGGACGGAGGAGCTCGGTAGGCTACAGTCCATGAGGTCGCAAAGAGTCAGACACAACTAAGCAACTTCATTTCACTTCACCTCACCTGTTTTAAACTCAAAACCTTACTTAAATATGTAAATTCCCTTTGCCCTGCAATGTGACACATTCAGAGGTCTCAGGGATTTGGCCAAGGCCATCTTTGGAACGCAACTATCCAGCCTACCATATGCACCTTTGCAGATTCCTTTGGTTGCCTTCTTCTTTCTCTCTTTGTCCGTGTCCTTCCTATTCAGGCTGCCTTTCCCGCTTAAGGACTAAAGTAAAACACCCCGTATGGCCATTGATGTCAGGCTTCCTGTGTGACTCCTGAGGGCCCATATGATGTAATTTGAAATGTGAGGAAGTGTATTCCTCATAGGCAACATCTTTCAGGGAAGTACATGCTGATCTACATGCTAAGCGACTCCCTCAATTTCTGCCAGCCTCTTGGGAAGGGACAGCAGAATGGTAAAAGACCAAGTCACAATGCTTCATGTCTTTATTTGCTTCATATCCTTTTTTATTACATCCTTGCCACTCTGGGTTTCTACCTCCCATATAAATCATTAGCTCTAAAGTCTTTGCCTAAGACTCAACTTCCCAGAGGACATTGATGAGACTTTTTTAAAAAAAACTGTTCCCTGCAGAGAAGTGAACTCTAGTAACGCACCATTTGACCAACTGGCCAAAATTGACTGGAGGGACCTTGATAGAATACCTTGCTCCCAGAAATATAAAACTGAATTGATAAATGCTAATCTCAGTCTCTGTTTACAGACAAAATTGAGGTGCTGCAGGTCATCATATGCACTATAAAGCAGAGAAGGTCAGCCTGCTAAGAGTGAAAAATAAATAAAATAGAGAGGCAGAGATCAGAGACCAGATCTCAGAGAAGTGGACTGACTCACAAACAAATGGAATGCTCACCTTTGCTCCTCATCAATTTTCAGTTTCTCTTCTCAAGCCTTTAGGATGAGATGCACTTGTATCCTCACAATGATCTCCTCCTCTTAGATGGTAATAGTCTGAAATGTGGTTTCGCTGTCTGTAACCAAAGAGCATTGCAGGTATTGTTACTATGTACTAGACCATCCAAACCTTCATGGTATGAAACAGCCATCTTATGATGCTCATAGGTGCTGCAGGCCAGGCATCTGGACAGGGCACACTGAGGACTGCTTACTTCTGATTCACAATGCCCGTGACCCAGCTTGGAGAACTTGAAGCTAGAAGTGATTCAACAGATGGAGGCAGGAATCATCTGCCAGTGTCACCCCCATGTGTCTGAAGAAAGATGCCTGATGTTGGCTATGGCCGCAGACAGGCTGTTACCTGGAATGTGCAAACATAAGCTTTCCAAGCGTTCTCTCCATGTGGGCTAGTTGGGCTTCCTCACATCATGGCTAGAAGGTTACAAAAGAACAAGGAACTGCATTACATTTTTATAATCTAACCTCAGGAGTCACATAATGTCAATTCTGCTATATCCTAATGGCCAAACTAGTCACAGAGGTCAGCCCAGTTTTCAGGGCAGGGGATACAGACCCCACCATTTCATAGAAGGAATGCCAAAGTCAAATTTAATAATCACATGTGCTGTGTGAAGTCTTGTTATAGGCACATTAAAAACTGCAGTCTGACACAGGAGATGACCCTACAACAGTAGGTAGGTTGGAGTCAGAGTCTAGCGGTATTGGTGCCAAGGGAGAGGGGTTTGGAGGCCATCTGGTAGTTAATGAAAAGCGGTGATTTTTTTAAGGAGGAAGTAAGATAGGTAAGGCGCTAAAAAGCCTCTTGATGAAAGTGAAAGAAAAGAGTGAAAAAATTCGCTTAAAGCTCAACATTCAGAAAACAAAGATCATGGCATCCGGTCCCATCACGCCACGGGAAATAGATGGGGAAATAGTGGAAACAGTGTCAGACTTCATTTTTCTGGGCTCCAAAATCACTGCAGATGGTGATTGCAGCCATGAAATTAAAAGACGGTTACTCCTTGGAAGGAAAGTTATGACCAACCTAGATAGCATATTCAAAAGCAGAGACATTACTCTGCCGACTAAAGTCAGTCTAGTCAAGGCTATGGTTTTTCCTGTGGTCATGTATGGATGTGAGAGTTGACTGTGAAAAAGGCTGAGTGCTGAAGAATTGATGGCTTTGAGCTGTGGTGTTGGAGAAGACTCTTGAGAGTCCCTGGGACTGCAAGGAGATCCAACCAGTCCATTCTGAAGGAGATCAACCCTGGGATTTCTTTGGAAGGAATGATGCTGAAGCTGAAACTCCAGTACTTTGGCCACCTCATGCGAAGAGTTGACTCACTGGAAAAGACTTTGATGCTGGGAGAGATTGGGGGAAGGAGGAGAAGGGGACAACAGAGGATGAGATGGCTGGATGGCATCACTGACTCGATGGACATGAATCTGAGTGAACTCTGGGAGTTAGTGATGGACAGGGAGGCCTGGTGTGCTTCAATTCATAGGATCGCAAAGAGTCGGACACGACTGAGCAACTAAACTGAACTGAACTGAAGATAGGTATGAAGAGAAGGTAAAGATAGAAAGGATAAGAATTGCAGTCTCCTGAGGTTGTTCCATTTAATATAGCCAGAATTTTTACTATGTTTTGAAGGCAAGCCAGACTGACACTATCATTACTTCTATCAAAACCATTGCTCACTGGCTATCTATTTTACATATAGTAATTTATATGTTTCTATGATATGCTCTCAATCCATCCCATTCTCTCCTTCCCTCACTGTGGATTCTATGGCTGCAGCTCCAATTTAAAAAAAAAAAAAGACTTCAAAAAAATATATATATACAACTTTCATTTGTCAGTGAAACCTCAATAAAGCTGGAAAAAGGCAAAAGAAAAAAAAAAAAACCCTTAGTGCTTTTGTGTTATTCTGCCAGTATTGCTTCATTTGATCCTGTATTTCACAATAGGAGTGTGCAGAGTACCAGGTACCAGCAGGTACCAGGGCTTATGAAATCAATTCAAGATTATGTTGTTTTATTCTATTGAGAGGATGATTTTCACTGCTTATCATAGCACTGACAGCACACAGAGTGAGGACTACTTCCTCCCCCATTTAAGCTTCACAGTAAAGGGTTTCCAGTCAGGAAATTTTGACTGAAGGGGAAATTTTGAATATGTGACATTCTCTCTCTTTCACACACACACACACACACACACACACTCTAACTGTAATTTCAGGTTTAGAATGAAAGCCTAAAAGTCAGTAAGGAAAGGCAGTAACATAAATATTTAGTAAATTCTTAATCAAAGAAAATAGTACAAAATCCTTCACCAGCAGCATTACCTTTTTGCTTTTTGTCATAAAGGTATTTTTTTCATAATACAAAAATATGCACCCTAACATCGCCAACCTATAGCACTGAATCTAAAGACTTTTAAAAGGATCTGTAAAAGTAAAATGAATTAAAGACACTATGTAGACTTTTTTCAGATCCAAAAATTTTCTACTACATTTATTTCAGCAATTTTGAAAACTGTTGACCCAGCTCTTTCAATTTACTAGACATTTCTCTGCTTATTTAAATTTCTGAATTGTATTTGTCCATTTTTTGCTTAATAGGAGGGTACAGAGATAAATTCAGCCTTTTTTTTTGTTTTCAAGTGGCTTCCTTAAAATATCACGAGGAATGAATGATTCTGGACTAAAACAAAGGTTAAATGTACCTCTGATTGTCCTATTCAATACTTATATAAAAAGAGACCTATTGTTTCATGAAAAGTTATCAGTTAAATGAGCTACATGGAAGCAGTATTTCATCTCTTAAAATAACTCTCAGTTTTTAAAAGGGTTCCAGTTTTTACACTTATAGTGTGGTGCATGCTGAGGCAATCTGCCATTTCCATAGGACCTATTTGCACTGTCTCTGCTTCCTAAGCCAAGACTGTGCACACAGGCACTCAGGAGAATAGTATGCCCTATTTGTTTCACATGTTAAATATTGTCTTTTCTTCTGGGTTTTTGTTTTTAAACTAACTTCTGAGACAGTAATTTCATGAAGGCATTAAATAAGGATTTATTGAACGTTTTTGTTTTCATTCAGCAAAATTTAACTAAGCTTACTGAAATCTATTGGGTTGGCCAAAAGTTTGGATTTTTTAGTAACATCTTACAGAAAAACCCAAATAACATTTTGGCCAAATCAATGATCAGATTGGCTATTTATACCATGCATGCTCCCTCTGTTATTAAATTTTTTGAAGGCTTGGCTAAAATATCCCAAATGTACGTGAGGTTAGTATATGTATGATCTTTACTAGTCACATTAGAAGACATATTTTTAATCCTTTATGTTAGCAAGAGTCAGAAAATTTAATTCATCTTGAGCGAACTATGACATCTAATTTCATTAAATCACAAAGCAGGAAACTAAATTGTGAACAAGAATATCGGTATCTTCTCCTTTTATTAATATTGTTAAGAATCTATTTGGCATGTAATATAGGAACTCACCTCCTAATGCAGGAGAGTAAGAGGGAGGAGATGTGGATTTGATCCCTGGATCAGGAAGATCACCTGGAGGAGAGCAGGGCAACCGACTCCAGTATTCTTGCCTGGAGAATCCCAAGGACAGAGGAGTCTGGTGGGCCACAGTCCTCGGAGTCACATGATAGGGACATGACTGAAGTAACTTAGCGTGCATACACACATATGGCTCCAGATTCTATGGCCTTGGTTGAGTTTTTCATTTGTAATTCCTTACAAGTGCTGTAATTTTGAGAATTTGTTTACAATGAGAAAAAAACATAAATGAGCCATTATTTGCAGCACAAAAGCAGCATGACCTGTGGGGAAAGTGTAGCTGGGCTCATCTGACTATTCTCCTTCCTTTCTGGGAAATCTGAAGCAAACTGCATATTCTTGCTGAACCCTACTTTTCTCAGCTAAAACAAGTATATAACAGGCCAATCAAGATGGCTGTTCTCTTTCTCTCTGCACATCCCCTCTGGCCCAGCACCTGCTTTGCCTACACCTGACTCACAGGACTTCTTACATATTTAACCTCGGCCCTAGCTTTTGACTGTTCTGACCTTTAGATCAGAACCTGTTGGTTTATCAAAAGGACAAGAGGGGTGTGCCCTTCTGCTGGCTTTCCTGGTAACCAATGAGCCAACTGGATGCAATCCCCCAATAACTAGTCACCTCTCCTGTCCCTGAGAATAAAGACTGCAGCCCTGTCCTGCCCCACCATCAACTGTACACAATGGGGTGTCATTCTAGGACCTTGCTTCAGATGTGCAAGCTCCTCAGCTCATTCAACCACTGATTCTCTGTGTCTGATTCTGGGTTCCCTCATTGGTCTTGAAGCTGGGCCAAGCACAGGGCTCGCAGGCCTGCAGGGTGCAGTCCAACACCTCCTTAGCTCTTTGAAAAGTATGAATTAAGTAAGACCCTCTCGCTAACTGTAAGGTTCCTAGCATAGGGCTTGAATGCTAATAAGTATTCAATAAATGATACCTGAGTTTGTGGGATTATGATTATGTTTACTAGGAAGAGATTTTATTCATTCATGGCAGAAAGCTTACAGATACCTACTTTTTAGGTGATGGGAGAGTCCCTTTATGGAGCTTACATTCCAAAGAGTGAGATAGAAAATGAATAGATAAATAACAAAATGGCTTTTTCTGTCTTAGAAATGATCTCTGAGGCAACAGTTAAACACCATAGTTTGTTCTCTGCTGCTGCTGCCTTCCTGACCTCAGCCACAGAATTACAGCTCTCCTCAACCCCAGGCCATGAGCTTACCCAGTTTTGCAATTTGCAATAAGACATCTTGTATAAGCTGTGAAAGTTAGTCACTCAGGCACTGATTGGGGGGCAAAATCAGCAGAGACTTCTAAGGGCTCACGTACCAAGCACGCCAAAGGACGAGCCACTGGGACAAGAGACAAACTAGAAGCAGAAAATCCATGTTGAGTAGCTTGCCAGAAGTGTGAGACAGAGGTTAATGGAAGAACAGATGGGAATAAAGACTGGCAGCTCCTCGTGTCCTCAGATGTGTCTCTGTTCCTCTGGGTGTTTGCACCACTTCTTACAAACTGATTAACTAGAGGATGCAGATGTGGGAGAAACAGGAGGCTCTATTTTCTGTTCCAATGATCTCAAAAATTGAAAACATAATGATTCAATAATCATTTGATTTCTGAGATCAAAAATGTTCACTCATAATTTCAAACTTGTATATTTTGCTGTGATACCTAGTGGCTGCAAATAAATAACAACAAGGTTTAGCCCTGATTAAGAGTACACACAGGCGACAACTTGATTTTCCTCCCATTGCCACCTTCAGAACTCTGTTGCTCCCCCTTCTCCACACCTCAAAGACAGCACCTCTGTGAAACACTCATTCAGGTATTAAAATGTCCAGTCTGTTCAAATTTCATTCAAAGCAGACTGTGTCTGTATATTCATTTTCCATCTGCTTTCATCCATAGAATGAAAGAAATGTCCCAGACATCCATACTGTGATAATTGGAGTAACTGGGCTCTTTAGCATCCCTAACACAGGCAGTACACTCCCTGGCTGACCTGCTCAAATCCTTCCTCCCATTGGGTCTATCTCTCCTTACAGCTAAGGATAGACCCAAGGACCTGCAGGCAGGATCCTTTCTGTGGCTCAAACGCCCATAGCATCTTTGTCACATCGAATGTGATCTACAGTTTACTACTTGGCCCTCTGTCTCCATACATGTCTATTTCATCCAGCAACCCCTTCCCTAGCTAAAAAGAGACACCGGTTTAAGTCACATTCCTAAATTCCTGGAGACACTCTCAGGTTCTTCCGAGAGAACCCTCACCAAGATCTATCCCAGTGTCTTGCAGAGACTGGCCTGAGTGCTAAAGCTACTCCTTTCCAGCTATCAGGAAGAAGGCACATTCAACTTTTTACTAGCACCACATTTCTACATTGCATCCTCTTAGAATTCCCTGATTTTGACTTGAATGGGAGTGAGGATCAGCCAAACCCCTTCCGTTGCCTACCCCTGCAAGCAGAAAAGTCAAAACTCTCTCTTCCCCTAAAGATACCTTTCAAGGGATCTGCCTTTTGGGCTTCTAGACATGGTACCAGTCACTGGACCAGTTCTTCTCTTGTTAATAAGTCCTGGATGTGTATATCTAATAGCCAGCTCCTTGGAGAATATGGATAAATTACCACCTATTGTCCTAAGTATGAGGCTTAGCTGATATTTCAGATAGCAAGAAAATTCCATTCCCTATTCTCTTATATATTTGTTGCTGTTGTTTAGTCGCTAAGTCGTATCTGACTCTATGCAACCCCATGGACTGTAGTCCGCCAGGCTCCTCTGTCCATAGTATTTCCCAGGCAAGAGTACTGGAGTAGCTTGCCATTTCCTTCTCCAGAGGATCTTCCTGACCCAGGGATGAATCCCACGCTTTCTGCATTACAGGCAGATTCTTTACCACTGAGCCACCAGGGAAGACCCTATTGTATATTACCCAGTTTATTTGCACTATGATCTACATTCAGATGGCAATCAAGATTTCTAACTTTGGAGCTCTAACATAATCCCACAAGACTTATCAGATACTATCTTATCTTTAAAAAGGAATTTGTCTGAATAAAAGCCCACTTGCAGATCATCTTGGCAGTGGGTTCCCATTTTCTTCTGTTAATTCTTTATTTGTAATATAAGATTTTACCAGAGACAGAAGCAGAGGCTCATAGGGAAAAAGTAGGAAAAGTCAAAGAAGAGAATGTTAATGAGTGAATCAGAATTTTTACATGATCATTCTAGCCTCTTATTCTCAATTCTTCATGCCACTTGTTCCCCTAAAGAAAATAAAATAGCAGCTGATGTACGATGTTGCCCACTTTTCATGACATGGCCTATATTTTTCGGTGGATGTGTGCTTCAGGAGTATTTTGAGAAGAACATATGTGCATTTATTCTGATAACAGCAGACATAGTCTTCTCAGATGCTCTCTCATTCTATTCTGAGTATGGCAGGTTGTTCCCAGCTGAGCCTCAACTCATTGGAAAATGCCTGGCTGACTGCTGACTGTTTGGGATGATGGCCTTCAGGCATCATATTTGCAAAAGTTGATAAGCCAGGGGACACGGGAACCTTCTAAGATTTTGCCAGGTACCTGGAGATTTTCAAAATACCTAAACTGAAGGATTAAAAAGCATCAATGTCTCAGCGGCTAGGTTAGATCCTCATCAGAGAGGTTTGGATTTCTCAGAGGATTTTCTAACCACTTTGCAATTTCCTTCAATCCGCTAACCTTGAATCAGAAAATGTGTCTACATTTAATGGTCCTTTAACACACATATGCTCTACATTTGAGCTGGAAAGGCTATAAATATTTTTTCCTTGTCTTGAGCCAAATATCTTGCCTACTGTGGATAGCTACAGGGTATTTAAAACAACAAAAATGTTCATGCACTTAACTATGAGACATGGCATGTTAAAATTTTTACTGATAATACAACAATGCTTCTGTACTTGTTTTATGAACTTGGCCTCAAAATAAGGGGAACAGAGTGTTAAACATGCATGAGCTATTGCATTTGTTTCCCTCAACAAGGAGTAATATTGACCACAGGACTTAAGAAACTGTAACTAATCCCATGTCTAAGAAGAAAAATCTCTACTTATGTAGCGGCCATGTTTAAGTGACCCAAATGTCCTCAGATCCCAGAAATCCTGAGATAAAATGAGTGAAAATTAGGTAAAAATTAGATAAAAATCAGTACCTACATCTCACTACTCTTTGGCCTTTCCTGGCCTAACCACACAGCCTCAGTATCCCATCACCCACCCCCACCAATGTCCAGTGCCGTTTTTCCTCATAAGAGCTTCTTATTTTTTCATTGCAGTCTTTTTTCTCCAATGTAGCAAAATACAAGGTCACTGAGAATTCCCACAGTTTACATTTTACAGACTCAACCACACAGACAGACTAGACCAACAATCTCCTGAGCCAAAGTGAAAAACCTAAAGGGACAGATGTGTTGGTCTAATACAACCAATCCCTGGGTCAGTTAACTGCAGCCAGGGGGCTGAGCCACACTGGACATAGGCTGCTTTTGTTTCTGTGGCAGCCTGTGGAGAGTGAATAACATTTCAGTAACAGTAGAACATCTTTCCTAATGAAAAAATAGCAGCTTAAGTTTTCATCCTTATATCCATTTACTTATTATTTGCCAGACATTTTACTAGACTCCAGGGACGTACCCGTTAATAAGAAAGATAGCTCTTGTCCAGCAGAATTGTTAAATGTTATGGTAGAGAATGATAAACAAGAAACAAAAATTCAGTAAAAGAGTAGCTATCATGAATACTAAAAAAATTCTTGTACCATGCTAAACAGTTTATATGCATTACCTCTTCTAATTTTCATAAAACAGTAGAATCACTTGACAGTGGAAGAAAACTGGGCTTAGTTTGGCGGTGTAACTTATTCCAAGTCACACAGCTAAGAAAGCACACACTGAAGATTCTGAGAGAGGTCAGCTTGACACCAAAATCTGTATCTATCTAAATGAAATCACACTGGTATTCTGATAGTAGAATCACACAGGAACACATTGAAAATGACTTCCATGGTCAAGGCAAGTTCTGTAGAGGAACTGAAGTATATACTGCAAACTCAAGGATGAATATAATTTAGCTCACTAAAGAGGAAGTGGTGTATTCTAGATTAAAAAAGAAAACACACATGTAAAGAGACAGGAATGAGATGGTCATGGCTGAGGAAGAAAAAGACCTACAGTGCTGCTGACACAGAGTAATGGAGAAATGTTGTCAAAACAAAAGCTAGAGGAGAATTCATCCACACCAGTGCATATATAAACAGTTCATTCCTTTTTATTGCTGAGTAAAATTCACTGTATGTATGTACCAAAATTTGTTAACTCTGCCCACTGATGGGCAGTTTGACTATTTCCCACTTATAAATAAATCCACTATAAACATTTTCATGTTCATATATCACTGTATAAACATATCTTTTATTTTCCTTCTGCTAAACACCTAGAAATATCGTGACTGGATTATATGGTACTACATGCTTACATTTTCCAATGAGTCAACTCTTCGCATGAGGTGGCCAAAGTACTGGAGTTTCAGCTTTAGCATCATTCCTTCCAAAGAAATTCCAGGGCCGATCTCCTTCAGAATAGACTGGTTGGATCTCCGGAGGGGTTGGGGGCAGGAGGAGAAGGACAACAGAGGATGAGACAGCTAGATGGCATCACTGACTCGATGGGCGTGAGTCTGAGTGAACTCTGGGGTTGGTGATGGACAGGGAGGCCTGGCGTGCTGTGATTCATGAGGTCGCAAAGAGTCAGACACGACTGAGAGACTGAACTGAACTGAACGTGCTTATATTTATAAAAAACTGCCTAATTGTTTTCCAAAGTGCCTATACCATTTTATATTCCTTCCAGAAGTATATGAGGGTTGAGATTCTTCCATATCTTCACCGATACTTGCCATGGGCAATCTTTTTAATTAGAAATTCTAATAGGTACAAGGTAATATCTCCCAGTGGTTTTAATCTGTAGTTCCCTAAAATATGGAACATCTTTCCATGCTGTTATTTGCCATCTATATATTTTCTTTGATGAGGCATTTCTTAAAAACAATTTTCTTATTTTTTATTGGGTTATCTTACTATTGAGTCTTGAGTGTTCTTTAATTCTCTGTAATTCAAGTTATTTATTAGACATATGATTCATAAGTATTTCTCTTAGTTGTGACTTTTCATTCTCTTACCAGTATCTTTTAAAGAGCAGAAGTTCTTAATTTTGACAAAATCTAATTTATCTATGTTTACCTTTATGAATCATGCTTTTGATATCATATGTAAATGTTCTTTGCCTAAACATGCAATCACAAATATTTTCTCTTGGGTTTTATTTTAGAAGTTTTACAGTTTTAGGTTTTGTATTTAGGTCTAGGATCCATAACTTTGAATCAGATGCAAGTTAAAATAGCCAAAGTAAAGCTGGAAAAAAAAGGAACAATGTCTGAGTACTACTTCACTCCAAGAGTTACTATGTAGCCACAGTAATCAGGAGTGTGACAGTGGTATAAATAGAGACACAAAGGAACAGAATAAAGAGTCCAGAAAGAGACTCATTCACACAAGATCAACTGATGTTCAACAAAGTTTCATAGACAGTTAAGTGGCAAAGGATAGTCTTTTCAACAAATCAAACTGGAAGATGGAATGATCATATAGCTCCTATGCATAAATAAATAATAAAATCTGATCCATATTTCATGCTATCCAATATTGGTTTTAACTATAACAAACTATTTATAATAGCTTAAAAAATGTGATTAATAGAAGTTTGATTGACATTGCAGAGAAAAGGGAACCCTACTATACTGTTGGAAGGACTATATTAATAAATTGGTACAACCACTATGGAGAATAGTATGAAGGTTCTTTAAAAATTAAAAATAGAACTACCATATGATCCAGCAATCCCACTCCTAGGCATATATCTGGAGAGAACCATAATTCAAAAATAGACATGCTCCTCAATATTCATTGCAGCACTATTTACAATACCATAGCCAAGATATGGAAGTAACCTAAATATCCATCAACAGAGGAATGGATAAAGAAGATGTGGTACATACATACAATGAAATACTAGTCATAAAAAGAAAGAAAGAATGTCATTTGTAGTAATTTGGCTGGACAAAGGGGTTATCACACTAAGTGAAGTAAGTCATACAAAGACAAATATCATGTGACATCATTTATACATGGGATTTTTTTTTAAAGATACATATGAACTTATTTATCAAAGAGATTTATTATTTATCAAACAATAACCTATTTGCCAAAGGGGAAATGTGGCAGGGGGATAAACGAAGAGGTTGGGATTAAAATATATACACTACTATAGATAAAATAGATAACAAAGACCTCCTATATAGCACAAGAAATTCTGTTCAATATTTTGTAAAATAATCAGTTCAGTTCAGTTGAGTTGCTCAGTCCTGTCCGACTCTTTGCGACCCCATGAACTGCAACACAATAGGCTCTCCTGTCCATCACCAACTCCTGGAGTCCACCCAAACCCATGTCCATTGAGTCGGTGATGCCGTCCAACCATCTCATCCTCTGTCATCCCCTTCTCCTCCTGCCCTCAATCTTCCCCAACACCAGGGTCGTTTCAAATGAGTCATCTCTTCGCATCAGGTGGCCAAAGTATTGGAGTTTCAGCTTCAACATAAATCCTTCTAATGAACACCAAGGACTGATCTCCTTTAAGAGATCAGACTGGGTGGATATCCTTGCAGTCCAAGGGTCTCTCAGAGTCTTCTCCAACACCACACTTCAAAAGCATCAATTCTTCTGTGCTCAAGTTTCTTTATAGTGCAACTCTCATATCCATACATGACTACTCAAAAAACCATAGCCTTGACTAGATGGACATTTGTTGGCAAAGTAATGTCTCTGCTTTTTAATATGCTGTCTAGATTGGTCATAACTTTCCTTCTAAGGAGTAAGCGTCTTTTAATTTCATGGCTGCAATCATGATCTACAGTGATTTTGGAGCCCTAGAAAATAAAGTCAGCCACTGTTTCCACTGTTTCCCATCTATTTGCCAGGAAGTGAAGAGACCGAATGCCATGATCTTAGTTTTCTGAATGTTGAGCTATAAGCCAACTTTTTCACTCTCCACTTTCATTTTCATCATGAAGCTCTTTAGTTCTTCTTTACTTTCTGCCGTAAGGGTGGTGTCATCTGCATATCTGAGGTTATTGCTATTTCTCCCAGCAATCTTGATTCCAGCTTGTGCTTCTTCCAGCCCCACGTTTCTCATGATGTACTCTGCATATAAGTTAAGTAAGCAGGGTGACAATATACAGCCTTGATGTACTCCTTTTCCTATTTGGAACCAGTCTGTTGTTCCATGTCCAGTTCTAACTGTTGCTTCCTGACCTGCATACAGATTCTCAAGAGGCAGGTCAGGTGGTCTAGTATTCCCATCTCTTTCAGAATTTTCCACAGTTTATTGTGATCCACACAGTCAAAGGCTTTGGCATAGTCAATAAAGCAGAAATAGGTATTTTTCTGGAACTCTTGCTTTTTTGATGATTCAGAATAGACATATGTATATGTAAAACTGAACCACTTTGCTGTACACCTGAAACTAACACATTTTTAATAAAATATATCCCAAAATAAAATAAACATAATATTTACTAAAAAAGTAGAAATAAAAAGTTAAATAGCTAACAAGAAAGTGATTAACAGAATCTTGATCTAAGCAATAGATACATTAGTACTACAAATATGTCATGAATAAAATGAGACTTATATAGGAGTAAAATACCAGGAGAGAGAAAAGGTTTCACCAAATTATAACATGTATAATAAAAAGATAAAAGTACTTTTACAAAAAGCATGTGCAAATAGAAAATGCTCTAAATTAGATCAAAGGGCTTATATAAAGGAAATGTCATCACTTTAGAAAATAATATTTTATTATTGCAGTTGTGCTCAAGGTTATTGTTAGTCATGGAAGTCTTTATTTAAGGG
This sequence comes from Aepyceros melampus, assembly GCA_006408695.1. Lineage (NCBI taxonomy): Eukaryota > Metazoa > Chordata > Mammalia > Artiodactyla > Bovidae > Aepyceros > Aepyceros melampus. The sequence goes on along the minus strand of SJXQ01005160.1, from coordinate 91,021 downwards.
AAATGTTAAACAAAACCAATAAACAAAGCTAGGGTGAGAGACCAAAACCATATTAGCTCACTCTTTTTACCCTCATCCTTCTGTATGCAAATAGCCATCTCTTATCAAGGTCCCTAGGATACTTCTATGGACACATCAGTTATTGAGGTCCATACATAACACATATAGCCATTTCATATTCAGGCCCCTAGAATACTTCTGGTAAATCTTAGTTTGAGCAGTAGGATTTTTTGTGTGAATGTGTGAGAAAGGTAAGTAGAATTGGGGACTATCAATTGCACGTTGTCAGCTTTAGTAGACACATTTTTTTTCTTTGGCTATCAAATCAAGGTACTTGGAACTGGGTGACTTAAAGCAACAGAAACGTGTTGTTTTCCAATTTCAGAAGGTCTGAAATTTCAAGAAGTCTGAAATCAAGGTGTTAGCAGGGACATACAATCAACAAAATCTCTAGAAGAGGACTCTTTCTAGCCATTTTCAGCTTCTGGTAGCCACAGACATTCTCTGGCTTGAGACAGCATAAAGCTAATCTGCCTCTATGTTCAAGTGGCATTCTCCTTGTATCTTGACATGGCCATCTTCATACAAGAGCATCATTCATGTTAGATTAGGTGCCCACTTTACTCAAGTATGACATCATCTTAACCAATTACATCTACAATAATTCTATTTCCAAATTAAACCACATTCTGAGATACCGAGGGTAAAGAATTCAAGATATCTTTTTTTGGGTAGACACCCTTATGGCAGAAAGTGAAGAAGAACTAAAAAGCCTCTTGATGAAAGTGAAAGAGGAGAGTGAAAAAGTTGGCTAAAGCTCAACATTCAGAAAACTAAGATCATGGCATTTGGTCCCATCAATTCCTGGCAAACAGATGGTGAAACAGTGGAAACAGTGGCTGACTTTATTTTCTGGGGCTCCAAAATCACTGCAGATGGTGATTGCAGCCATGAAATTAAAAGATGCTTACTCCTTAGAAGGAAAGTTATGACCAACCTAGACAGCATATTAAAAAGCAGAGACATTACTTTGCCAACAAATGTCCATCTAGTCAAGGCTATGGTTTTTCCAGTGGTCACATATGGATGTGAGAGTTGGACTATAAAGAAAGCTGAGCACTGAAGAATTGATGCTTTTGAAGTGTGGTGTTGGAGAAGACTCTTGAGAGTCCCTTGGACTGCAAGGAGATCCAACCAGTCCATTCTAAAGGAGAACATTCCTTAATGTTCATTGGAAGGGCTGATGTTGAAGCTGAAACTCCGATAGTTGGTCCACCTGTTGCAAAGAGCTGACTCTTTTGAAAAGACTCTGATGCTGGGAAAGATTGGGGGCAGGAGGAGAAGGGGATGACAGAGGATGAGATGGCTGGATGGCATCACCAACTCAATGGACATGAGTTTGGGTAAACTCCAGGAGTTGGTGATGGACAGGGAGGCCTGGTATGCTGCGGTTCATGGGGTTGCAAAGAGTCGGACACAACTGAGCAACTGAACTGAACTGTTCAACCCATAACACTAAATAATGAGAAACCATTCTACCAATAATTGAACACTGCTTGTATCAATGTTCACTTCTAGTAACAATGTATTAGAATTCACTTTTCTGACATGCTAATCATTATTAGATTTTATAATATGTCTAGCTTTATGGCTACAAAACACTGTTTATCTGTTGCATTTTCCTGATTACTAGTGAAATTGGACATCTTTTTATATGTATAATGGGTATCCTGATTTTCTCTTTTGTAAACTGCTTGTTCATTTCCTTTTTCTATTTTCCTATGGGGTCATTTATAATTTTTTATTCATGTGAAAGATATCTCTATAGTTTTTGATAGTAATAGTGGCGGCAGCTAGTGGTAAAGAACCCACCAGCAAATGCAGGAGACGTAAGAGACACGGGTTTGATCTTGGGTCAGGAAGATGCCCTGGAGGAGGAAATGGTAACCCACTCCAGTATTCTTGTCTAGAGAATCCCATGGATAGAAGAGTCAATGGGGTCCAGTCCATGGGGTCATAAAGAGTCAGACACAACTGAACAGATTTAACACTTAGCACGCACACAGTGGTTACCTAAATGTCTGATGTATTGTACGTATTTAACAATCAAAATAATATTTAATGCAGCCAACTAACTCTATCAACTTAAAAAGACAGAAATGAAAAGCTGAGAATGGAGGAGCAATACATAACATTTGTGGTTCACTATCAGACACAGACACATCCACAAACATTTACACACTTTTTAATTATTCTCATTCCCAAGGTGAAATTGCTACTTCAGGTAAGTAGGCAAATGTCACGTTACCAGGATCGTTGGAGGGGTTTCCATGGCTTGAAATAACATTAAGGGAAGAAGCAGAACAAGCCTCAATAACTGTTTTCAACAATTTCCTCCCTTCTTGATATAAAACACCATTCTACAGCTAAGGAGATCCAACCTGTCCATCCTAAACGAGATCAGTTGTGGGTGTTCATTGGAAGGACTGATGTGAAGCTGAAATTTCAATACTTTGGCCACCTGATGTGAAGAGCTGACTCATTGGAAAAGACCCTGATGTTGGGAAAGATTAAGGGCAGGAGAAGAAGGGGACAACAGAGGATGAGATGGTTTGATGGCATCACTGACTCAGTGGACATGGGTTTGGGTGAACTCTGAGAGTTGGTGATGGACAGGGAGGCCTGGCATGCTGCAGTTCATGGGGTCGCAAAGAGTCGGACAAGACTGAGCGACTGAACTGAACAGCTGAGCAAACAACCTGAGTGTCAAAATGCTGGGAAATCCACATGTATTTGAACTAAAGACTGGAAACATTTAAGGAACGACTTGGAAGAAGCCACAAATATGAAATCTGACTCTGGCAATAAATAAAAGCCAGCTTACTTTAGAGTATATTCTATTTGCAAAATATCTGGGAACAGAACTAGAAAACAGAACACAAAGATCTCTTAGAGTACAAAGTGGTTGTCTTCATTTTGCACTCGATACGATTTTTGAGATAACAATTTTTAAAGTATAATTTGCCCATCCATGAAAGTAGTTTATGGATACAAACATATACAAATAAATATAGAAATATACAAATATAAAAAATATATGCAAAGTCACAGTACTGTTAGCCAAGTAAGTTTCTCTCCAGTTTTTTCTAAACATAAATTTTTGTTTGCCTATTTCTTTATTCAGTTGACTGATACAGAATTAGTCAGTATAAACTGCAGGTTATACTTCAGTAGCAAAGTAACATAGCAAACTAACTCTGCTTTTTAAGCATCTTAATACAACAAAGGCTATTTCTTGTTAACTCTGAATGTTTGATACAAGAGTACTTTGTTCTGCTCCACAAAATCTGTAGCTCATGGAAGCTCATTAAAAAATATAGTTTCAGAACTCCTTTCAAAAGACTAGTAGAAAACCACATAGAGGCTTTTTCAGTCATGTTTCATGAACAAGAATGAGTCAATGGCCCGACCTCACTGCCAGAGATCTGGGAAGGGTAGTCTCTCCTACACTCCAAAGGAGAGAAAACTGGATACTGGAAAGCATTACAATGTCTACCAGAGCTAATATGCTTTGTTTCCTTTTTCATTTGGAAGCAGCAGTGTTTTTCCTTGGCAAGTTTCTGAAGAATTTGGCCTGATGTTTTTATCTTACACAACCCAAACTTGTCTTGGAATCATTAGGAATATCCATGTGTAATGTTTTGTTGGCACTTTTTAATCTAAGCATATTACTTAATAAATTCCTTTTTGGAAAGGATCAGCTTAATATAGTAAGGATACAGATGACAGATTTGAGCAGAAAGCAGTCCTGGAAGGTAACAAGTAGGGAGTATTCTATGGCCATAACCTATGTGAGCTTACCTCTTACAGAATATCCACCTTAATATTCCAACTAAACAGGAGTTTCTCAGCCTTGCGAAGAGAGAGTAATGAATTTTAATTTATTATGAATTTGAACTCTATTCCTCCTTCACTAATGTGGTCATTTACCATTGATTTTTTTTCGAATATATAGCCCTGTCTCCTTTCCTGAAAAAAGAAGCCATTAATCACCTACAAGAAAAACTGAGATAATTCAGAAGATAGATAGAGTGGGAAAAGTAATTTTCAGGTTTAATAATGTCCAATGTACATTTTCAGGCTTCCCAGGTAGCACAGTGGTAAAGTATCCACCGGTCAATGAGAGGACATAAGAGACACGAATTAGATACTTGGTTCGGGAAGATCCCTAGAGGAGGAAATAGTAACCCATTCCAGTATTCTTGCCTGGAGAATCCCATGGACAGAGGAGCCTGGTGGGCTACAGTCCACGGGGTCACAAAGAGTTGGACACAACTAAGCACAAATGCACAATAAGCACTTTTACACCTTTGGGAGGAAAAAAGAGGATAAAGATAAAATAAAAATTTTTTAAAGATCTGACTTTTGATCTATTCTATAAATTTTGAGAATGCTTACTTTGTTTTATAAATGGAGAAGTTTGACAGAAATGCATAACTTTATCATTAGACAAAGTGATCTTTGCTCACAGGCCAGCCTAGTATCTTGTAATGGATGTTTCACTTACTTTCCATCTGTTTTTTGTTTTTTGTTTTTTTTTTAATAGATTATTTTCACTGAGGAGAGAGGAAGGTACAATGTATCAATCATGCACTTATCGGCTTTGTCACTTGAAATTTTAAAATATTCTCTAATTGTGTTTAACTTCAGGGCCCAGTTCTAACACTGTCTCTGTACTGTGCTTAGTCGCTCAGTCATGTCTGACTCTTTGAGAACCCAGGGACTGTAGCCCATCAGGCTCCTCTGTCCATGGGGATTCTCCAGGCAAGAATAATGAAGTGGGTTGCCATGCCCTCCTCCAGGGAATCTGCCCAACCCAGGGATTGAACCCAGATCTCCCCACTGCAGGTGAATTCTTTACCATATGAGCCACCAGGGAAACCCAAAGAATACTAGAGTGAGATAGCCTATCCCTTCTCCAGGGGATCTTCCTGACCCAGGAATCAAACTGGGTTCTTCTGCATTGCAGGAGGATTCTTTACCAGTTGAGCTACCAGCTATCGAGCACACATTTTAGAACACACTAGGTGAGATTATATATTAATTCTTCTGTCAATTCGTGGCCATTTGCTAACCAACACTTTACATAAAGACTTTATTACTTTTTTAAAAAGTTAACTATGTGTTTGATTTTCCCATCTAATTGCTTTTTAACTACCTGGAAACAGAATGTTTCATTTTGTGCTAAGGAAATCCCTGTATTAGTTTCTTATAGCTGCAGTAACAAATGATTACAAACCTGGTGGCTTAAGTCATCAGCAATCTATTCTCTCAGAGTTTTGGAGGCCAAAAATCTGAAGCTGATTTCATGAGACAAAATGGAAGAAGGGTCTGTCAGTAGGGCTGCATTTCCACTGGAGGCTCTAGGAGAGAAGTTGTCTGCCGGGAGCCACCACGGGAGATCCCACCCATGACAGGGTTATGTGGAAGAGAACTGTTAAGCAAGGCTTCAGGACTCAAAGGGCTCCCTAGGCTTTCTCAAGCATCTACCCCAAAACCAGAATCTGTCTGTTTTACTATTTCATGACTTTTACCAACTCCTCTGACATTAACAGGGGGCTAACCTTGACCACCTTTCTCTGGAGAAAATCAACTTAGGGCTATAGCTAATAAGTCTCCTGGACATGAGAGGAATATTTCAAATCAACCCCCCTCTGTTAGCATTCTAGCTTGCTCAGCAGGTATATCCAGACTCTTAGAGCTACACATGTGATTATTTACAGCCTCCCAACTGTGAGAGGCACAGAAAGCCTAAAACATAGAGCTTTTCAAAGAATTAAAAGTTATTAGAGTCGTGCTGGTGTAGGATTTCATTATTGGGCCAAAGCTTGTTGCTAAGTTCCCATATCTCTTATCCACTGTCACCTGGGAATGCATTAGTTAATGTAGTGAGAATGTAAGAAAAACAAGTGTAGCCTTGAATTTAGCTACATTAGATCTTTGAGCTAATTGGATCTTTCTTGTAACTCACTGCACCTTTACTCTGTGAAAAATGTAACTCTGTTTGGCATTTTCTGAGGCTGACATAGGTTAGAAATACAAAGAAAAAACACTTTGAGGGAAAATAAGTTTTCTGATTGAGCAGCCTTTATCAAAAGAGGGTCATAAAATGTTCACAGGCCTCCAAGGCTAGAAGATACTGTACACAACATCATTTGTGGGAAAGGTATGCAGAAAAATCCTGGTTTCAATAAGGGCAAAACTGCTAGAATGTTTGGGCTGACTCTGTATGACCTTGCATCTTTCATTTATCTCTATGTACAAAAACGTATATATAAGTACCTTTTGAAAATAAAGCTACTGGGCCTCACTCACCAAAGCAGCTTGGTCACCCTGTGTCTTTCATTCTCTCTCTCTCCTTTTCCCTCTCTTTTTCAGGCTGACCCTTGTGGAACATAGGGGCTCCCTGAATTCACTTATCTGCCCAGGTTTCTAAGACCTGAATGGGAAGATATTCTGCATCTTCACTCCCTCGGGAGACCGGGACGGCACCTGTGGCCTCCGTGAACAGAGCAAACTTCTTGTTTCGGAGTTTTATTGGTTCTCTATGTAAACCAAGGAATTTCAGCCTCTTTCTTGCCTCTGTTTTCTTATCTTCAACATTCTTTCCTTATCTCTCTCTAAATCAATCGCCAATGCCATTTCTCCTTCGGGTTTCCCTGGATCCTGCAGGGGCTGGACCCCTGCAGTTGTCCTCTGATCCTTTCAACTTCTGGGTGTTATCCGCACCCTTTGACTCGTGGCCACATCACTGCAATCTCTGTCTCTCTTGTAACATTGCCTCATCCCCTTCTTTGTGTGTCTTATCTTCCTCTGCCTCTCTTTTACCAAGATGCTCATGATGGCATTTAGGACATACCCAGAAAAGCCAGGAAGATCTCTCCTCTTAAGATTCTCATCACACCCGTGAAGACCCATTTTCAAAATATGGTAGTATTTACAGATCGCAGGAATTAGGACATGGGCATGTCTTCGAATGCATCATTAGCCTACCACACTCCCCAACCCTTGTCCAGTTTGGAGCTCAGTCCTCTAAACACAATACATGCTCAGGTACATCTTGAGAGCAGTATCTGCCTGTCTCTGTCTGTGGTTGCAATGTTCCTCCTCTCCACCTTTTTGGTGGGCTGACTTATTTGCACACCATCAAAGTCAATCTAAAATGGCAGCCTTCATCTGAGGGACTGCCTAAGTGTCCCTCGCCTTGGTCTCCACAGATTACTAATTCATTCTCTCAGTAGCCTCATTTCAAACTCATTAGAGAGACTATCTAACCCCTTCTTTCTGTCTCATACTCACTGTTTCTGAAGGCAACACAGGCCAGAAGGAAGAGCTCAGAATTACAGATGTTGCAGATTCTCTCTTAAAGAAGAGGGGATGGGAGAAGACATAACTCAACTATAGTGGAGGCATATGATAGACACTTCTTTTCTTTGGTTTGCAAGATTAACTTCAGTCTACAGGCTTGCTAATCAGAGTTTTAGGACCTAGATTAGAGGAGATTTAATGAATAATATCCCTTTTTTTTTCCTACATACCGCCTTCTGAAATCTGGAAATTGTTTTTTATTTGCACATTTTGCTGGGCAACCCAAGGATCAAACCTTGGACTCCCTCTGGTCTCAGGGCAAGGCATGTGATGTCTAACCCCAGCTTAATCTCCAGTTTCCTATATGACATCTTTTGTCAAAATACATTCCTTCTAGTTCTGATTTTCTAGCGTCAGTAGGAAACACCGTATCTTAATATACCATTCTCCACTAAATTGAAAAACTCCAAACTAACGTAAGTGTATACTTTTATATTATTGTTCAGTCACTAAGTTGTGTCCAACTCTCTGCAACTCCACAGACTGCAGCATGCCAGGCTTCCCTGTCTGCCACAATCTCATGAAATTTGTTCAAATTATGTCCATTGAGTTGATGATGCTACCTAACCATCTCATAATACAAATTTCTAAATGAGGGCATTTTATTGCCTTTCCAAAGAAAATCACATGGAACATTGTGAAATTCAATAATAGAAACAGAGACAAGGAGGAAAAAAACAGAAAAATTCTATTTTGTTGCTGCCAACAGCCTGGAAATTCCCTTTAAGAAATATTTTAAAATTAAGATAGCAGCTGGAAGCATTTAGATATTCCAAAATACTTCAACATTCCTTATGGTCTGACATTTAAATTAAAAATTTAATCATGTATTTAAAAAAGAAATAGAGTGGATTTCTTAGCAAAACAGTTTTTAGAAAAATTAATTTCTTATTTCTTCTGCGTCTTCAAGAAAATATCTCTGATTGTGCTTGCTCCTTCTGTTCTCCCCACTCTTGTCTGAAATGGGTACAGGCAGAAGACAGGATATTAATCCCACAAACACTGAACCAGTAATTAAGTAAAAATGCTTATGGTATTTCCTCTTAACATTTTACATGTATTTTTGTCTGCTATTTTACAGTTTGGACTTTGTTCTCCCAGGAGACTCCTAAGCCGTTTCCTTAAAATGCTTCTATCCGTTTTGTTTTATTTTGCTCAAATTTTCCCAGGGCATTCTTTTGCACTCTAAAAGCAGAGACGTCAATTTTGGAAGCTGATTAGCTTTCCACATGTGAGAGTTGTCCTGGGTATTCAGCACAGAATACCTACCTATCTACAGGAGATGGAGTTTCATTTGTGGTCTGCATTACCTTAATGTCTGCTTGCTTACCACTAAATTGACCATAAAATATATGTTTCATGAAGATTAATTATTGTTAATTAAGCATGTGCACATCCTCACATGAAAGATAATACTTAAAATTAAATTTTGACACTTATATTTAGCTATAAATATACTTTATGAGGAAGGTACTATAAATTCTTGGAGAAATCTTCCCTGACAATATTTTCACTCTTCTCTCCAATTTAGAAACTTCACCAACAAAGACGGATGTGAGACAAGACAAAGAAAGATTAGTGTTTAGAATTCTGATTAAGGAGAAGAAAGTCTGGATTTGACAACAGATCTCTTTTTCTTTCTGTTCTGAAAATTCCAAGTTCCTAAAAGCTGAGAATTAGATTACTGTTAGGAAACCTTACACATAAACAGTAATCCTGGGCAATCAAAATGGGCCTCTGGTCAAGTGTGATTAGGGATGCCTCACTGTTAGTCTACATCAGGCTGGGATATATGACACAGTGATTCTGTGTCTAGTTCATGTGTGCAGATCCATTTTGTCATGCTGAAGCAGTCCTCTCCCCAAGAATCCCAAGTCTGTCTGACTAGACAAAGTAACAAAATGGCCTTTAAGTTGCTAATTTCCACCCTGTGATACTAGTGAAAAATTAAAATGAGTCTGCAAAAGCCTGAAATTAAATATATCATGTGTTAATCTATTCTCTATAAAATGCAAATGTTCCTATCAAATTTAATAGATCATATATTTTTAAATTTCTTTCAATGGTTTATGCCAGGAACTTGAAGGTACAGCAAGCCAAGAGTACAGAGGCAGGAAGTCTCTAGTGTGTCCTTGAAAAATTCCTTGCCATTTGGCAAGAAAATAATCTGGAAAGAAATTTCTATATTATCTACATTTTGTACTAGAGAAGAGATAGGCATAAACTTCTAATTTGTCTTTAGTGACTAAATACCTCAATTTCTCAACATTTTAGAGAGAGAGAAAGAAGGTGGAGCAGACAGAGAGGGAGGGGGGAAAAGCAGAGAGGAAAAGAAGGAGTGGTAGATCATAAGACTGAGTTGTGTTTCTTGTCTTCTACACTGTCCTCACAATACCAATTTAATGTTTGAGAGTAAAATTTTACAGAAAGCAATGGGCTGAAAATAAGGTAAAACAATGCTCTCTAAAATGATATTAATGTATACCTATAAATGAAAGCCCCCGTTTCTTGTGGTTATGGTGAATTCTATTTTAGCTTTAAAACTAATATTCAGAAATCTGTTACATTTGTATACAGTAACATGAACTGTTAGAAAGATGAAGTAAGGAAACAAGCCTATTACCATTGTATCAAAAAGAATAAAATTCCTAGGAATAAACCTATCTAAGGAGGTAAAACACTTGTACTCAGAAAACAATATTGAAGATGACACAAAACAGAAAGATACACCATGTTCTTGGATTGAAAGAATCAATATTGTTCAAATGAGTATTGTATCCAAGGAAATCTACAGATTCAATGCAATCGCTATGAAATTACCAATGGCATTTTTCACAAAACCTGAACAAATAATTTTGATGTAATTTGTATGGAAACACAAAATACCCTAGCCAGAACAATCTTGAGAAAGACGAAAAGGCTGACGATATCATACGCTCTGATGCAGACAATACTACAAAGCTAAGTAATCAAAACAGTATGGTACTGGCATGAAAACAAACACACAGATCAATGGAACAGGATAGAGAGCCTAAAAATAAACTCACACTTATGGTTAATCAGTCTATGACAAAGGAGGCAATAATACACAAAGGAGAAAAGACAGTCTCTTCAGTAGTGGTGCTGAGAAAATTAGAGAGCTAAATGTAAAAGAATGAAAATAGAACATTCTCTAACACCATATATAAAAATAGACTTAAAATGGATTAAAGACCTAAATGTAGGAAGGGATGCTCCTAGAGGGAAAACAGAGGCAGAATACTCTTTGACATAAGCCACAGCAATATATTTTTTTAATCCATTTCCTAAAGTAAAGGGGGAAGAAAGCAAAAATAAATAAATAGGACCTAATTAAACTTAAAAGCTTTTGACAACAAAGTCATTGAAAAATAAGACAACATACTAAATGGGAGAAAATATTTGCACCAATGTGACCAATAAAGGATTACTATTTAAAATAGTTCATACAATTCAACATCAAAAAGCAAACAACCCAATTTAAAAATAGGCAGAAAAATTAAATAAATGCATTTCCAAAGAGGAAATGCAGATGACCAACAGGCAATGAGCAGATGCTCAACATCACTAATAATCAGGGAAATGGAATCAAAACCACAATGAGATATCACCTTTTATCTGTCAGTATGGTATCATCAAAATGAACACAAATAACAAATGTTGGCACAGTTGTGGAGTAAAAGAACCCCTGTACACTCTTGGTGGGAATGTAAATTGGTGCAGCCACTGTGGAAAACAGTATGAAGTTTTCTCAAAACATTAAAAACAGAACTACCATTTGACCTAGAAATTCCACTCTTGTGCATATATATTTAAAAAAACAACAACAATACTAAATTGAAAAGATACATGTACCCCAATGCCCCTAGGAGCATTATTCATAATTGCCAGTATGAAAGCAATCCAAGTGTCCATCAGTAAATGAATGGATAAAGAACATGCGTGTGTGTGTGTGTGTGTGTGTGTATTCTATATAGCATATATAGTCTTCCCAGGTGGCACTAATGGTAAAGAACCCTCCTGCCAATGCAGGAAACATAAGAGACACAAATTCCAACCTTGGGTCAGGAAGATCCCCTGGAGGAGGGCAAGGCAACCCACCCCAGTATTCCTGCCTGGAGAATATCATGAACAGAAGAGCCTGGCAGGCAATAGTCCATAGGATTGCAAAGAGTCAGACACAACTAAAGGGACTTAGATAGCAATGGAATACTGTGCTGTGTTGTGTGTGTGTGTGTGTGTGTATAAAATCAAATAGTACTAAGCCCTAAAAAAAAATGGAACTTTGCCATTTGCAACAACATAGATGGACTTGGAGGATATTATGCTAAATGAAACAAGTCAGACAGAGAAAGGCAAATACTGCATGTTACCACTTATATGTGGAATCTGAAGAAATACAACAAACTAATGAATATAACAAAAAAGAAGCAGACTCTTAGAGAACAAACCAGCGGTTACCAGTGGGGAGTGGGAAGAGGGAGGCAACACAGTCACTGGGGCATGGGAAGTACAAACTATTTCATATAAGATAGACTACAGAGGAACAAGATGGTGGAGGAGTAGGTGGACGTGAAATACATTTCTCTCCATGGATGCATAAGGAATCACCTTCAGACACAGAAATGCATACAGAACACCGAGAGCAGAAAGGAGTACCTGACCAGCAGAAAAGAATATGCAGACCCATGCAAAATTCAGTAGGATGAAGGAACTAGGGGGTGAAATGGTAGTGTTAGCAGCACTGAACCTGCCCTCAGTGGGTGGGGGAACTGAAGCAGGGGTCCGATCCCCACATCAGGGCAATTGCCTGTGTCAGAGGAGAAACATTTAAGGCTGAGAGGGAAACAGCTGATCTGTGGCACCCTAAATGGAATGAGAATCAGACAGTCCTTGCTGCAGCCATACATATCCTAGATGGCACAGTGGCTGGGAGCTGAAGTTGAGGGATTGTGGAGCAATCCCATGGTGAGGGCTGTTGTTGATTGCAGAGAGACAGATCAAGGGGATGTAAGGGAGGAGACTGTGGTGGGGAATGCCTGTGGAGGTAAGCCGGGCAGCCATGGAAGCAAGGTGATACTGCTGAGTCACGTGTAGGGGGTGGAGCATCACCATATCTCTCCCCAACCTGACAGCATTGGCAGCTGAACAAAAGAGAGGCTGGCCCATCAGACACCTGATGCACTGACACCACTCAGGGTGCCCCTTTAAGTGCCTGACATGCTGATTTACAGAGTATGACCCCAAGTGAGGGGCCCTTCTATGTGCCTCATGCACCAAAAAACAGAGAAGGACCCCATTGCAGCAGCAATGCCATAAGAAACTATTTGTGGTATCTTAGTTCCTGATCAGAGAGCAAGCCCTGAGCCTTTGGAGTGGGAACACTGACTCCAAGGCCCTAGACTACAAGAGAACTAACACTGCTGCTGCTGCTAAGTCACTTCAGTCATGTCCGACTCTGTGCAACCCCATAGACGGCAGCCCACCAGGCTCCCCCGTCCCTGGGATTCTCCAGGCAAGAACACTGGAGTCAGTTGCCATTTCCTTCTCCAATGCATGAAAGTGAAAAGTGAAAGTGAAGTCACTCAGTCAAGTCCGATTCTTCACGACCCCATGGACTGCAGCCTACCGGCTCCTCCGTCCATGGGATTTTCCAGGGAACTAACCCTGAGTGAGTGAAATCACTCAGTCGTGTCCGACTCTTTGTGACCCCATGGACTGTAGCCCACCAGGTTCCTCCATCCATGGAATTTTCTAGGCAAGAGTACTGGAGTGGGTTGCCAATAGTGAGAACTCACACAAAGGAAACCACTGTAATACAAGACCCAGCATCACCCAACCACCAATAGCACCCTGAGCAAGACACCTCATCTAAATAACAAACAAAACAAAAATACAAACCCAGTCATCAGCAGACAGGATTACTACCTCACTCAGCCTTGCCCATCAGAGAGAAAACAAACAAATAAAAATTCAGCACAAATTTCACCTTATAAGAAGCTTCAGTTCAGTTCAGTTCAGTCGCTCAGTCGTGTCCTACTCTTTGCAACCCAATGAATCACAGCACATCAGGCCTCCCTGTCCATCACCAACTCCCAGAGTTCACTCAGATTTACGTCCATCGAGTCAGTGATGCCATCCAGCCAGCTCATCCTCTGTCGTCTGGACCAAACATAGAGGGCAGAGACCAAAGGAAGAAAGAATTCAACCTTGAAGCTTGGGAAAAGGAGACCTCAAACACAATAAGTTAAAAAAATAATAATGAAAAGGCAGAGAAATATTGCACAAATGAAGGAACAAATTGAAAATACAGAAGTCCAAATAAATGAAGAAGAAATAGGCAAACCACCTGAAAAGGAATTCAGAATAATGATAGATAAAGATGATCAAAAATCTTGAAGGCAAATGGAGAAAGTGCAAGAATCAATTAACAGAGACCTAGAAGAATTAAAGAATAAACATGCAGAGGCAAACAACAGAATTACTGAAATTAAAAATACTCTAGAAGGAATCAATAGCAGAGTATCTGAAGCAGAAGAATGAATCAGTGAGCTGGAAGATAAAATGGTGGAAATAACTTCTGAAGAACAGAATAAAAATATGAAAAGAATTGAGGATAGACTCAGAGACCTCTGGGATGATATCAAATGCACAACATTCAAATAAAAGGAGTCCCAGAAGAAGAAGGGGGAAAGAAAGGTTATGAGAAAATTTTTGAAGAGTTGAAAATTTCCCCAACATGGAAAAAGGAAATAGTCAATCAAGTCCAAGAGGCAGAGTCTAGTACAAGATAAACCCAAGGAGAAACACACCAAGACACACACTAATTAAACTAAAAATGACTAAACAGAAAGAGAGAATATTAAAAGCAGCAAGGGAGAAGTAACCAGTAACATACATGGGAAACCCCATACACTTAACAGCTGATCTTTCAGCAGAACCTTTAGAGGCCAGAAGGGAATGACAGGATATATTTAAAGTACTGAAAGGGAAAAACCTATGAACAAGATTACGGTACCTGACAAGGATCTCATTCAAAATTGATGGAGAAATCAAAACCTTTTCAGATAAGCAAAAGTGAAGAGAATTCAGTACCACCAAACCAGCTTTAAAACAAGAGTTAAATGGTCTTATACAGTCAAGAAATACAAGAGAAGAAAAAAGATTTACAAAATCAACCTCAAACAATTAAGAAAACGGCAATAGGAACATATATATCAATAATTACTTAAAATGTAAATGGATTAAATGCTCCAACCAAAAGACACAGACTGGCTGAATGGATACAAAAACAAGATCCATATATATCAGTTCAGTTCAGTTCAGTTCAGTCGCTCAGTCATGTCCGACGCTTTGCAACCCCATGAATTGCAGCACGCCAGGCCTCCTTGTCCATCACCAACTCCCAGAGTTCACTCAGACTCATGTCCATCGAGTCCGTGATGCCATGCAGCCATCTCATCCTCGGTCATCCCCTTCTCCTCTTGCCCCCACTCCCTCCCAGCATCAGAGTCTTTTCCAATGAGTCAACCCTTCGTATGAAGTGGCCAAAGTACTGGAGTTTCAACTTTAGCATCATTACTTCCAAAGAAATTCCAGGGCTGATCTCCTTCAGAATGGACTGGTTGGATCTCGTTGCAGTCCAAGGGACTCTCAAGAGTCTTCTCCAACACCACAGTTCAAAAGCATCAATTCTTCGGCGCTCAGTCTCCTTCACAGTCCAACTCTCACATCCATACATGAC